>SSNP01000224.1:239648-302584 GCA_006937955.1 Pachypanchax playfairii | reverse complement strand
GGGGGGGGGGGGGGGGGGGGGGGGGGGGGTAGACGTGTTTCTGTCACACTGAATACCCAGCTGTGATATTTACTGACCGAGAAATAATCTGATTGTTTTTAAAGACGCCATTTCATACACATTTCATGACTTTGTGGTTATTTCTTAAGTATTAACCTGTAATATGAAACATTTTATATCTACAAAACACCAGGAAGCACTGATTAACAGACCTTTCAATCTGTCGGCATCAAAATCTGGCTGGTTCCGTCATGCCTCGAGCAGCAGCTCGTTTATATTCATTATTCAAATTTGCTGTACTCTGATTGGCTAACAAACTAGCCTATGAGAGCAAGGTATACTGTTTCCTGCCCTGCTGCGCATGGCAACATCAGAAGTTCTCTCTTCCTGTTTGCTACATCTTATGCTAACAGCTTTTAGCCAGCAGCATGTTGACCTGTTTTCACACCCACTATGAAGGTAAGAACACATGTGGAGCTAAAATATTCAACAGAAACAGAAGGGTCTCTTTAATTGACAGACAGATGTGCATTTTACTGTTATTTAGAAAGATGTTCACTGTGCTTTTGTGTTTGGCCGAGTGCCAGATCATTCAGTGTGGAGCTTAAACGCTGGTTGGAGGGAAACAAAGCAGCACGTAGGTGGTTCAGCCAGCCCTCTATGTCCTCCATTAATTTCTGATGACGACACCTTGTGGACATCATCTCACTTATACCTCAGTCACTTAGGAATTAAATTAATATTAAATCAATTAATAAGATGTTAATGTTGTTTTTTACCATTAAAATCTTAAGTTTTTCACAAGACGCAGCAAAGCGGACTATTTAATATCTCTCGAGACTGGCATTATGACAAATAAATGGTGAAATAACATGTTAACTGAGTTTCTGTTGTCATGGTTACCAACCAGCGTTTGAGTCAGCGCAATGATTTAGAGTAATCAGGCTATTTGACCGGAACTTTGAAAACTCTCAACGTGCATACGTCCCGGTCCTGGTACACACATACTTACAGCCGTCTTTGTTATTTTTCATTTGAACAATATGTTTTTGAATGAAGCAAAGTTGACGTGTCAGGTGACCTGACATGGAACCAAACAATGTCTCTGTGATGGGCTGCTGGTACAAAGAGTTCTGTTGTCAGTCCTCTGTTCTGTCTCAGTCTTTGATTAGTTTAGGAGTCTTTTTCTTCCTGAAAGAGTCAGAAGTCAAAGGTCAGTGAAAATGTTCAGGTACAAGAACGAAAAACTGAAGTATCTCTAACAGATTCCAAGAAAGTCTGGCTGCTGCAAAGGAAAATATAAAGAGACAAGGACTGGATCAGAACCGGACAGAACCTTTTTCCTTCCTTTGTCTTCTGGATCAGTGGTTTAATCAGGACAGTATACGTTTATGCTTCAGTAATGAAACTGACATCTGCAGCATGGCTTTAGCTTCTCAGTAAGATCCTGTGAGTCTAACAGGATGTAGCTGCACCTTGAGGAAACATCACTAAAAGACAGGACAAACAAAAGGTCTGAACGGAGGGGGGGCGTGTCCTCGTTCCACTCTTCATGTGGTCTTTGGTCGGCCTGACAGTTTAAAGAGATCTCTCACATCCGGACTGGTTTTCCTGGTTCCTGGTTCCTCCAGTTCGCTGGCAGCCTGTGATCTTTTCCCTCACACAGTCTTTCATGGGAGTCGGTCTGAAGTTACAATGTTTAGTTTTTGTTGTTCGTCTCTCCAGCTGATGAAAGAAAATCAACATGCAGTTCTCGAACAGCAGCAGGCAAGTGACAGCAAGCCGTATTCAGCTGTAGTCAATGTTTTACATAATATTTTATTACAGCTAGTGTTTACTCTGTTTCTATGGGGATGTTGATAAATTTGTGATGTGAACCTGGTGTAAAGATTTGACTTTGTTTGGAACTTATTTAAAGCTGTTTGACAGTAACCAGCCTGATTCTGGAGTGAAGGAAGGTTGTTCCAGTCAGTGTGTGAACACATTCAGCTGTAAGATCATTTCTGTGTTAAACACAGATGAACTTGTTTAAACAAAGAATCTTTTTCCAAAGACCCTAAATTTGGGATTAAAAGTTAACTTTGCATGATCTGTAAAGTAGTACTGAAGATCTGGTTAGATCTTTCTGTGTGTTCAGGCAGACGGGTCTTTGGTTGGATTTCACTGCATCCTGTTTGTATCTGGCAGCCTGTTCAAACTCTTAACTCACAATCATATTAAATAGTCCATTTCATGCACATTTCAGGACTTTGTGGTTATTTCTTAATTATTAACCAGTAATATGAAACATTTTATATCTAAAAAACGTCAGGAAACACTGATTAACAGACCTTTCAATCTGTCTGCATTAAAATTCGTGTGGTTCCGGCTCCTTCCGTCAGGCTTCGGCAGCAACTTGTTCATATTCATTATTCGAATTTGCTGGACTCTGATTGGCTAACAAACTAGCCTATCAGAGCAAGGTATACAGTTTCCTGCCCCGCTGCACATGGCAACGTCAGACGTCGTGCCTTCCTGTTTGTTACGTCTTATGCTAACAGCTTTTAGCCAGCAGCATGCTAGGTGTGGTTTCAACTGCAGGAGCTGATGAATACTAACGAACAAAGGAGTTGTGATGAAACAGATACAGGTCGTTAGAACTCAGGAGAACTCTGATTTTATCACCACCTGCGTAGTTTGAGAGATTAAAACTGAAAGAGAAGTTGTTGACCTGTTTTCACCCACTATGAAGGTAAGAACACCTGTGGAGCTAAAATATTCAACAGAAACCTCAGAAAAACTGTTTTTAATGGAAGAGACTCTTAAAATCTGCAATACTGAAGGTCTCAGATGTTCATGGTCATGATTTCATCTCCAGAAATTACTTTGAAAGTTTTGTACTAAACAAAACTCGACTTGTTTTTCTACAGAACATCAAGGTGTTGAAAAAGAACCACCGTCCTGTGTTTGAAACAAGTCCCAGTCGGTCGGTCGGTCGGTCGCACTGCAGCTTCCATCTTTCTCTTGTAACCGACCGACCGATTCATTCATTCATTCATTCATTCATTCATTCATTCATTCATTCATTCATTCATTCATTCATTCATTCATTCATTCATTCGCAGGTGATGGAGAGACATTTAATGTTGCTGAGTTAAATTGTAAAGCTGCTGCTTCATGAAAGTTAGAAGTTAAGCTGTTCACTCACCAGGTGATCAGATCATTGGACCTAATCTTTTTTATTAAATCATTCTCCCCACTGTCCATCTAATTGCCATGGAAACGCTATTTGTGTGACACAAAAATAAATCCAAGTGGCAGTAAGGACCAAACGTTAGTTCCACCTGAAACGGTTTATTCTGATGAAATCCAGCTGAAACATGATGCGAGACGGTGAGGCTGCAGTTAAGTGTGTGTTTGTATGTGAGAATAAGCTGAAAGTTTCCTGTTTCCTCACCTGAGAGACTTTTCATAAGGATAAGCCTGCACAGGTGATCTCGTCACCAGGTGCTGCTTCATCGTGTCTTTATGGGTTTTACTTGCTGCAGTTTATCCAGCAGCAGCTGGGAGTTCACCGGAGAACACGTGTGTTCCAGCTGTTTGGTCTCTTCATCACACTTTGTGTAAACATGGAATGTATATGAGAAATACCTCCGGAGCAGAATAAACCCTGGGATCCAATAAACTCTGTTTTCACTCTGCTTCTCAGATCTTCTCTGCTTCCAATGCAGAAGTTCAGGCTAATCTTGTCCCACAAACTCCCGGTTTCTTAAGTTCTCCTTCAGAGTTCTGTTTCTAACATTGCTTCAGCGTTGCATCACAAGTTTCCTCGTAATGCCAATGGACTCTTATTATTATTGATACACAGCTCTGGATCAGAAACCTTCTTTACCTGATGTTCCACGTATCTTCTGCCCTCTGGTGGAGGATCAAGGTTCTGCATGTGCAACTGACCGTTTACTGTAATTATTATATAATAAAAATGATGCATAAATATACATATTTAATGTTTTATTATTAATCAGCAAGCAGTTTGATTTAATTTTCAAACTAATTTAATTTTTTATTTGATTAGACTGTAAACTTCTGGAAGACCAGTTTATCTTCCACATCTGAATAGATTCAAAACTCTTTCTTTGTAAAGAGGTTTTTGGCAGATTATTAAAATAAGTAGTATTTATTTTTATTAATTAATAATATGCAGTAAAATCTTTGATTTCTTTAGTTTGGTTTGAGATGAAAGTGGTTCAGTCTTCAGGAAGCTTTGAAGGGATTAGTGCTGTTAACACTGTGTTCGGCTTGTTTGAACTTCATACCTACAGTATGTATCACCTGGGAAGCACTGGGCTTCGCTGCAGCTCAGATACCATTTTTATTGTTCTCTTGTGTTTGGCAGCTTTCCGAGAGCCAAACCTGCAGTGAAGATGAGACCATGGTCCCAGTACTAACATCCAGGAAAGCCAGCGAACTCCCAGTTAACGAAGTAGCGTGTGTCCTGCAGGTAAGAAGGACTCCGACAGAGAGACCCTACCAGAGATCAGAGAAAAACAGGAAATGGGTGGATGTGTTACTGAGCTGTCGGCTCTGATCAAACTAAAAGGAAAAACTTCCTGATGGAGACAGACAAAACACAGAGACTCTCAAGAGACAAACCATAAAATACAGGAATAAAGTCAAAACTGTCACGTTTTGTATTTGTAAGTGTTGGACCCAAATGCAGGAGACTAGAGCCAGAGCATAAACTAAAACACACTTTATTTTAACCACAAAAAAAACAGACTGACGTGGCAGCAAAAGAATAAGGAAACAAAACTTACTTTCAAAAATGGGAACAGGGAGGAGCAGAGGTAGGATAAATCTACAGAGAGACGAGGAATGAATCATAGGCGAACAAAGACGAGCAGCAGACAAAGAATAAAACTAAAAGTGCAGCCTTTATACAAACTGAACACAAAAGGGCTAACGAGACATAACAGGACACAGCTGAGGAGAGAGAGGAGAACAAGCTGGTGAGAAACACAAGGGAAACAGGGAGCACAGATGGTGTCAAAATAAAAGCAGAACAGGAAGGGCTGAACAGGAGGAACAAGGAGGACATAACCGGAAGGAGGAACACGTAACCCCTAAAACAATCCCATAACTAATCCTAGAGAAAACAAACCACAGATGGAAGAACAGTATAAAACAACCCAACCCCAGAGTCACAACAAAAACAAGATCTGAAAGTAAAACTAATGAAAACATCTGCAGCCAGATGTGCTTCCAGTTTACTGTGCATCAGAGTGAACATGTTAAAGTTAACCAGCTCCTGGAGATGAGGGGAGTTTTCACTTTATTCCATGTTCCATCATGGACACATGCTAAACACAAAATGTTATAACCCATTTGACATGTGACACGACATGCAGCGCGTGTTGGCTGAACCGCTTCCAGAGCGATCGATACGTCAGATTTAACATGATGTTAGTATGTAATCATTTCAATCAACCAATCAGCTCCTTCATGAACACGTTGTTCTTGTTAAAATACTGAGATATAAATCATTTAGTAAATGTTGAGTTTTGACCTCAGCAGCTCCTGTTTTGTCTTCAGACATGTTGTGAAACACATTAAAACATCTTCATACATTTCCTTCTGACAGCTGAGTTCTTGAACATCAAATGAAGTTTTTCTTAGTAAATATTGGATTTACTCGCCTGTCAGCTAGTATTATGTACGCCTTTAAATCCCCATCTGCTGGTCCAGTAGTTCATTCTATTTCTTGATGAAATGTTGAACTAACATCATGTAACGTTGATGCTTTCAGGCTGACCTGCAGTCTGGTTTGACCCAGGAGGAGGTGATCCGGAGGAGGGCTTACCACGGCTGGAACGAGTTTGACATCAGTGAAGAGGAGCCACTATGGAAGAAATACATCTCTCAGGTACCAGACACATGATGCATGATGCTGCTCACTGTGTTTTCAGACAGTAAACAGTGTCTGGTCCTCAAAGTTATTATTATTATATCTACCTCCACCAAGAAGTTGTTTTCACCAGGGTCTGTCTGTCTGTTAATAAGATAAATCAAAAAGTTCTGAATGGATTTGGATGAAATTGTCAGGAAAGGTCAGAAATGGTCCAAAGAAGAAGTGAGTAGATTTTGGTGTTGATCTGGATCACCGTCTGTCACGTTTTGATGGAGGTTTTAATGTTGGACCCAAAAATGCAGTGAGGACAATGAAAACTAAAGTGCAACTAAATGTTTAATAAGAACCAAAAATGCTGACATGGCAGCAAAACAAACTTACATGAGGGATGAAAAAAGTCCAGAGATGAAAAACAACAAAAATAATCCATGGGGAAAATGTAATCCAGACAACAAGACAAGACAGGAAACCAGGCTGGGGAGACGGTCGTGTGGGAACACGACTCAGGAACCCGTGACAGGAAGAGTCCTCCTAACGGCGCGGCAGACGGCCGGCGCAGAGGTACTCAGGCCCTGGAGAGACGCTCCAGGAACGGGAACACGACAGGTAAAGATAAGGGACTTACAGGGTTAGCAACAACAGTCTGACACGGAGTGACAAACACTGGCTGCTTAAATAGACACCAAACCAATCACTAAACAAGAAACACCTGAACGGAAAAACACTAGACTGAAGACACAAGCTGAGCTGACAAGATACTGAATGACACATGAGGAGAACAGGAAGTACAGACATAACCAAAATAAAAGCAACAGGAAACTAATTCAAGAGAAAATAAAAGCTGAACCTACCGGCTGGGGATAAATCAAAAGACTAGATACACAACCTCAATAATGATAAATAAACAAACCAAAAACCCCAGAACCTGACACCGTCTGGATCCAGGAATGTTTTTAAGAATTCTTCATCGTGTGTTTTTAACCCCAACATGCAGATGTAAAAGTACAGAGTGAGTTTCCAACAGGTTCTACTTGATATCAAGGACCGGTCTGGATCCAGGGACCG
The DNA here is from genome assembly GCA_006937955.1 of Pachypanchax playfairii. Classification (NCBI taxonomy): domain Eukaryota; kingdom Metazoa; phylum Chordata; class Actinopteri; order Cyprinodontiformes; family Aplocheilidae; genus Pachypanchax; species Pachypanchax playfairii. Next base: position 295,632 of record SSNP01000224.1, on the reverse strand, counting down.
GTCTGGATCCAGGGACCGGGTCTGGATCCAGGGACCGGGTCTGGATTCAGGGACCGGTCTGGATTCAGGGACCGGTCTGGATCCAGGGGTCTGGATCCAGGGACCGGTCTGGATTCAGGGACCGGTCTGGATTCAGGGACCGGTCTGGATCCAGGGATTACTGTTGTTCATTACAAATCTCCAGATATTGCAGTCTAGTAAATAAGAATAGGAACCCTTCAGCTGCAGAGCTGCTCTGCTCTGTCTGCCACCCTGAACAGAACAGGATGTTACTAACGGTGTGGAGATTCATCCTCAGCAGCACTAACTCTAAATAATGAAGACATGAGTAATGATTAGAACCATCTTTGGTGTCTATGTGACATTCAGGTAACACAAGGACTGTTTGCACTGTGTAAAGTTCATGTCAAGTCCTGTTACGTGTTTGTAACATCTCAGGTAAACCGCTCGGCAGCTGGACAGTCTGTGTGTTGGTGAACGCAGGATGGATTCAGCATTAAAGGGTTAAAGTTGTTCTTCTTTGTTCTGTCGATGAGGAAAGCAGCTCCTCTTAATGCTGGAGCTGAAAATAGAGCTGAAACTGTTGACCTGCTTCAGGTTGAATTCAGACTCCATTGTAGATAAGTGACACTTTAATAAAACAACTCAGACACGTTTCTCCTGATCAGAGATCAGCTTCAGTTACTGAAACCCACATCTCTGGGTCCTTTTAGACCCAAACAAAGTAAACCTACAGCTCAACTGAAAGTTAGACTTTTTAATTACTTCTAATCGTGTCTGATTATGTTGGAAAGAAAACACTGCTCCATGTTCTGTGTTCCGCCTCCTCTGGGTTCTGCAGACAGACCTGGTCTGCATCACAAAACCTTCTGATGCAAAGTCATTTTATTGAAAACTTCAGCTTAAAAGTACAGATGAAATAATCACTAAACATGACTCAGCAGTTTCTACATGTTATCAGGTTGTTAAATTCATTATTCAGGCTGGACTCAAGTGTCAAGGTCACTCAGGTGTTCCAGCAGAACCTCCTCACCCTCACAGATGATCCTCCTCACTGTGTTGTCGTATTTAAAGGAGTGTGTGTTCCTCCTCAGTTCAAAGATCCTCTCATCCTGCTCCTGCTGGCCTCCGCCGTCATCAGCATCGCCATGCACCAGTTCGATGACGCCATTAGCATCACTGTGGTACGCTGGGTTTTACACAAACACAACTTAGTGTTAATTCTACAAGCAGCTGTAGAGAAGATGTGTGTAGGAGAGTCTCAGCATGACAACAATTACATCACTTTCAAAATTAATTTCTTTCTATCTTCAGAATGATTTGAAGAAAATGTAAAAATAACAGCAATAATACTAGAAAATCCTGCTGATTTTAAAGATCCTGTATCATGTTATATTACAGCTGTCAACATCTGGATAGACACATACAGTGGGGCAAAAAAGTATTTAGTCACCCACCAATTGTGTAAGTTCTCCCACTTAAAAAGATCAGAGAGGCCTGTAATTTTCATCATAGGTATACCTCAACTATGAGAGACAAAATGAGGAAAAAAAATCCAGAAAATCACATTGTCTGATTTTTAAAGAATTTATTTGCAAATTATGGTGGAAAATAAGTATTTGGTCACCTACAAACAAGTAAGATTTCTGGCTTTCACAGACCTGTAACTTCTTTAAGAGGCTCCTCGGTCCTCCACTCGTTACCTGTATTAATGGCACCTGTGTGAACTCGTTATCAGTATAAAAGACACCTGTCCACAACCTCAAACAGTCACGCTCCAAACTCCACTATGGCCAAGACCAAAGAGCTGTCAAAGGACACCAGAAACAAAATTGTAGACCTTCACCAGGCTGGGAAGACTGAATCTGCAATAGGTAAGCAGCTTGGTGTGAAGAAATCAACTGTGGGAGCAATTATTAGAAAATGGAAGACATACAAGACCACTGATAATCTCCCTCGATCTGGGGCTCCACGCAAGATCTCACCCCGTGGGGTCAAAATGATCACAAGAACGGTGAGCAAAAATCCCAGAACCACACGGAGGGACCTAGTGAATGACCTGCAGAGAGCTGGGACCAAAGTAACAAAGGCTACCATCAGTAACACACTACGCCGCCAGGGACTCAAATCCTGCAGTGCCAGACGTGTCCCCCTGCTGAAGCCAGGACACGTCCAGGCCCGTCTGCGGTTTGCTAGAGAGCATTTGGATGATCCAGAAGAGGATTGGGAGAACATCATATGGTCAGATGAAACCAAAATAGAACTTTTTGGTAGAAACTGAACTTGTCGTGTTTGGAGGGGAAAGAATGCTGAGTTGGATCCAAAGAACACCATACCTACTGTAAAGCATGGGGGTGGAAACATCATGCTTTGGGGCTGTTTTTCTGCAAGGGGACCAGGACGACTGATCCGTGTAAAGGAAAGAATGAATGGGGCCATGTATCGTAAGATTTTGAGTGAAAACCTCCTTCCATCAGCAAGGGCATTGAAAATGAGACGTGGCTGGGTCTTTCAGCATGACAATGATCCCAAACACACCGCCCGGGCAACGAAGGAGTGGCTTCGTAAGAAGCATTTCAAGGTCCTGGAGTGGCCTAGCCAGTCTCCAGATCTCAACCCCATAGAAAATCTCTGGAGGGAGTTGAAAGTCCGTGTTGCCCAGCGTCAGCCCCAAAACATCACTGCTCTAGAGGAGATCTGCATGGAGGAATGGGCCAAAATACCAGCAACAGTGTGTGAAAACCTTGTGAAGACTTACAGAAAACGTTTGACCTCTGTCATTGCCAACAAAGGCTATATAACAAAGTATTGAGATTAACTTTTGTTATTGACCAAATACTTATTTTCCACCATAATTTGCAAATAAATTCTTTAAAAATCAGACAATGTGATTTTCTGGATTTTTTTTCCTCATTTTGTCTCTCATAGTTGAGGTATACCTATGATGAAAATTACAGGCCTCTCTGATCTTTTTAAGTGGGAGAACTTACACAATTGGTGGCTGACTAAATACTTTTTTGCCCCACTGTATATGAAACATTTTACATTTGGTGTTATATAATCTTCATTTACCCTGAAATATAACTTATATTCTCCAGTTATTCTCCAACCAGGAAGTAAAACACTGTTAACCTAACCCCCCCCCCTCGTGAGTGCTGCCCCTCGAGCTGCCTGAATAAAATAATGAATAAATTCCTGTAACTCTCACAGCTAAATGAACATTTTCACTGAGACATTTATAGAAAGTAAAATACTCCAAACGGTGGTGTTTAGTGTCTTACTTCAGACTCTAGCAGCTCGGGGTGTGTGTGTTTAATCTGCAGGTCCTGGTGTAACATTGTGACATCACTATGTTACAGTCAGGTGGTTTTCCAGGAGAGAGTGGAGCAGCTGCTCAGAGCTCAGGATTCAGGAGGATTACTGAGAAATGTGTGGATTAAACCAAAAACCACTCTGGAGGGTTTAATAAGGAAATAATATCATAACATGGTTAAAGTGCAACTTACCCCCTTCCAGATTATTTCCCCACCCACACTCTCGTTTTAAGAAACGTTGAAATGTGGGTGTTTACTAGAGGTGGTAAAAATGATCGATTCTAAGATGCATCTCGATTCGGCCGTGCACGATTCTGCATCGATGCAGCATGTGACATAATCGTGATTCCCACTCAATCCAGGTTCTCAAGTGTCCTTGTCTTTAAGCTGCTAAAATGTTTTATCCAGCACACTTTGAATGAAAAACAAGGAATTGTTTTATTTGAATATTTGCACTTTTAAATAGACAGGCTAAGCCTATGCTATTTGTTTTGGTATACTACATGTGAAATGTAGAATCCTGTCTTATAGCTGCTGTACTGAAAATTTTATTTTTTATACATAAATTTTTTTTATTTAAGTAATAGGCAGCACACTTTAAAAATGGTCGTTCACTTCAGTGGAAAGATTTATGTTTTATCAGGTATACTGTAATAAAAAAGAATTCAAAACAATATCCGACTGCTTGTAGTAAGTTATTGAAAAATTGAGTGCGAAGAATCGTGATGTATTGCAGAATTAAATCGAATCTTTAGGCAGATAATCGGAATCGGATCGAATCGTGAGGCAGGTAGAGATGCACACCTCTAGTGTTTACTAGAGGACCTTGGCACGAGCGTGTAAAAAGGTGTGGCCGAGACGCTGCGACTTTTATATTCAGCAGTGGCAGAATCCTGATGTCAGGTTTAAAGAAAATAAGGTTTCAGCCAATAGCAATGCCTGATCCAATTCAAGTGCAGTGTCACGTTTTAAACCTGAAGAGAATCGTTTTATAAAAATGTGCAAAAATACTAAAAGCAAGACCCAGAAATGTAGACAGGACTATTAAACACTCATTTATAGAGTTTATCAGCAAAAACAAGTTGATTTGGGGGGAAGTTTAACTTTAAGAGATCCAAACAGCTGATTTACATGATACAGAACCTTTAAAGTCAAATGAGACCCAAACTGTTCTGAGAATAAAGCAAAATATTCCAAAAAATACATTTATTGCTGAAAAATATTCAGAAAAAAATCAAACGTGATGTAACATGAGTGTTACTCAGTCACACTGATGATGATTAATGTGGACAGAAATAAAATGTGTGTGTGTGTTTTCATGGAAATAAACATCACAAACAGTTTATTTTAGATTTGTTTATATTTGTTCTGATATTCTGTAACTTTTCCAATCTGTCCTTGTTTCTTTACAGGCCATCATCATCGTGGTGACGGTCGCCTTTGTTCAGGTTTGTCCTGACCCAACATGTTAATGTTTGTCTCCATGATGAACCACATGATCACGTCTGTGTCTTTAAACTCTGTCTGAACGTGAACAGATCTGAGATCAGTTTCTGCTCTCGGTGGAAGTTACCTGCTTCTTTCTGTGTCTTCGTTCTGCTTGTTTTCCCAGACGTTCTGATTCCATCAGGACGGTTTCTGGTTTGATTCTGTGAATAATAAAACTATTAACTTCTGACAGGTTTTTGGCTAGATGTGGAGAGCAGTTTGTGATTAACACCATGTGTTTGTGTTTCCTGTCTGTAGGAGTACCGCTCAGAGAAGTCTTTAGAGGAGTTGGGGAAGCTGGTGCCTCCAGAATGTCACTGGTCAGTGTTGATCTTTGAGTCTTTCACTGATGCTGCTGTATAGGATAATCCTGCTCTGTGAAGTCGTTTCTTTAAAACATCAACTAGAAACAAACATTCACATTTATCATTAACAACATTTTCAAACGGAATTATCAACAGTAGCTACGTTTACATGGGCACATTTAATCTGAATAAACGCCCAATCGGAACAAAAATACATCATGTAAACATGTCAATCAGAATGTTTTGATCCGATGCAGCCTGATCAGAATGAAATTTACTTCCGATCTAGAGGGGTGGTTTTGTCCGATCTTCATTCAGATAGACGTGCATGTATACACCCATTAGGAAAGAAAGGGTGAAAAAAGCCCACTGCGCATGCGTACAACTTCAGCGTGACGTCTTTCTGCTTTCTCAGATCCAAGTAGAAAACATGGCGGGAGGTAAACAGAAGTGGTCTGCTGGTGCAGTCATCCTGTCATCCTGCTCTCCTCTCCTGTGGTGGAGGAGCAGTAGTAATATGTATTCAGCCTCTAGCTTGGTTAATGCGACCAGTAAAAACCCAAACATAAAGGTAATCACCTGCAGAAGGTCCATATTGTGGATAACGTGAGTCAGATCGAGCACACGATGGGGCGGGAAAGACGTGCAGAAAGGACGGAGTTTGTAAGACAACTCGCTGTGCGCATGCTCAACTCATTTAACCTGATTGAGTGCTTGGTGCATGTGTACTCATGGCATGATCAGATCATTTCAGTTAGTGTCCATGTGAACAGGGATTTGGGAATTCTGATCGACCAAGATTTTAATCAGATTGGGGAAATTTGGCGCATGTAAACGTAGCTATTGTCCCAATTTGAAGGATCAGAGAAACCTGTTCAGTCCAGAAACAAGTCTAACCTGGTGTCCTCCTGATAACTGCAGATCCCCAGTCCTCCTCCTCTTTATGGTCTTTATGTTGCAGCAGATTACAAACATCAACCAGAGATTAAAGGTGCAACTTTGTCACTGAATAATTTCTTAGTTTTAAAAATCTTTCAGACCTTTTAAAATATTTCTGCATGTGTCAGTTTTCCTCCTATTTACATCCAGACTTTGTTCATTTCCTCATTCCATCCGACCTGATGTGAAAACAAGCCGTTACACGGGGCTGCGTCTGCGCTTAGCGTGATGAAGGCAAGGTGCCGTGAAGGGCCCGCCTGCGACAAACCCCAATGCAACACATTTTAGTTTGGTGACTATCAACCAGCAGCAAGTGACAAATAAAAATAAAAAACTGAAAAGCAGCAGTAAAAAGAACTAAATAAATCACAAGAACATGAACAGATATGGTATTTTTTCATATATTGTTGTTCTGGAATCAGGTAAAATAAATCTCGACTTACTTTCTTAGATCTTTTGGATGAGAAAGTTCCTCCAGGCTGCTCAGTGAAAGGTTTAAGAGTCAGATCAGAGTCCATGGCTGACCTACAGGTGGATGAAGGTATCACTGATGCAGAGAAATGGGACTCGTTTAAACATGTTGCAGCATCAGTCAAAAACGTTCCCAGTTTTCTGGGAGCAGAGTTAAAATGAAGGAGTGCATTAGTGAACATTATCACACCTGTGCTTGCAGTATCAGAGAGGGACACCTGGAGCATCTGCTGGCCCGTGAGCTGGTTCCTGGGGACACCATCTGCCTGTCGGTGGGGGAGAGAGTCCCTGCTGACCTCCGTCTCTTTGAGGTACAAACAGAATGTCATCAGCTCTTCTTTAAAACCCAGTTTGCTTCAGGTATTTTTAAAATGTTTTTATGTTACTGGATTATTTTCGTTTGGAGGCTCTGAGTGTTTTGAAACCACACAGGTGTGACTGAGTCAGATCCTTTACCTTGAAGGTCTTAAACAGGTCATTTCATACAAGTTTCAGGACTTTGTGGTTGTTTCTTAATTATTAACCAGTAATATGAAACATTTTATATCTAAAATACATCAGGAAACACTGATTAACAGACCTTTAATCTGTCTGCATTAAAATTTGTCAGGCTTCGGGCTTTAGCTCAATAATATTTATTATACTAATTTGCTGGACTCTGATTGGCTAACAAACTAGCCTATGAGAGCAAGGTAAACTCTTCCTGTTTGATACGTCTTATGCTAACAGCTTTTAGCCAGCAGCATGCTAGGCGTGGTTTCAACTGCAGGAGCTGATGAATACTAATGAACAAAGGAGTTGTGATGAAACAGATACAGGCCGTTAGAACTCGGGTTTTATCACCACCTGCGTAGTTTGAGAGATTAAAACTGAAAGAGAAGTTGTTGACCTGTTTTCACACCCACTATGAAGGTAAGAACACCTGTGGAGCTAAAATATTCAACAGAAACCTCAGAACAACAGTTTATAATGGAAGGGAATATTTAATGAAGATCAGAAAATGAAATCCAGGGTTTATTAGAATGTGCTTGTTTAAACAGAAAAGGATCTCAGAGGTACTGGTTCGTATCGGCAGCTTGTCTTACCTCTTCAAGTGAATCTCTCTCTCTTCCACCTTCAGGCCAGCGACTTGTCTGTAGATGAGTCCAGTTTGACAGGAGAGACCACCCCCAGTTCCAAATCCATTTCATGCCAGGCAGCATCCACCAATGGAGACATCGCCTCACGCTGCAACATCGCCTTCATGGGAACGCTGGTGCGCTGCGGCAAAGCCAAGGTACCAGCAGAACCTTTTACTCTGTTGTACATGAAACTAACTTCTGTAGAGTCCAGAGTTTAAAGCAAATCTGATTGGTTTGTTCTTCAGGGCATCGTCATTGGAACCGGAGAGAACTCAGAGTTTGGAGAGATATTCAAGATGATGCAAGCTGAAGAGGTGTGTTCTCCAAACTCTGATATGAACAGAAACAAAAGATAATCTGTTTACTGTGACTGAAGATAGCTGAACTTTGGAAGAACAGAAATGTCTCAGATGCTTTAAAGAGTGAAAGGGAAAATGTTCACGTCAATATGAAGCCTGGGATGACGGGCAGTGTTGTTAACACAACGGTAACCAGTGATGGCACTTCCTGCTTTTTATTTCAGGCTCCTAAAACTCCTCTACAGAAGAGCATGGACCTCCTGGGGAAGCAACTGTCACTTTACTCCTTCTGCATCATAGGTCAGTGTGTCAGCCCTGCAGGGTTCTACCCTCCAGGAGCATCTTCAGGTTGGTGTCATTCATCTGTGGTGTGTTTCAGGGGTCATCATGCTGGTGGGTTGGCTGCAGGGGAAGAGGATTCTGGACATGTTCACCATCGGCGTCAGGTAGCTTCATTTTAGCTTCACTGCACAGGTGTGATCAAATGTCCAGGTGTTCGCTGGTCCAGGTGTTCGCTGGTCCAGGTGTTCGCTGGTCCAGGTGTTCGCTGGTCCAGGTGTTCGCTGGTCCAGGTGTTCACGGGTCCAGGTGTTCGCTGGTCCAGGTGTTCACGGGTCCAGGTTTTCGCTGGTCAAGGTGTTCACGGGTCCAGGTGTTCACGGGTCCAGGTGTTCATGGGTCCAGGTGTTCACGGGTCCAGGTTTTCGCTGGTCCAGGTGTTCACGGGTCCAGGTTTTCGCTGATCCAGGTGTTCCCGGGTCCAGGTGTTCGCTGTTCCAGGTGTTCGCTGGTCCAGGTGTTCGCTGGTCCAGGTTTTTGCTGGTCCAGGTGTTCGCTGGTCCAGGTGTTCGCTGGTCCAGGTGTTCGCTGGTCCAGGTGTTCGCTGGTCCAGGTGTTCGCTGGTCCAGGTGTTCGCTGGTCCAGGTGTTCGCTGGTCCAGGTGTTCGCTGGTCCAGGTTTTCGCTGGTCCAGGTGTTCGCTGGTCCAGGTGTTCGCTGGTCCAGGTGTTCGCTGGTCCAGGTGTTCGCTGGTCCAGGTGTTCGCTGGTCCAGGTGTTCGCTGGTCCAGGTGTTCGCTGGTCCAGGTGTTCGCTGGTCCAGATGTTCGCTGGTCCAGGTGTTCGCTGGTCCAGGTTTTTGCTGGTCCAGATGTTCACTGGTCCAGGTGAAAGTGATCAGTATATTAATTCAGTTTATATTAAACTGATCAGATGAATCTCTCTCCTGCAGTTTGGCGGTCGCTGCCATCCCAGAAGGTTTACCCATCGTGGTGACGGTGACGCTGGCGCTTGGTGTGATGCGCATGGTGAAGAAGAGAGCCATCGTCAAGAAGCTTCCCATCGTAGAAACTCTGGGTACAGTTCTGATGTTTAAACTCTCGGTCTGAAACACAGCTATAAAACTGAAACTGTTGCTCTCCTGGATCTGGTTTAATCCAGTCTGTGACGGGTAGACTTTAGTCTGGTAACCATTTATGGTAACATTGTTGTTTTTTCTGTCAGGTTGCTGTAATGTGATCTGTTCAGATAAGACGGGAACCCTGACCAAGAACGAGATGACAGTCACACAGATTTTCACTTCAGATGGACTTCACGCTGAGGTCTGAATTCACTGACATCACCAAAACATTTCTGAACTCGAGTTTAGAAGCTGTGCAGATCCTGATAGATCATCACATTTAACTCAGTCTGAAATTTGTAGAGGAAACATGTTACTTTAGAGACAACAGGTTAAAATAGAAGGCTCTTATTTTGAAGGTTGTCGGCCTTAATGTTTGTTCTAACATTTTCCCAACAAAGTTACTGGACTGCTGTTTCTATTTCTTGAAGATGTTTCACTTCATCCAAAAAACTTCTTCAGTTCTGATCAACTTCTAAACCTGGAACTCCTGAACCAGGAAGTGAAACATCTTCAAGAAACAGAAGTCCAGTTTCCTTTTTGGGACAATGTTTTTGGATTGACACGTCATGGACGACTGAGAATCTACACAGACCTGTTCTGTTAAAACCCTTAAACTCAGAGTGTAAAACATCATCAGCTCCCAGTGAGGTAAATCAGACCTTGTCATGGAGAACCTGATCCTGTTCTGGTCTGCAGACATGAAATATTACTCATCTGCTTATGAGTAATAACACTACTCCCTGAACACTATATGTTAGTGGGGGAAATAATGTGCAGGTTTGATTCCTGTGGTGCTCAGAGGCCTGTGACCTGCATGTGTTAGATGTTTCAACACACCTGATATCAGTTTATAATCATTAATATCTGCTTGTTGGTGAAATAACTCCTTCTTTTTGGGTGTGGTGGGTTGGAGGACATGTAGGCCAGTGAGCTGGGAAGCTTGAGATCTTAATGGTTTACCTGTGATGTCATGCAGGTGACAGGTGTCGGCTACAATGGAGCTGGAGAGGTTTTGCTGGATGGGGAGATCATCCATGGTTTCTCCTGCGCGTCAATCAGTAAAATTGTGGAAGTAAGTTAAAGGAGTAAAAAACCTGCTGGTGATTATTGATTATTTAACTTCACACAGAAAAAATCTCAGATTTCATTTTATTTAATGTCATTTAAATCATCTGAATTGAATTTGCATTCTTGTAGAATTTTAACACAAATAGTAAGTAAATGTGTGTTTGATGGATCATTTATCAGTTTGTACTAACATGGTAAAATAAGATCAGATGGTGGATTATAAAGAACCGTCGTGTACGGCTGCTGTGGCGGGAATGAAAGTGTTAAAGATGCAAAAGCTGTTGACGTGTTGTTGTTTTTTTAAATTCTACCTACATTCCTAAAAACAATCACAAGGTGCTTGTAACTAACTGTATTAATAAAAACAGCATTTTTAATAAAGATGCAGCTCATCTGAGATTTATTTTCTCAGGTTGGTTGTGTGTGTAACGACTCGGTCATCAGGAACCACAACCTGCTGGGACGTCCCACTGAGGGGGCGCTCATCGCCCTCGCTATGAAGGTAAAAAGCATTTCCTGCAATAAGTCCCAGTTTAACACAACAATCTGTTATCGGTCCATCCTGGATCAGTTCAAGGTGCTTCTCCTGCACTGGTTCTACCGGGACTCTGTCCATTAATCTGGTTTCATGTTTGCAGCAGAGTTCCTGTTTCTCAGCTGAACCAGTTGAAATAAAATCTGAGTTTAAGTGTGTTATGTTCTTCAGATGGGCCTGGAGAGCGTGCAGCAGGAGTATGTCCGTCTGGAGGAGCATCCCTTCACCTCAGAGCAGAAGTGGATGGCTGTTCGTTGTGTCCACTGTACGCAGCAGGTCAGCAGATAAAATCCTCCATGAGTGAGAGAAACCCTGGAACCATCATACAGCAGCAACACAGTTTAAAAAGACCAAGCCTTCAGTATCAGAGAGGAAACTTTACCAACTCATGTCCTTATTAAACTCTGATATTTCTGCTGCTGCAGATGTTTCAGTCAGAAGGATTCATGTTCAAACTGGACCTCCAGAGAAACAGGAAACTGAGCTGTGATCCGTGTGCCTGCTTCATGTCGTGAGCTGAACTGATTAGTGTTTATTTCTTTTATCTTCTCGTCTTCAGGATAAAGCAGGAGTTTATTTCCTGAAAGGAGCTTATGAGCAGGTGATTCGTTTCTGTAGTTCATATAACAGCAGAGGAGCCACACTTCCTCTGAACCACCAGCAGATGGAGCTCTACCAGCAGCAGATCAGCTACATGGGCACCTCCGGACTCAGAGGTAAAAGAACCCAACCTGTAATCCTTCATGAAGGGCCTCAGCGCTCTGACATCCTGGTGTGTCCTTCAGTGCTGGCGTTTGCATCTGGGACTCAGATGGGGAGTCTGACCTTCCTGGGTCTGGTGGGCATCATTGATCCTCCCAGGGAAGGAGTAAAAGAGGCTGTTGCTACACTCATCAGCTCCGGGGTCGCCATCAAGATGATCACAGGGGACTCCCAGGAGACCGCCGTGTCTATAGGTCAGAAGGCTTTCTGCTTGTTTCCTTTGATGGAGTTGTTGTGTCACGCTGGGTTTGTCTGACTTTAATCACCTTTATGCAGGTGAGTCACACAAAGGAGCAAAACTCAGCAGGACAAAACACAAAACAGACCCGTTTACTGGCTTTTGATACATGATTGTTATTTTAAAAGACACAATGATGAATTGAGTTTTCTGTGAAGTGTGATGTAATGAAGCGTTTTCTGTCTGCAGCCAGCCGTCTGGGTCTTTACGCCAAAGGATGTCAGTGTTTGTCAGGACAGGAAGTGGATCAGTTCGACCTGCAGCAGCTTTCACACATCGTTCCCAGAGTCAGAAGACACAAAACCTCTTGAAAACAATCTTTCCTCTGTAAATACACTGAGATACTGACAGTTATTTCTCCACAGATATCCGTGTTTTATCGAGCCAGTCCCAGACACAAGCTAAAGATTGTCAAGGTGAGCAAAAAACAGACAGGTGACCTCAGACCTGCTCAGGAACCAGTTACTATTTACTCTGGTCATATGGAATTTGATAAAAGATGATGAAAAACAGAATCATTTGCTTAATCAGTCTGTAGGACAGTGATGAGAAACAATGACATGAGATCTTCTGACAACAGGAAGTTCAACCAGCTGTTTAAAGTTCTGCTTCTCTCCAGTCTCTCCAGAACCTCGGCGCTGTGGTGGCCATGACGGGTGATGGTGTGAACGATGCCGTGGCTCTGAAGGCTGCAGACATCGGTGTGGCGATGGGACAAACTGGCACCGATGTCTGCAAGGAGGCAGCCGACATGATCCTGGTGGATGACGACTTCCAGACCATCATGTGAGTCCCGCGCTGAAGGATGTTTGTTAGATAGTTCCCATAAAAACATGAGGCATGCTGGGAAATCTGGACTCCTTAAAGTTCATCTGCTGTTTGTGTTACTTCTGTTGGTCTGAAGCTCAGCACCAGTTTCAGGCAGTCATCTCTGTTAATCAGTGTTTCCCATCAGAACATTTTGGTGTGTTCAGCTGGTAAAGTCTGGTGTTTTAATCCAGGTCGGCCATCGAGGAAGGAAAAGGAATTTACAACAACATCAAAAACTTTGTGCGCTTCCAGCTGAGCACGTGAGTATAAACTAAGTTTCATCTGTGTCTCTGCACGTTTTGGTTTGTAAACAAAGTTGCCTTGTGCTGTTTGTCTCCCCCTGCTGGTTCTTCAGGAGCATCGCGGCGCTGACGCTCATCTCCTTGGCAACACTGATGAACTTCCCAAACCCGCTGAACGCCATGCAGATCTTATGGATTAACATCATCATGGACGGACCTCCTGCTCAGAGGTACAGCTGCATCATGGGAAAACGTCTCATCATGGAGGTTTACGCAAAAATACTTGAGAGTTTTTTCCTGTTGGATCTCAGTAAGCTTGTCTGATTCAGACAAAGTAAATAACAACATGAAGGTCAAACGCTCAACCACATGCAGTAATTCATTTCAGTTTACGAAGCAGAAAGAACTCAGATTTACTCTGAAGCAAAGTCAAAAAGCAAAACAGAAAAAATGAGTCTGTTTGTTTTTTATCTGAAGCCACTTAAAGTCTTAAATAAAATGTTTTATAAATAAATTCTTTCTGTGTTAAATCAGAGCTAACAGAAAGTTACTGGAGACGTTCAGAATCACACTGGTTTTGTTTGTTTCTAGTTTGGGGGTGGAGCCTGTAGACCGCGACATAATCAGGAAGCCTCCTCGGAACGTGAAGGACAGCATCATCACCCGCAGTCTGATCATGAAAGTCCTGGTTTCTGCCTTCATCATCGTCTGTGGGACTCTGTTCGTCTTCTGGAGGGAGGTCTGTTACCTTCCTGCTCCCAGATTTCATTTGAGTTTTCACCTTTTACTGAGACCACTCCTGCACGGAGCTCCGCCCTCATGGGGGAAGCTCCGCCCATATTTAGTTTTATTCAGCTGATATTTTTGTTGTTTTTTCAGTTGCAGGACAATGTAATCACTCCTCGAGACACCACCATGACCTTCACCTGTTTTGTGTTCTTCGATATGTTCAACGCTTTGAGCTCACGTTCTCAGGTAAACACACTCTTCTCTCACCTGGAACATTCTTTGGTCTAAAAGTCTTGATATTTGGATCTATGAGTGAATATAGAAGATGTGTAATGTATACGCTGGTTGAGTGTCTCATCATCTCTCTGCTGGAAATGGACCTTTATTCTGGGTTCTAACTGCAGCAGAGTTTGAGCAGAACTGAGATGATTTACTTTGATCATTTCACTGCAGTTCATCTAAAGCACTTTGGTTTGTTGAACAGACTCTCCTCAGTCAGTCTCCTGCAGGATTTCAGTTACATCACGTGTGTGTTTGTGTGTCCTCAGACTCGTTTGGTCCATGAGATGGGTCTGTGCAGTAACAGGACCTTCTGTTATGCCGTCCTGGCCTCCATCATGGGACAACTCCTCGTCATCTACTTCCCTCCTCTGCAGAGCATCTTCCAGACGGAGAGCCTCAGCGTGTTCGGTAAGAAGGTTTTCTGAAACAGGAAATGCTTTACAGCTGTTTCCTGTGGCTCTGAGCAGGAAGACTTGTCCTCACACCTCTTCACTGTTTGAGCTGATGTGTTTATGGTATTTTGTTTGGGTTGTTGTCTCTTTGACCTTCACTGACCTTTGACCTTCGTGTGTTTGTCCTGTCTCGGTGCTGCAGACTTGCTGTTCCTGGTGACCCTCACCTCCTCGGTGTGTGTCGTGTCAGAGGTCATTAAGAAGGTGGAGAGGTTGAGGGGAGTTGAGAGGCGACTCCCCTCTGACTTCTCATTGGACGTATGACCCCGCCCCTTCCATCTGTGTGTCTGTATGTTTTGGAGGAAGAGGATGATGAAGGTGGGATGTGACGGCTGTAGGATCTCACACCTGATAATGATGATGACTCATTTGGACTGCAAAGACTTGTGGGATTTTTCTGTGCGATCCTTGGGGGGCAGTCCTCTGGTCCGGGACTGGGGGGCTCCTGGCTCACTAAACTGGACTCAACGGTTCATCAGAACCGTCTGAGCGAACGCACCTTCCTTCTGTTTAGGATGAACTAAAACATTTTGTACTCCAGTTTTTAAAAGTTGTGAAGATGCTGCTGTCCCGGGTTTTAGTTCCTGTACAGGTGTTTTTACAGCAGGTGGGGGTGTAGCGGTACATTTTAAACAGGCTTTCACCTTTAAGAGTCTCTGGTTTCCTGTTTAGTTGTAATTGAAGGCACAGAAACCATCATTGCACTGCTCTCACTTTATCACATCTGGATCAGCAGCTGGCGACGTCCAGGATGAAACATTCCTGAACTTTCAGTCTTTAACAGACCTGATCCTGGGCCTGATCCTGGGCCTGATCCTGGACCTGATCCTGGGCCTGGACCTGATCCTAGACCTGATCCTGATCCTGGACCTGATCCTAGACCTGATCCTGATCCTGATCCTGATCCTGATCCTGGACCTGATCCTGATCCTGATCCTGATCCTGGACCTGATCCTGATCCTGGACCTGATCCTGGACCTGATCCTGATCCTGGGCCTGGACCTGATCCTAGACCTGATCCTGATCCTGGACCTGATCCTAGACCTGATCCTGATCCTGGACCTGATCCTGATCCTGGACCTGATCCTGGACCTGATCCTGATCCTGGACCTGATCCTGATCCTGGACCTGATCCTGGACCTGATCCTGGACCTGATCCTGACCTGATCCTGGACCTGATCCTGATCCTGGACCTGATCCTGATCCTGGACCTGATCCTGGACCTGATCCTGGACCTGATCCTTGACCTGATCCTGATCCTGGACCTGATCCTGATCCTGATCCTGGACCTGATCCTGGGCCTGATCCTGATCCTGATCCTGATCCTGGGCCTGGGCCTGGGCCTGGGCCTGGGCCTGGGCCTGATCCTGATCCTGATCCTGGTCCTGATCCCGATCCCGATCCCGATCCTGGATTTGATCCTGATCCTGGTCCCGATCCCGATCCTGGATTTGATCCTGATCCTGATCCTGGACCTAGTCCTGATCCTGGGCCTGATTCTGGACCTTATCCTGGACCTGATCCTGGGCCTGATCCTGATCCTGGACCTAGTTATTGTCTTGATCCTGATCCTGATCCTGATCCTGATCCTGGACCTAGTTATTGTCCTGGACCTGGACCTGGACCTGATCCTGGATGTGGTCATGGACCCGGACCTGTACCCAATCCTGGACCTGACGCTTGAACTGATTGTAGAACTGGTCCTGAACCTGAACCTGCAGCTGTTCTGGATCCCGGTCCTGTTTGGGGTTGAACATTCCATCAAACTCTTTGTTCTTCACACTCAGGTTGTTTCACTGATGAATTCTTGATCTTTGATCTTTGTGAATTAATAAAAGGTTTGAGGTTCACAGTTGGAGGGTCACAACCCCACATGGGGACCACAGAATCCACCTGAGGTCACAACCCCACATGGGGACCACAGAATCCACCTGAGGTCACAACCCTACATGGGGACCACAGAATCCACCTGAGGTCACAACCCCACATGGGGACCACAGAATCCACCTGAGGTCACAACCCCACATGGGGACCACAGAATCCACCTGAGAGTTACAACTAACATCTTGTTCCAGAGCAGCAGATGTTTTATCCTGTAACTCAAAGCCTTAAAGATTTCCTGCCTCCAGCTTTAATGATCCTGTTTTTAAAGGGTTCAGGGGCTTTGATTTGGTTTCTCTGTGTCAGATTCTCAGATTTATGGTCTTGTTGTTCTGCTGCTGTTTGGTCTGTTCCTCCAGCTGCGGGACATCTATTAGTTTCCTCTGGAACACAGTCAGTTGGATAAATTAGGTTATTACTGACACTACAGCAGGTGTTTATGTCCAGAACTTTTGCTGTAAATAAGTTCACTGAAGTGCTCAGATTCTGTGAGATCAGCTGGAACCAAAAAGGTCCAAAAGAACCACATTAGTGGAACTAAACCAGCTGATCCTGGATCAGACAGCAGATTTGAACTACTTTCAGAATGGATCCAACAGATTCTGATTGAAAGTACAGCTGTTCAGTTACACCTCCAAATGGACCTCAGGTTTCAGGTTCTGTTTGTGTTTCAGGTTCTGTTAAATTGGGCGCCAGCGGTCTGCAGGGTCTGAACACTGACGTGGACCCCTGATCCTTCATCTGGTGCCTTAGAGGCAGCTTTTAGATTTCCTTCCTGTTTGATTCTGCTTTCATTACGCGTCTTTTGTACGAGTTTCACTTCCTGTTATTGATTGACGCCGCTGCAGTGCTTTCTGGGAAATCTGTCTTGGTGTGACGTGTTTATTCCTTAAGGGAGAATCTTGATGTTCCAGCGTCATGAACTCCTGACTGATGTCTTCATGTTCTGTACAACCAACTTTTACTGTCAGCTGGAATTTTTCTTTTTTTCATAAAAATCATTTAAGAGTTTCATTAGAGAATTAAATAAGATTTTATTGTTGACGGTTGTACCATGTGCACATGAGATGTGCACCTGTCACTGCAGGCTAGCTGAGTTCATGAAGGTTTTTCTCTAGTTTTACTTATTGAAATTTTTTTCATAAGAAGCCAAAAGGAAGTTGTAATTTATAAATTATTGATTTAAAAACAGAAGAAAACTATTTTTATTATTATTGATTCTCTTTTAACCAAATAAAAGAGAGTTGATGGGATGAAAAAGCCAAAAGAAAACTGTGTTGTGACTTTTGTTTGACTTCTGACCAAATCATCAGTTAGATGATTTCTAACTGAACACAACTGGCAGCATCTGAAACTGATAAAAGCTTTCAGAAACAAAGGTAAGAGGTCCGAGGTCAAAATCATCAAATCTTCACAGTTCTCTCCTCGGGCCGACCCTTCCCCTCCTCCGGCCGACCCTTCCCCTCCTCGGGCCGACCCTTCCCCTCCTCGGGCCGACCCTTCCCCTCCTCCGGCCGACCCTTCCCCTCCTCCGGCCGACCCTTCCCCTCCTCGGGCCGACTCTTCCTCTCCTCGGGCCGACTCTTCCCCTCCTCTTGCCGACTCTTCCTCTCCTCTTGCCGACTCTTCCTCTCCTCGGGCTGACTCTTCCTCTCCTCTTGCCGACTCTTCCTCTCCTTGGGCTGACTCTTCCCCTCCTCTTGCCGACTCTTCCTCTCCTCTTGCCGACTCTTCCTCTCCTCTTGCCGACTCTTCCTCTCCTCGGGCTGACTCTTCCTCTCCTCTTGATGACTCTTCCTCTCCTCTTGCCGACTCTTCCCCTCCTCTTGCTGACTCTTCCCCTCCTCTTGCCGACTCTTCCTCTCCTCTTGCCGACTCTTCCTCTCCTCGGGCTGACTCTTCCCCTCCTCTTGCCGACTCTTCCTCTCCTCTTGCCGACTCTTCCTCTCCTCGGGCTGACTCTTCCTCTCCTCTTGCCGACTCTTCCTCTCCTCTTGCCGACTCTTCCTCTCCTCTTGCTGACTCTTCCCCTCCTCTTGCTGACTTTTCCCCTCCTCTTGCCGACTCTTCCTCTCCTTGGGCCGACTCTTCCCCTCCTCTTGCCGCCTCTTCCTCTCCTCTTGCCGACTCTTCCTCTCCTCGGGCTGACTCTTCCTCTCCTCTGGCCGACTCTTCCTCTCCTCTTGCAGACTCTTCCTCTCCTTGGGCTGACTCTTCCCCTCCTCTTGCCGACTCTTCCCCTCCTCTTGCCGACTCTTCCTCTCCTCGGGCTGACTCTTCCTCTCCTTGGGCTGACTCTTCCCCTCCTCTTGCCGACTCTTCCTCTCCTCTTGCCGACTCTTCCTCTCCTCGGGCTGACTCTTCCCCTCTTCTTGCCGACTCTTCCTCTCCTCGGGCTGACTCTTCCCCTCCTCTTGCTGACTCTTCCCCTCCTCTTGCCGACTCTTCCTCTCCTCTTGCCGACTCTTCCTCTCCTCGGGCTGACTCTTCCTCTCCTCTTGATGACTCTTCCTCTCCTCTTGCCGACTCTTCCTCTCCTCGGGCTGACTCTTCCTCTCCTCTTGCCGACTCTTCCCCTCCTCGTGCTGACTCTTCCCCTCCTCTTGCCGACTCTTCCTCTCCTTTGCCGACTCTTCCTCTCCTCGGGCTGACTCTTCCTCTCCTCTTGCCGACTATTCCTCTCCTCGGGCTGACTCTTCCTCTCCTCTTGCCGACTCTTCCTCTCCTCGGGCTGACTCTTCCTCTCCTCTTGCCGACTCTTCCTCTCCTCGTGCAGACTCTTCCTCTCCTCGGGCTGACTCTTCCTCTCCTTTAGCTGACTCTTCCCCTCCTCTTGCCGACTCTTCCTCTCCTCTTGCCGACTCTTCCTCTCCTCGGGCTGACTCTTCCTCTCCTCTTGCCGACTCTTCCTCTCCTCTTGCAGACTCTTCCTCTCCTTGGGCTGACTCTTCCCCTCCTCTTGCCGACTCTTCCTCTCCTTGGGCTGACTCTTCCCCTCCTCTTGCCGACTCTTCCTCTCCTCTTGCCGACTCTTCCTCTCCTCTTTCCGACTCTTCCTCTCCTCTTGCCGACTCTTCCCCTCCTCTTGCCGACTCTTCCCCTCCTCTTGCCGACTCTTCCTCTCCTCTTGCCGACTATTCCTCTCCTCGGGCTGACTCTTCCCCTCCTCTTGCTGACTCTTCCCCTCCTCTTGCCGACTCTTCCTCTCCTCTGGCTGACTCTTCCTCTCCTCTTGATGACTCTTCCTCTCCTCTTGCCGTCTCTTCCTCTCCTCGGGCTGACTCTTCCCCTCCTCTTGCCGACTCTTCCTCTCCTCTTGCCGACTCTTCCTCTCCTTGGGCTGACTCTTCCTCTCCTCGTGCTGACTCTTCCTCTCCTCTTGCCGACTCTTCCTCTCCTCGGGCCGACTCTTCCTCTCCTCTTGCCGACTCTTCCTCTCCTTGGGCTGACTCTTCCCCTCCTCTTGCCGACTCTTCCTCTCCTCTTGCCGACTCTTCCTCTCCTCGGGCTGACTCTTCCTCTCCTCTTGCTGACTCTTCCCCTCCTCTTGCCGACTCTTCCTCTCCTCTTGCCGACTCTTCCTCTCCTCTTGCCGACTCTTCCTCTCCTCTTGCCGACTCTTCCTCTCCTCGGGCTGACTCTTCCTCTCCTCTTGCCGACTCTTCCTCTCCTTGGGCTGACTCTTCCCCTCCTCTTGCCGACTCTTCCTCTCCTCTTGCCGACTCTTCCTCTCCTCTTGCCGACTCTTCCTCTCCTCTTGCCGACTCTTCCTCTCCTCTTGCCGACTCTTCCTCTCCTCTTGCCGACTCTTCCTCTCCTTGGGCTGACTCTTCCCCTCCTCTTGCCGACTCTTCCTCTCCTCTTGCCGACTCTTCCTCTCCTCGGGCTGACTCTTCCTCTCCTCTTGCCGACTATTCCTCTCCTCGGGCTGACTCTTCCCCTCCTCTTGCCGACTCTTCCTCTCCTCGGGCTGACTCTTCCTCTCCTTGGGCTGACTCTTCCCCTCCTCTTGCCGACTCTTCCTCTCCTCTTGCCGACTCTTCCTCTCCTCGGGCTGACTCTTCCTCTCCTCTTGCCGACTCTTCCTCTCCTCTTGCCGACTCTTCCTCTCCTTGGGCTGACTCTTCCCCTCCTCTTGCCGACTCTTCCTCTCCTCTTGCCGACTCTTCCTCTCCTCTTGCCGACTCTTCCTCTCCTCTTGCCGACTCTTCCTCTCCTCGGGCTGACTCTTCCTCTCCTCTTGCCGACTCTTCCTCTCCTTGGGCTGACTCTTCCCCTCCTCTTGCCGACTCTTCCTCTCCTCTTGCCGACTCTTCCTCTCCTCGGGCTGACTCTTCCTCTCCTCTTGCTGACTCTTCCTCTCCTCTTGCCGACTCTTCCTCTCCTCGGGCTGACTCTTCCCCTCCTCTTGCCGACTCTTCCTCTCCTTGGGCTGACTCTTCCCCTCCTCTTGCCGACTCTTCCTCTCCTCTTTCCGACTCTTCCTCTCCTCTTGCCGACTCTTCCCCTCCTCTTGCCGACTCTTCCTCTCCTTGGGCTGACTCTTCCCCTCCTCTTGCCGACTCTTCCTCTCCTCTTGCCGACTCTTCCTCTCCTCTTGCCGACTCTTCCTCTCCTTGGGCTGACTCTTCCCCTCCTCTTGCCGACTCTTCCTCTCCTCTTGCCGACTCTTCCTCTCCTCGGGCTGACTCTTCCTCTCCTCTTGCCGACTCTTCCTCTCCTCGGGCTGACTCTTCCTCTCCTCTTGCCGACTCTTCCTCTCCTCTTGCCGACTCTTCCTCTCCTTGGGCTGACTCTTCCCCTCCTCTTGCCGACTCTTCCTCTCCTCTTGCCGACTCTTCCTCTCCTCGGGCTGACTCTTCCTCTCCTCTTGCCGACTCTTCCTCTCCTCTTGCAGACTCTTCCTCTCCTTGGGCTGACTCTTCCCCTCCTCTTGCCGACTCTTCCTCTCCTTGGGCTGACTCTTCCCCTCCTCTTGCCGACTCTTCCTCTCCTCTTGCCGACTCTTCCTCTCCTCTTGCCGACTCTTCCTCTCCTCGGGCTGACTCTTCCCCTCCTCTTGCCGACTCTTCCTCTCCTCGTGCCGACTCTTCCTCTCCTCGGGCTGACTCTTCCTCTCCTCGGGCAGACTCTTCCTCTCCTTGGGCTGACTCTTCCCCTCCTCTTGCCGACTCTTCCTCTCCTCTTGCCGACTCTTCCTCTCCTCTTGCCGACTCTTCCTCTCCTCGGGCTGACTCTTCCTCTCCTCTTGCCGACTCTTCCTCTCCTCTGGCTGACTCTTCCTCTCCTCTTGATGACTCTTCCTCTCCTCTGGGCTGACTCTTCCTCTCCTCTTGCTGACTCTTCCCCTCCTCTTGCCGACTCTTCCTCTCCTCTTGCCGACTCTTCCTCTCCTCTGGCAGACTCTTCCTCTCCTCTGGATGACTCTTCCTCTCCTCTTGCCGACTCTTCCTCTCCTCTTGCCGACTCTTCCTCTCCTCTTGCCGACTCTTCCTCTCCTCGGGCTGACTCTTCCCCTCCTCTTGCCGACTCTTCCTCTCCTCTTGCCGACTCTTCCTCTCCTCTTGCCGACTCTTCCCCTCCTCTTGCCGCCTCTTCCTCTCCTCTTGCTGACTCTTCCTCTCCTCTTGCCGACTCTTCCTCTCCTCTTGCCGACTCTTCCTCTCCTCGGGCTGACTCTTCCTCTCCTCTTGATGACTCTTCCTCTCCTCTTGCCGACTCTTCCTCTCCTCTTGCCGACTCTTCCTCTCCTCGGGCTGACTCTTCCTCTCCTTGGGCTGACTCTTCCCCTCCTCTTGCCGACTCTTCCTCTCCTCTTGCCGACTCTTCCTCTCCTCGGGCTGACTCTTCCTCTCCTCTTGATGACTCTTCCTCTTCTCTTGCCGACTCTTCCTCTCCTCTTTCCGACTCTTCCTCTCCTTGGGCTGACTCTTCCCCTCCTCTTGCCGACTCTTCCTCTCCTCTTTCCGACTCTTCCTCTCCTCTTGCCGACTCTTCCTCTCCTCGGGCTGACTCTTCCTCTCCTCTTGCTGACTCTTCCTCTCCTCTGGCTGACTCTTCCCCTCCTCTTGCCGACTCTTCCTCTCCTCTTGCCGACTCTTCCTCTCCTCGGGCTGACTCTTCCCCTCCTCTTGCTGACTCTTCCCCTCCTCTTGCCGACTCTTCCTCTCCTCTTGCCGACTCTTCCTCTCCTCGGGCCGACTCTTCCTCTCCTCGGGCTGTCTCTTCCTCTCCTCTTGCCGACTCTTCCTCTCCTCGGGCTGACTCTTCCTCTCCTCTTGCCGACTATTCCTCACCTCTTGCAGCCTCTTCCTCTCCTTGGGCTGACTCTTCCCCTCCTCTTGCCGACTCTTCCTCTCCTCTTGCCGACTCTTCCTCTCCTCTTGCCGACTCTTCCTCTCCTCTTGCCGACTCTTCCTCTCCTTGGGCTGACTCTTCCCCTCCTCTTGCCGACTCTTCCTCTCCTCTTGCCGACTCTTCCTCTCCTCGGGCTGACTCTTCCTCTCCTCTTGCCGACTATTCCTCTCCTCGGGCTGACTCTTCCTCTCCTCTTGCCGACTCTTCCTCTCCTCGGGCTGACTCTTCCTCTCCTCTTGATGACTCTTCCTCTCCTCTTGCCGACTCTTCCTCTCCTCGGGCTGACTCTTCCCCTCTTCTTGCCGACTCTTCCTCTCCTCGGGCTGACTCTTCCTCTCCTCTTGATGACTCTTCCTCTTCTCTTGCCGACTCTTCCTCTCCTCGGGCTGACTCTTCCTCTCCTCTTGCTGACTCTTCCTCTCCTCTTGCTGACTCTTCCCCTCCTCTTGCTGACTTTTCCCCTCCTCTTGCCGACTCTTCCTCTCCTTGGGCCGACTCTTCTGATCATCTGTTTTTCTCTGTGTCTGTATTGTATGTTTTATTGGCTGCTTGGGCTACTTGCTGTTTATATGGTTGAACAATTTTAAGTGTCTCGAAGTTAAAGTTCAGTTTACAATCTCACATGATTCTCGTTCATCTCCTGAACATCAGCTCCCACCATTGTACTTTACTTTTAAACTCTATAGTGCACTGTTTAATGTCAGCATACGCGTGTGCATGTTTTTACTGAGCAGATTATTTTTAGCTTGTATTGTTTAAATCCATCTTTTTTTGTAAATGGTACTTTAAACTTGTGATTTACAGTTAAAGGCCAGAGTAATAAAATATTTATTTTTATAGTAACTTTTAAAATAGAAGTCCCAAATTAATAAAACAGCTAAAACAAGAAGAACAATAAAAATGACTTGAGTAAAAACTGAACGTTCCACAAAAGTCCATTTGAAAAGACAAGTCCCCTTCAAAGGAGATCAGCTGGTCCTCTGATCTTAGGCTCAGGAGAAGAGCTCCAGGGTCTGGGGGACACAGTCTCATTTGAATCACACCTTGATCACAGCACCTCAAGGACCTACTGGGGACATGGAGATGTAGAATGTCACCAACATATATATATGTTGGTGCTTGTTTATTCGGTGTTCTATAAAAAAGTTAACAAGTTGTTTCAAAGTCTTTTTTTCATTCAGCCAGTGTTTAAAGATCTGCCTGCGTTCCCGCGACGGCCCAGAGCTCGCGAAGGCAATGTCACACATCTCACCTGTTTCATAATGAGGCCGTCTCTGATTTCTTGCTGTGTGTGTGTGTGAAATTCCTTGTGGTCATTTTATTTGGGAATTAGTGCTGAATAAATAAAATGAAAGTGATTCATTAACAGGGGATTGTGTAAAGAAATCAGCATCACCTGCAAATTCAGAATAACACCTGTTTATACCTGCGTGTCTGTATGGGGCTGATACAGTGATGTAGGTAGTTTTCCTCTCGTGGTGATTGCAGTTCTTTGACCTGTATGGTTAATAAGTAATAAAGCCTGACTCCTGCTGTTCCAGGGTTCATGTGAAGTTGAAGGATCTTCTAGCTGCAGCTCAATGAAGACAAACACAGTAACACCGGAAAACCCGGGGTGGGACCACCAAAATAAAAGCATACTGAAGACCTGAATCGGCTTTTCTCTACCCGATAAATAAGATTCCTTCAGATATTCACATCTTGTATTTGTTTAGTTTTACTATATAAACAGTCTTGATTTGTCTTCGTGCCAGGTTTGATGATTTTCATTTTAGTTTTTAATTAATGTTCTTTTTTCAAGTGAAAACATTAAGTGCTGAAACATTTATAATAATAATTTAGTGTCATGTATTCATAAAGCCTTGTGAGCTGGACAAAATCTACAAACTGTGACTGTCCTCAAAGTTGAAAACACATAATCTGCAGGTTAAGTCAGTAAATATAACTCCAGATCCTTAAAACCATTTCAGTTTAAACACCAACTTGATGTCTTCTAAAACGTCTCACTCTAAAATAATACTAATAATCTAAAATAAGTTGTTTATTATTCACTTGTTAAAAATAAAAATATCTGATAATTTGTATCAGATATTTGAAGATTTTTATCTCCCTGAGAACTTGTTCAGAGAAATCAAACTCCTTCAGCAGGTCCAGAAGAGAGTTGAAGTGGATGCAGCACATCACCGACATGTTGTAATCAGCTTTAATCCTCATCTGACAGACAACACAGAGTAACAGACGCTGCAGCTGTATGAAACAGCTGGTTTTACTGGGGGTGTTCTCTGTATAGCCTTGTGAGATATACAGTCCAAAGAGTTTAATGTCTTGGTCCCCTTCACCTCCCCCATTGATGCTGTGTATTCTCTGCCTTTTGGTACAGAGGACTTTTTCATTTTTGTTGTGTTGGATCAAATGAAACTAAATTGTATTAATTTGATCAGAATATTGGTAAATGGATTATGTTGCATTTTATTAGATCTAATTGATTTATTTTTAATTTGTGTCTTATTTAATTGGATCTTGTCTGTAAACTAATAAACCTAAAGAGTTAGTCATTATCTGTACCCACGTTTCCTGTTTAGGGTCTCAGGGACATGGTGTCCAGCTTCTGCTGTCCTTAGGCGAAAGGCGGGGTCACACCTGGACAGGTCACCGTCACAGATAAACCTAAACAAAACTCAAATATAAAAAATTGACATCAGACTGAAATACCATACAACATGAAACTCTTTCTGACCATTGTACAAACAAACAAGTTCAATAAAAATGTTAAAACGGTCCAATTTGTTAAATAAGCTTTTACTTCCAAAAGTCAATGTGCTTTTATTTTGAAAGCAGAAAGTATGTTAGACAGCTGCTCCCCGATGAGGCGGGATCAGCTGATGGAAACTGAGTCATAACTTCCCGGACAACATGTCAACATGTCTCAGTAACGGGAAGAAAAGTCCTCCTGGAGTCCGCTGATGCAGGTAGGTCCCGGCGCGGATTTTAACGGGTTCAGGGAGTCACGTGCTTTCTGGAGTGACGTTGAGATCAGGGAATCAGCGGGATTGATTTAGATTTAAAACAGACCGAGAGTCAATCAGACTCAGCGTGAAGACACGTGAGGACATCTGATCCTGGTGCTGCTGACTGGACCTTCAGATCTTCTGAGTTTATATTTTTTAATCGATTTCTGCTGCTTCTCAGGACAAACGTTTAAAGGGAGGACAGACAGTGAGACAGACAGTGAAAAGAGCCAGCAGGTATAGAATCCTGGATCAGAACCAGATGGATTTTTCCTTTATCTTGTCTCATTTGTTCAAATTCATATGATCCTGCAGCAACTTGGTCCAAAATCATGTCGGTTCTATTTCCGTCTGTCCCTCTGTCCCACTTCCTGATGTTTCTGGTCCTTCTCTGAAACATAAAGACGTCCTGACACTGAAGGACTTCAGATCTTATTTTGTCCTGTTCTTCTTGAAACACTTGGATGAGTTAGGACTTGAGACAGGCCAGTCTAGAACCCGTCCTCTCTTCTTCTGGGACCAGAACCTGGATTCTTGTTGTGTTGATGAAAACCGATTAAACGTTTCTGGAGATGATGAAGCAGCAAAACCTCTGAGAAACAGAACCCTGACCCAAACCAGTATCACCACAGAACCCTGAACAGATCCAGCTCACCCCCCTCTAAATGACCTCCCATGTCTACAGCCGCTGTTTCAGTAGAAGAGGTGCTGCATTGGACCAGTGGGTGGCGGGCTGGGCTGTGATTGACATGAGGGACAGGGACCACTTTCAGCCAATCACAAATTTGAAATGCAGTAACCACATTTTAACCCTAAGAGGGCAGCACTGAGACGGTTTTAGACCAAAAAGTCTAGAATTTAACAAGTTTACATTCAAATGTCAAAAAATACCCAGAAAACTGAAAGATTATATTAAAGACCCACTAATACAGTTTATAAGTAGAAAACAGCTGTTTTGAGTGTTTACTGTTTCATGCAGACTCTGGACCTCTGATTGGATCCATGGTCGATGTTTGAGACCTCCTCTTCCTCCCCATCTGACTCCAGGGAGATGTTGAGAAAGATGCTGGTTGTTGGTGGACCCGACTCCTCCTCCGCCCTCCTGTCTCCCAGGACAGAACCGGCACTGCTGCAGGTCAACCCTGCCGACGTTCCGGCTCTGGAGATCAAACTGGGAGCGCTGGTGGTTCTGCTGTCCGTCACGCTGCTGTTTGGATTCGCTCCACTCTGCATTGTCCAAGGAGGCGGGCGCTGCAGCGTCGACCCCGGTAGGTCTCTTCGAAGGGGGTGGAGCTTATATATATATATATATTTATCTCAAATTCAAGTCTAATAATCAATTGATCAGATTTTACTATTCTGAGATCATTATTAATAATTATCTGAATGTTTGAATATAAAATGACAAAATCTCCAACTTCATGTTGTTTATCAGTAGTTTGATCAGAAATATTTCAAAATTTGTAATTTTCTAAACTTTTGACTCAGTTTCCAAAAACTTGATTATTTGTCTGATTCATTTTTTTCCAACGAGGAAACTGAACTGAATGTTTCCGTGTTTTATTGTTTCTGATCTATAAACTCTCTTTTACAAGAGAAACGAGAAGTTCAAAGGTCGGAATAGTTTTTTAGGTTTTTGGATGTCGTTTACACTCAAAACTCAGGATTTTATTTTTGTGTTTAAAACTCTTTTAAATGATTTTTATACGTGTTGGAGACATGTAACACTGTTAGTATCTGATCTCAGATCAGTTTCTGATCGTTGCCCTTTCCCGTTGCAGACCTTCGTTGCCGGTTGCTCAGTTTGATCAGCTGTTTTGCTGGAGGAGCCTTTTTGGCCACCTGTCTGCTGGACCTGCTGCCGGACTACCTGCAGGGCATCAGTGAAGCCTTCAGTCACTCCGGGATCCAAGTAAGAACCGCGGCTGTCAGCAGTTCTTAACGTATGATCAGATCTCTTCTAGTGTTTCTTCCTGTTGCAGCTCCAGTTCCCTCTGCCAGAGTTCATCGTAGCCATGGGTTTCTTCCTGGTTCTTGTTCTGGAGCAGATCTTTCTGGCTTTTAAAAATCCACCTTCCTCCTATTTAGAAGAACGCCGTGCTCTGATGGCAGACGCCAGCATTCAGGCGAGCGATGGGAACGGTCATCATCACCGCCGCAGAGAGTCAGCAGATTCCACTGGTCACTTCCACGCTGAGCTGGACTCTCAGTCAGCTCTGCGTGCCTTCATCCTGGTCTTCTCGCTGTCTCTGCACTCTGTGTTTGAGGGTTTGGCGGTGGGACTGCTGGAGGAGAGCGAGGAGGTGCTGGAGGTCTGTCTGGCCCTGATGATCCATAAAAGCATCATCTCCTTCAGCCTGATCTTCAAGCTGATTCAGGGTGGGCTGCGGCGCTTGGTGGTGATTGGCTGCCTGCTTCTGTTCTCCATCATGTCTCCCGTGGGTATTGGACTGGGCGTTGGACTCACTGAGACCAAGACGTCACCAAAACACCAGCTGGCTCGCTGCTCTCTGGAGGGGCTCGCAACAGGAACCTTCATCTACATCACCTTCATGGAGATTCTACCACATGAGCTCGCCTCTGCCGGGAACCGCATCCTTAAGGTGGCCATGATGCTGCTGGGCTTCGCTGTGGTCACTGCCGTGCTCTTCATCAAGCTGTAACCATGGCAACAAGCCATTTGTTTTTTTATTTTCAAACAGACTGAATGAGTTGAATGAGTGACGCTGCATTACAGTCAGATCAAAGTTTTCTAATAAATCTTTAATTATTGTTTTAACTGACAGAAACATCTGAAAACAGACGAAGAGCTTCTTCACTCGGTCGCAGCAGCAAATCAGATCAGAATTCATCAGAGGATCAATAATCAGATCACGTTCAGGTTGAAAGGTGGTTTTTTACTCGTCTGATTGAAGCTTCATCCTGCTGCTCTCAGACGTGATGCTGCAGATACAAACCATGAGGAAGTTTATTCAAGAAGACGTGAATTGAACTGTGGTGCTGGATCTCCTGACAGCTGACTGTGAAGGAGGTTCTATGTGTGTGTGTGTGTGTGTGTGACTTGGTCACCATGGTAACAGAGACTTCAGAGTTTAACTGTGCAGCACGTTCACAGATTCTTAAACCAGCTTAAAAAGTCCAGTTCAGATCGTGTAACATTTAAATAAATGTCTGATTTTCATATAAAACCTCTCAGCTTGTCCTTCTTCCTTATGGGCGGAGCTTCCAGCTTGTGTTCTCTACTGGAACCTGAGGGTTCTACACAGCTTCTCACACTCTGCTCTTTTTAGAGAGAGATCGGATGTGGATCTGTTTTTTATACCAAAAGACAAAAATCCTTCATCTTAAAAAACAGAAAATGTTTCCAACCACCTGGTGAAAAGAAATCCGTCTCAAACAAACATGAAGGTGGAACATCAGCTGATTCAGAGACATCAGAACCCAAACACCAATGACGGTTAGTTCAAATCCATCATTTTTTAATTTAAAATCACTAGTTTTGATAACACATATTTTAAGAAACAAAATCAGAAAAGTTAATGTTTTATTTCAAACTCAGCGGCCCATCCTGAGCCGGGTTCTGGTTCTGGTTCTGCTAGAGGTTTCTTCCTGTTAAAAGAGTTAAATTCACATACATTTCTTGATGGAAAGTCTTTTAAACCTCAGTATCTTCAGTAATCTGAATCTTTGTATTATTTATTTTAAATGTTGTTTTCTTTAAATGTTCATCTTCTCCTCTGTTGTCCCCCGATGGTGGAATGACCTACCAAACTCGGTCCGATCCTCAGAGTCTGCAGCTACTTTTAAGAGCAGACTTAAGACTCACCTCTTTAAAGAACACTTTCAGTCTTAATGTAGGAGTGATTTATGATTTATGATATCGATTTGAGAATTTATCTCTCAAAAAAAAAAAAAAAAAAACATGATGTATCAGCGTCGGAATTAAACTGGACTCCAAACAGTCCACCTCCTTATATTTTTTTCCTTCTCTTTGAATTCTTGCTTGTATGTTCTCTCAATGTAAGTCGCTTTGGATAAAAGCGTCTGCTAAATGACAGTAGTAGTAGTAGTAGTAGTAGTAGTAGTAGTAGTAGTAGTCATCACGTATTCTGACTTAACTTTTAGTTTCTAAAAGAGGAAACTGCAGGTGATGAAGTCTGCAGGTTGTTTCTTGCCTTTTCCAGCATTTTCTCCAGGAACAGATTGTCTTTTATTTTCAGTCATCTCGTGCTGAATAAGGAGGAAGGTGAACTGAAGGTGCAGCAGGTTCTGCTCACCTGAGGAGGAAACGCTGCTTTTCATTGTGCAGTATCTAAACTCCACCACAAGAGGGCGACGTCATTCCGTCTGTCATCAATCAAAGCTCGTTTTAGAATGACAAGATGACTCACTCTAAACTGATTGAGTTCATACTGCTGCAGATAGAAGCAAAAAGCTGTTTCCATAGAGACAATTTTTTCAGGCATTTTTGTTATAGATTGACTTTTCAGTGTCTGAGATTTAAGAGGATTGAATATTAAACCAAAAAAGTTTGTAATAGCAATGTTTGCGTTCATGTGTATAAAAGTGACTTGAAAAGTGAGATTTCCACTGTTTAACAGTTTTTTTTTCAATTAAACTTGAGTTTTTACTTACCACTCTAACTCTAAAAATAAGCTAAAAGATGTGGAAAATTATTACCTTTAACCTCGTGAAACAAAACACAACCACAAATAAAACAAATTCTACTAAACAAGGATTCAAAACAGCCGTGAAACTACTATTCAACAACTATTCAAACAACAACAAATATGTGAAAATAACTGAATCTGAGGCCAGTTGAACATGAAATTCAGGAAAAATTCAAACCTGAACCAACAAAATGAGTTGGAAAACTGATATTTATAATTAACATAAAATAATTAAAATGAGACAAACATACTAAAGATTAATGATTTTATTTATATCAAAGAACAGAAACATTTGTTGTAAACTGATGACAATAAGATACTTGATTAATTCACTGTGTTCCTTCTAACGAAGCAGAGTGAGAGGTCTTCACTTTACGCCCCTCTCTGTTGAAACTCATTCCACCACGTCAAGTCGTCCGGTCCGCTCGGTGAAGATGTCAGCGACGGGTTCAGGCGGACAAGGACCGGGACCCGGGTCCGGTACTGGGTCCGGGGTGTCCAACCCCCGAAAGTTCAGCGAGAAGATAGCGTTGCATACCCAGCGACAGGCCGAGGAGACAGCCGCCTTCCAGGAGGTGATGATGGACATCAGCTCGACCAGGGTGAGTGTGAGACGGAGGCAGGAGGAGGAGAGATCCCGGAGGAACGGAGGCCTCTCCGGGCTACCACATAATCTTATCCACCGAATTTCTGTGGCACTCTGTTTGGATCTTGTGAATTTGTGGTCAGTTGCAGTTCTTCATTAAAAATGGTGAAACTTGTGCGTCATTTGGTGTCGCAGAATTTCACTTGTTCGTTTCCGTCGTAGGTTAGCCGCCATTAGCTCCGAGGCTAACTCGGCTTGTTTACCGTGACATGAGCGGCGCTCTCTGGTTCCTGGAGCCGGAGACGAGCCTCCGAACTCCGGGAAAAATTCTGACTTTTCAGCGCGACGTCAATTCCTACCAACACCGACTTTAAATAGAATAACAAGAGTCAGTTGAAGGTTCGCGGTATTTTGATACGTTAGCTCGTTTCTAACGTAGCAGCTTGTAAACGGTTCAATCAGTTGTCCTGACCTGAGATCAGTCCGGGTCCACCTACAGGTCCTTCCTGACCTGAGATCAGCCCGGGTCAACCTACAGGTCCGTCCTGACCTGAGATCAGTCCGGGTCCACCTACAGGTCCTTCCTGACCTGAGATCAGTCCGGGTCCACCTACAGGTCCTTCCTGACCTGAGATCAGCCCGGGTCCACCTACAGGTCCTTCCTGACCTGAGATCAGTCCGGGTCCACCTACAGGTCCTTCCTGACCTGAGATCAGCCCGGGTCCACCTACAGGTCCTTCCTGACCTGAGATCAGTCCGGGTCCACCTACAGGTCCTTCCTGACCTGAGATCAGCCCGGGTCCACCTACAGGTCCTTCCTGACCTGAGATCAGTCCGGGTCCACCTACAGGTCCTTCCTGACCTGAGATCAGCCCGGGTCCACCGTCAGGTCCGTCCTGACCTGAGATCAGCCCGGGTCCACCGTCAGGTCCGTCCTGACCTGAGATCAGTCCGGGTCCACCTACAGGTCCTTCCTGACCTGAGATCAGCCCGGGTCCACCGTCAGGTCCGTCCTGACCTGAGATCAGTCCGGGTCCACCTACAGGTCCGTCCTGACTTGAGATCAGTCCGGGTCCACCACCGTCAGGTCCGTCCTGACCTGAGATCAGTCCGGCTCCACCGTCAGGTCCGTCCTGACCTGAGATCAGTCCGGGTCCACCGTCAGGTCCATCCCAAACACCTGGAGCTGATGTCTCCGTGGGACTTTAGTATGATGGCTAGTGTCGAGAAATAATCAGCCGATCCGGGTCAGGTGGTGTGAAGGGGAACCGGGTTAGGGTTAGGGTCTGATCCTGATCCTGATCCTGATCCTTCCACAGCACACACAAGAGTTTCATCAATAATCTGGATTAAAGGTCTGAGAGTGAGTCACAGCCAGATGTTGGAAAGGATGAGGAGAATGTGTAAATCCAGATGTTTTCAGGTGAAAAGAAAAGATCTGAAGTGATGATTCTAATGACTCACTGCTGTTCATGCCACGCCCACTTTAATCAGTAAATACATCATAATTTAAACAAGAGTCTGGATCATTCATACAGATGTTGAACAAGAGGCGGGGCTTGGCTTTAGGTTTCCTGTTAGATGCAACTTTTTAATTTAATTAATTTTTAATTGCTTGCTGTCTTTTATTAGCAGCTCATATTTTGATGAGAAACGCTGACTCAGCAGTCCAGAACCTTCTGAAACTCTGAGCTGATGATGTTTCAGCTGTTGCTCGTCCTTCATTCAACGCTGCGTCGTGTCCAGCCTGAAACGCGCTGCGTGTCGCTCCGTCTCAACCCTTTACAGCTGATTGGTTCTGCTGTGGACCCTTTAAGAGCCGCGCTCCTTCAGCTGTGCTGAGGAGACTTCCTGGGAGTGGAGGAAGTCGGTTTGGTTTTGATGTGTGTTGACAGTTTGAAGCTTATCTGAAAGGAAACGAGCTCTGAGAGCTGCAGACGGTCCAGAGGGGGTTTTTACAGCTTTGCAGCTGCTCGCTGGGTCTGTCTGGGTTCTAATAATACAAAAGTCTTAATTCACACACAGACTGAGGGGAAGAGGGGACGGGTTCTGGACTGACCTGTCTGTAGTCATGTCTCCTACCCAGAAGAGACTGTTAGACAGTTTAGAAACCAATGAAGACGAGCTGGTTCTGTTGGACATCTGGAGACAGGAGGAGAGAAAGAAGGGACAAGGAGGAGACAAGGGGGAGACAGGAGGAGACGAGGAGGAGACTAGGGGGAGAGGAGGAGGAGACGAGGGGGACACGAGGGGGAGACAAGGGGGACACGAGGAGGAGACGGGGGGGAGACTAGGGAGAGACGAGAAGGAGACAGGAGGAGACGAGGGGGAGACGAGGAGGAGACGAGAGGAACACGAGGAGGAGACAGGAGGAGACGAGGAGGAGACGAGAGGGACACGAGGAGGAGACAAGGGGGACACGAGGGGGAGACGGGGGGGAGAAAGGATCGTTGCTGCCGTGTTTTCCAGAATGCTTCAGCTTTGTTGTTTAATCATGAAGCTTCATCTTGTTTAGTCCGTCTTTACAGAGGAAATGAAACATCAGATGTTTGGTATTGTTAGTGTCTGTTTAGAGAAACGCAGACTGAAACCTGACTTGGACCAGATGTTTATAAATCAGCTCCTGTGTTGAGACTTTGTTCAACATCTTGACTGATTCTAGAAGTTTCTGAGTTCCTGAGGA
Source organism: Pachypanchax playfairii (assembly GCA_006937955.1). Taxonomy (NCBI): domain Eukaryota; kingdom Metazoa; phylum Chordata; class Actinopteri; order Cyprinodontiformes; family Aplocheilidae; genus Pachypanchax; species Pachypanchax playfairii. The sequence goes on along the minus strand of SSNP01000224.1, from coordinate 261,992 downwards.
GAAGATTTCTTCTGGATGTTTCCTGGAATCCAACAGCAACACATGAAACTGAACCTGTTTGTGTTTCTGCACTTCTTGTATTAGTTATTGTTTAATTTACAAACATTATCTGTTTGTAAAATAATAATTTAGATGATCGTTTGTTGGAAATATATATTTAAAAAGCAATGAATAAAATCCCGATAGTGTTTTTACTGTAAAAGAATTGTGATATGTTTATGGTTCTTATCTGAAGTCATGTGACCCAGAACTGACTGGCTGATATGGATGAGTTATATAAACTGGTCAGAAAACCTGATGAAGTATTCTAACCCCCTTTGATCTTTTGATATTTATTGATTTAATATTTCCTCTGTGGTTGTCATGGCAGCTGCAGGCTCAGAAGCTCCGCCTGGCCCGGAATCAGGGTCCGTACTACGGTGGCTCATTACCCAACGTCAACCAGATTGGCAGGAACTCTCAGGACTTCCAGGTGATTCACAAAACACCTCACTTTTACCTCTGATGTCACTTCCTGTTTGACACAGACCTCAAGCTGTTTGTTGTAATTAGGTCTGTGCAACTAAACCAAATTTAAATGTCCAAACTATCATTTTGATGTTACATTAAAGGATGTTCAAGATAAATTATCATTGAAAAAATAATGTAAAACACAATTCAAGTTTGTTTAACTCAAGATATAAATATATTTGACTAAAAATCATGATGTTCTGTTTGGTAACGACACCGGGGGGGGGGGGGACTCTGTCTCACTGAGTCATTTCTATACATTTATTATTGATGGACACAGCTGTAGGTGGACATATATTGTCTCCCGTGTTGTTGACATGCGTTGAGTTTTCCTCACTGACTCAAATTCTGACCCGTTAAATAAAACCTGGACCTCAAACTAACACTTCAGATCAGGATGTCTTCTTATTGATCAGAAGATTTAGCAGTCTGTAGTTTGTGCTGATTCACCACCAGCTGTAGCATGACTCGTCAGTATTTCCCCTCAGAGACTCATTTTATTCTGTGATGGAAGTTTTTCATCTGCATCACTGTTTCAGTTCACCTGTCGAGTCTGAGGGAAATGAAACCAGCAGCATGTTGGTGTTTAAACCTGAATGTGACATAAACCTCCATCAAGTCTTTAGTTTCTATGTGTTTAAGTTTGTTGTGGATGTGAGTGAGTGACATGTAAATACATCAGTGTTCAGGTTAAATTACATAAACTCTGAAAGTAAAGTAGATTTTAATCAGATAAGTTGAGTGATATTTAGTTTATCTGTAGTTCTGCTGTCTGAACACAGAGAGAAATCAGCTGTGCCTCGTTTTAACCATGTGCACTTCACAGTACCGTCAGGAACGATGTCAGCAGACTCGATGGTTTCATGTAAATCTGAGTTTTAAATAAAGACTAAACCAGTTTTGGTTTTGTCCTGCCAGGGTTCCTTCCAGTCCACTCTGGAGTCCAACAGGTTGACTCGACATCACGGTCTGGTGGAACGAGTCCAAAGAGACCGCCGCTTCGTCTCACCTGTTCGACCGTATCGCAACCGCCAAGTATCCTTCCACCTGCTGTTCAGACTTAGTTTCTGAAGATACAGACCTTCATTAATAAGTCATGTGATCATTCTCGCCATCTTGGTTCTCACTAACATTCAGCTTTAATGATCATTATAGGAACTTTTCAATGTTGGTTATTTATAATTAGCTACAGTGTAAAGAAAGGAAGGATGTTTGTGTTGTTCTCCTGATGATGTCACATGCTACGCAGGGGGTGGGGGGGGGGGGTATAATTTATCCAAATGGTGTCAGATACATGAGAATAATTCAATGTTTTGATATAAATAGGACCAGATTTAAGAAAGTTTATTGTCATTTTGTCTGTTATTACAGAATACTCAGCAAATATTGTTCATCACAATAACATTGGGTTAAAGGTGGTATATGTAATATTAACAGTATAACACGTCACAAAGTCTTCAGCCATCAGACTCGTTAACCACCCCGCGCGCGCTCCGATGCTCAGGTCGATCAATATTCCTCACCAAACCCACTCTGATCCCCGATCATGAGTTCAGTTCACTAATCATGTTCTCCAGCTGATCACATACTGACTCTGATAAAAGCAGCTCCTTCCTGTTTGAAGCTCAGTCATCGATTCAGTCTGTAGCAAAGAGTTCATAGTTGCACCGCGGCTCCAAAACTTCCTGCAGTCCCTCTTAAGATCCTCTCTCCTCCCCACACACCATCCTGCACGCCTCACTTATACAATCAAATAAAAACAAGTAATAAAATCCTCCGTGGTGTGTCTTCCAGTCAAACAAGTGGCCTGAAGCTCCTCCACTTCACCAACATGTTGCTACATGTTAGCTTAGCAGCTAATAAAAAACGTTTCCACACAGAACCTGCTCGTCACATGGGAAACCCCCTATAGCAAGTAAATAATGTATATAATCACCAGATGTCCCCGGTGCTTCCAGCTGCTTGACCTGCAGACTCCACAGTACCAGCCTCACTGTACTGGATTATTTACGGTATTAATCAACCCAAAATGGCGCCCGCTGCTCTGACAGCTATTGGCGAGGAGATGTAAACAAAATGCCAACATCGTGCCCGTTAAAATTAATATTTTATAATATTTTACTTCAAATATAATTTTTAAAGGAAATGCTGTATTTTCATTCTACAACCCTCTAAACACCCCGTGGAGAAATGATTTGATTAAAAATAGCTTTTAATGAAAATGTTCCATATACCACCTTTAAATAATGGTAATAGATTAAAATAATATGAATAATAAGAGTATTAAGAATAAAAGACAATGCTATAATAATAACATGTTATAAAAATCTAAATATAAAGATCTGATAATAAACTGGGTGAAACATGTTGCTTCCTTAACCATTTGTTTCCCAGGTGGACAACTCTCTGTACAGCTCGGCGTACCTGTCCCCTCCACCTGACGCCAGCTGGAGAAGGTGGTGTCTGTTTAACCCCTCCCTCATATTTGTCTCCATGGAGACATGTCTGTCTACAGGGATGTTTGTTTGCTCATTTCTAAAGCATCTTGTCTGCTTCTGCTGCTCTGAAGCCTTTGTGTGATCTCAGGTGGTTTGAGTCAAACCGCCTTCATTAAACTCACAACACATAATGTTTATTTACCTGTAAATAATCAGGTGATCAGATCTGTTTACTGGTACAGATATAATTAAACTTATATCAGCATCATCTGATCATATTCATACAGACGGATCCTTCTGTCTGACGAGCCTGCGGGTACGAATCCAAACGTCTCTACAGACGTTGCGATGTACAGTTCATGCAACCGAAATGTAACAAAGAAGTAAACGCATCAAAATATTCTAGACCCAACAACTGAACCTGAGAGTTGCAACTGGCTTAAGTCCCGCCCATTCCATGTAAGTAAGTGGGTGGGGCTTAAAAATAAAAACTCACCTTGGATCAATTAGTCAAGATGTTGTCTCTTATTGGTTCATGTAATTGTTCCCAGCTGTTGGATCTTCAGACTTCTCTTAGGTTTACCTGTAATTAGTTCATGCTAAAAACACTATTATTGTGTGTTAAGGGTGGGCGGGGCTTCCAGCCCGTATCTACAGTGCTTGTGTTAACAGGATCACGCAGGTCTAGGTTTTATGGATGTCTACGGTGTAACCTGAGAGAACGCTACATCCACGTGCCGTACAGACGCCACCGTTTACGATGCCGCGTCTCTTTTTGTCGCCCTCTGACAACGTGCATTATTATTATAAGTATGATGATCTCCACCGTCGACATGTTTGGATTTGTCTGAAATGGACCTGAGAAGTTGGGAATGGACTCTGAACTGCTCTCTAGTGGAAACATTTCCAACAACATGTGCAGGAAATGTGGGCTGTGACAGTTAAAACCAAAACAGACACACCTGTTTATTTACACCTGTTTACATGCTCAACGTTGTTGTTGTTGTTGTTTAGTGTTTAGGAACACACCTGTGTCCGATCACGCTGAGGTAACACAAATGTTTTCTTTCTGTTTGGCGTTTCAGCATCTGTTTGAACCTGCGCTGCTTCTAAAAGCTTTTACTTTGTTTTGGGTTCTTTTTTCTTGCTTTTCCTGCAGCGTTCTAACTGACCTGCTTTGTGTTCTGTCTGGGTTTATGTTACAATAAAAGAAACAGCAACCCTTCAGAGAGACACATTGAAGGTAGCAGATGACCTTTAGATGACCTTCAGCTGTCAGGTTGTTGGTGTTAAACGTGTTCCATGGATGGTCTGATAAGTTTTTCTCCAGCTCAGATGTAGTTTCTGCTCCTTCTGGGGGGTTTTGGGGGTTTTGGGGGGGTCAGTTTTAAACCTGCTCCTGGATGGAGTCTGTGTTCTGTGATGCTCGGTGCAGTTGAAGGTTTTAAAATGTTTGCCTTAAATATAAATATTTCAGACTATTTAAAATTTCAGGATTTTTCCCTCTAAATGTGATTAAAGTTATAAAATCCAGAAACCATTTCAGGTTCCAGTCTCTTTTACCTCTTACATTCATTTTAAATCCCTAAATTATCATCTAGAATAATTCTAATAAACATGAAACTAAAGCATGTAATGTTCAAACTGATGAGCAGAAAGTTTCGCTCGCTCACTGTTTGAGTTTTTATTCAGTTTGTGTCTCCTGGTTCGGTTCTGAAAACTCAGGAACAACAATCAGACCTGCAGTTAGAGAGGAAGATGATAAAAGTCATTATGTAGAAGCTTCAACTGAAGAACCTGGTCTGTGGTGGTACCGTCCATCTCCAGGAACCTTTAGCTGAACTGGAATCAGTCTGCTTCATGAGAAGTATTTCAACAGATTTGAGACAAAACAATCAGAGTTTTAATTAAATATCTAAAAGACAGAAGAATTCTACTAACTTGTTTGGAATATGAATAAAAAAATAAATCACAGCTTTAGCAGCGCCATCGAGGAAAACTGTGAGCTCACGACTGTAAACTGAAAACATCCAGATGTTTCTGTCTCCTGGAGAAACAGCTGGATGGAGCTTGATGTTCAGTGAAGGTGAGTTTAAATGACCTCACAGTGAAGGAGGCGGAGCTACACCCCGGACAGATCACCCGTCCATCACATGAGAACAATAAAACAAAACAATCATATTCACAGTTTATTTGATCCTGAATTAAATCTTATTTTTGGGTGTGAAGTTAAAACCTGAATTCAACTTGATATTCTTCCCGTCTGGAAAGTGATGCTTGTTATTCAGACTGCAGAGGATTGGAATCTGAAACACAGACCGATCAGCTGATAAGCAGATGTTGTTTCATCTGGTTGATCAAAGAGCAAAACAAACATCTGGTCAGGTGATTCGCCAGTTTCCTTCTTGCCTTCGCTCGCTGCCTTCACTTGCTTCCTGCGCTCTTCTTCTTTCCCTCCTCGCTGCGTTTTCACTCGTTTCTTACTGGCTGGAGGAAAATAACATTTTGTTCTTGTTGATCACAAAAAGGAATTGGTCTGGAAACTTCCCCGGGGATAAAAGCCAGTTATTTCGTCTGCCCGCCACCGCACTCAACAGGTGAATCCTCCTCATCATCATCATCCTGTTCTTCCTCTGCTGTTTACCTCCCTCCTCCTCCTGGACCCCGCCCTAACAGTGGAAGTGAATGTGGGGGTGTTGTTGTTTTTTACTCTGTTACCAGCAGAATCAGTAGATGATTAAAGATTTCATTCAGGTCTTGGAGGTCATGCAGAGTCTAGAGTTCTCAGGTCCCTTTCTGGGACTGATTGATTAAATGTTCTGTGTGAACAGAAGCAGCTCATCCAACTTGACCTTCAGAGTTCCTCCTCATCACTCTCTCCCTCCTCTTCCCCCAGGACCAACTCCGACTCGGCCCTGCACACCAGCGTGATGAACCCTCCTATGGGAGACCCCTTCACCATGGGAGGACCCGCCCTCTCCTCCCAGAGCAGCAGGCGCAGTGGTGAGGGGACACACAAACACCAAACATGTTGATGTTGAACACTTGGACAAAACTGAAATGTGACAGGAAGGACAGTTACACTACCAAAATAAAGCAAATATGTCTGTTTAAAGCTTCTGAGACAGAACCAGTATAATTGGTGAGCTGGATGTCAGAGCAGAAGTGTTTGTTCTGTTCGATGATTCAGGAAAGGAAAGAAGCATCTTTATATTGTCAGAGTTGACAAGAAGGAGGAGAGCTTTTTCCTTCAGCATGCACTGGACCGCTGTGAAGCTGCTGGGATGAGAATCAGCTCCTCCTAATCGGAGGTCCTGGTTCTCAACAGGAAACAGGTGGAACGTTCCTTCATGTTGGCAGTGAGTGTTTATCTGGAGGAGTTTAGGTATCTGGGCTTCTTGTTTCATGAGTGATGCAGCAGGAGATGGACCACATCCTCTCTGATCCACCAGGAGGAGCTGGAGAGGGAGGTCCGGGGCCTGATGTTGGAGAAGAACATGGCTGGACAGATGTTGATACAAGATGTTCAGCTTATAAATTAATTATTAAATGATTCCAGAGGTTTTAATCAGGAAAATAAAATCTGTGACTCTACTTGAAACACTTGATGAGCTCTTCATATTTCTGTTCTCACCGTTCATCCTTTATTATTATTATTATTATTATTATTATTATTATTATTATTATATTACTGGCTCTCTTTGTTTATTAGATACTATTTATGTTGTCATACTGTTACCTGCTACCATATGGGGCGGCTGTAGTCTAATGGGGAAGGTGTCTGTCCTCTGATCAGGAGGTCAGGGTTCGTTACCCTGGTAACCCCCCCCCCCCCCCCCCCCCCCCCCCCCCCCCCCCCCCCCCCCCCATTGTTAGTAAATGTCTGACAGTAAACTTGATTGTTTGAGTGTTGTATTAATTTCTAAACTTTGAAGTGGTCGTTGATCAGATTAAAGTCAGACCTGTTGTGTTTGATGTTTCAGGTCAGAGTGATGGAGAGAACAGAAGAAGTGAGTAACACAGTCACATCACATTTTTACTCATTTAAAGTTACTGTGTGTATAAATCTGTATATTTGTGTGTACTTTCATGATGTACTTTCATGATGTATACTTTGATATTCTGTAGGTTAGTAAATGTCAATCAGGATATACGAGTTCAAAGAATTGACTGAAACATTTTTAAACCTTCATTTGATTCAAGGACACCCATTTGGACCAGAACCGGATGTCTGATCCAGTTCTGGTCCAAATGGACCGATGAACTCATGTTGGTTATTGATGCCTGTGGTCATGATATGGAAGCTGTCATAGGCTCAGTCTGCTGTCAATCAAAAACTATGACTCCTACGGTTTCCATGGAAACCAAATGAGAGACAGATTAGAAGTAATTTTTGGATCTGAACCGGACTGTCAGACCCGGATGAGTTAGTTTGGTGTGGAGGAACCGGACTAGCCTGCACAGAGTCTGACCTGTGGGATCCGAGACCGTGAACCGGACCTTCTCATCCAACATCTGACCTCACACAAGCTGTTACAGCTGCAGTGGGTCAGGAATGAGAGGTCATTAAAGGTCATGTGAGTGTGAAGACGAGTGTCCCAATACTTTTGGAAATATCTTTAAAAAAATCCTCCTGTCAGAAAAATATTCTCCAAAAACTTTCTGAAAGTTTTGGATTGTTGAATAAATCAATCCAGGTTGATTAGAGTCTAGAGTTCTGTTATATTGAATTAGCACCTGGTGGCTCGTTAAACCTTCAATTAGTTTCTTTCCTTCCTGCTCGTCACATTTTACAGATAAAACACTTGAATCCAGCAGGAAGTTGTGAGAGTTCTGCACAACCCACATTTATTTAAACCGCTTAGAATCCAAAAATGTTCTAAATGTTCTGACTTATGTTCAAATCAAGAACACACAGGCTGTTTCCAAAAATCCAAATCCAAAAAAACCTGTACACATTTAAAAAGTACAACTTGTTCTCAGATTCATTTCAAAATAAAAGTTCTGATTCCATTTTTAAAGAAAGATTATACATGGTAGAACTTAGAACTTCTCTTGGTTCTAAAGTTTTATGTTTCAGGACAACCTAAAATCTCTGGAGGTCTTAAGATGACTGATCCATTTAAAACACGATGTACGTGTCACACATAGCTGAGTGGATCCTCGCTGGTTCCTCAGGACCATGAGTCAGATCTGTTGGTCAGATGTTTAGATTCATTCCTCTGGAGAAGCAGCAGGTTTTCAGTTTGCTGTCTGGAGCATACAGGTGTGTGTTAACGCCAAGGAGGAACTACTTCACACATCCAACTGCTGTGGAATTTAGTTTTTGCTTTTCGTCCTCACAGATGTCTCCTGTTGTTATTTTGTCCCTCAGTGTTTCCGTACCCGGTTCCTCCCATTGAAGAAAACGTGTTAGATGAAGGCAAACTGCTCAAACCCTGGGACTCCAACAAGGTACAGTTTCACTGTCAACTTTCCATCATCTGTAAGTCAAGTTTATTTCTAGAGCATTTTAACAAACAGCTGACTAAATTACTGAACAGCAAAACAAGAAATAAAATACAACAAACAAAGAACTAGGACAGTTTCAACCCCTTGATGTTTTGGGATTCAGACGTTAACAGAACATTTAGCTGTTTCTCAGTAATTCTTTTAACATTTTCTTTTTGTCTCAGCTGCCTTTGTTTACGTCCCGACCAAAGTCCTGTGAAGTTCCAGGCATCAAGTAAGTTGTTCTTTGAAGACACAGTGTTTTGTCCCTCTCTGTCCCTCTCTGTCTCTCTCTGTCCCTGTCTGTCCCTCTCTGTCCCTCTCTGTCCCTCTCTGTCCCTCTCTGGTCTAATGTTGTTTATAAAACGTATCAAATCTTTTCTAAGAGAAACAACTCAAACCTTCTGTTTCCCTGCAGCATCTTTATGTCTCCAGAGCAACCATCAACACCGGTTCAAGGTGTCCCCCCCATTCCCAGCACCGGTGGCTCGCTGCCCGACCTATCCAGCCTCCACTTCCCCCCCCCTCTACCCACCCCGCTGGACCAGGATGAGCCTGGTTATCCTGGATCTTCTGGTCTGAGTGGGGGCAGCAGCACGGGGAACCTGACCTCCACCCTCACCCAGCTGGGTATCAACACCAGCAGCTTCCAGCAGCCCATCCCAGGTACACAGAACAGCTGTTTCCTTCAGTCTTTACAGGATGTCAACATCTGAAACTAAATGATTTTACACAAATATACTTAAAACACATTATTCTATTATATGATATTATGTTGGAGTCAAACAGAGGAGTGACAACATAAAAAATAATTCATCAGAAAAATACTTTTTGGTTATTTCTGATTATTTTATATTAATTAACACTCTTCTAATCTGTCCTGCTGCTTCTGACAGTATTACATCCTTACCCGGGTCTTAATGTAACCCGTGTCCTACATCACCACCATCACCACCTCCCCACTCTTCATTCAGTCTTCTGGTTGGTTCTGGTCCTGCTGGTTTCTCTTCCAGTTCTGCCAGTTTCATTTTTAAAAACCACCACATTTCCTCCTCCGTGCTTAAACTTCATGCTTCAACACACATCAGGTGTGTTCTGCTTTCCCTGTTGGAGGAACATCTGTAGGTTGGAACCTGTCTGATATATATACAAGAAACTGTATTTGGACATTTTGACAAACAAACTTTTAATCTTGAAATTCTGACAGTTTAGACCCGACTGCTTTGAAATATCTATTTATTTCTAAAATTTGAACTTAAAAGTTGAAGATTTTAACTGTTCAGTTAAATGAAGAATGATCCAGCTTCGGTCAGTGTAACCACAGAACACGGAACACGGATCCGGGAGTCAAGCAGAACCTCCGCTGAGGTTTCAGACGTGTTCCTTTACACATGATGCAGGAAACGGCTGAACGCTGAGCATCTCCATCAGGTTCAGCTTTCCTGCACAGCTGCTCACAGAGACGGTTAACTGTTCTCTGAGGTTCTGTTTAATCCTTCCAGAACCGGGTGCTGCAGTGAGATGTTCTGTAACAGGTTGCTGCTAGTTGGATTGAAGTGTGACTCATCTGAAGGTTAGCAGAGGAAGTATGTGGGTGAGAGTGGACGACGTGTTTAGCTGTTCTCTAAATGTAACCTCACACAGTGGAGGATGTTTTTTATTGTATTTATTTGTTCACTCGGAACATGTTGCCGTGTTTTATCACTTGTGAGGTGACTGTAGCGACCGCAAACAGGAAGCTGCTGTCAGTCCGCCTCCTCAGACCTGAAGTTTGAAGCAGCTGAATCACCTGCTCACAGTTTGTTTGTAACTCAGACACACGGCTGCTGTCTGAGATACGAGGGATTCAACATGTAAACACTATCTGTACATCCATGTTTACAGTTCCTCCTTGTGTCTCAGTCGGGTCGCTGTCTGTGTTTTGTTTATGTTATATTAACCACATCAGAGAGAAGTTATTGAAGCTAAAAGCAGATTCAGTTTTTACGTTCTCTGGTTTTGTGTTTTTATTAAAGTCTAACACGTGGTTTCAGTCTCATGTTTGTCTCCTCAGGACTCCTGGCGTCATTACAGAGCAGCACGCTCAGTAACCCCAATCTGCAGTCGTCACTAAGCAACCCCAACATCCAGTCATCACTCAGCAGCCACTCCTTCTCCAACTCTCTGAGCTCCGCCTCCCTGCAGTCGTCACTCAGCAACCCCTCACTGCAGTCGTCACTTAGCTCCTCCCCCTCCCTGCCGTCCTCCCTTAGCAACCAGTCGTTGCACTTATCGCTCAGTAACTCCTCCCTCCAGTCTGGGAGTAACCCCAGCTACAACAGTGGAGTGGGCGTGGCCAGTTCCAGCTCCTCCTCCTACACGCCCCGGCTCTCAGGCCAGGCCCAGTCATCGCTCAGCACGTCACCACGGAGACGAGCTCAACTCTCACCTCTGATCCTTCCGGTCGGGGCGGAGTCACGGAGACATCACTCCAAACAGTTCTCCCCCACCATCTCCCCGACCCTATCCTCCATCTCACAGGTAAGAAACACACCTGCGATCGGACGTGTTCATCTGGAAACTTCAGAACTTCGAGCCTCAGTGTTCAACTGTTCAGATGTTTAATAACTGTATAATTACATCACATTAACGAGCTGATTATTTCTGTGTTTAGTCCGAGTTTTCAGATCAGTTGGTAATAAAAGAAGTGATGTCACTAACAGCTGGATGATACATACACAGTGTAGTAGATAGTAGAAAGACACTTTTCCATGTTTATATATAAGGGTTAAACCCCCCCCCCACCCCCACCTCTCGCAGGGCATCCCACTGGACACCACTAAGCTGCCATTGGACCAGCGCCTCCCTCCATACCCGCTCAGCCAGTCCCACCAGCACCAGTCGCTACCCGGTCTACCTGGCTCACAGCCTGGACAACAGCTGCACCGCCTCCAGCAGCCACGACCTGGAACTCAACAACAGCAGCTCCATCTGCAGAACCTGCGGAACCAAAACGTTCAGCAGCACTTTGGAACGGTACATCACAGCTCACCTGTCACAGCTCACCTGTCACATCTCACCTGTCACAGCTCACCTGTCACATCTCACCTGTCACATCTCACCTGTCACAGCTCACCTGTCACATCTCACCTGTCACAGCTCACCTGTCACAGCTCACCTGTCACATCTCACCTGTCACATCTCACCTGTCACATCTCACCTGTCACAGCTCACCTGTCACATCTCAACTGTCACATCTCACCTGTCACAGCGCACCTGTCACATCTCACCTGTCACAGCTCACCTGTCACATCTCACCTGTCACATCTCACCTGTCACAGCTCACCTGTCACATCTCACCTGTCACAGCTCACCTGTCACATCTCACCTGTCCCACTACCCTGTCACAGCTCACCTGTCACATCTCACCTGTCACATCTCACCTGTCACAGCGCACCTGTCACAGCGCACCTGTCACATCTCACCTGTCACAGCGCACCTGTCACATCTCACCTGTCACAGCGCACCTGTCACATCTCACCTGTCACATCTCACCTGTCACAGCGCACCTGTCACAGCTCACCTGTCACATCTCACCTGTCACATCTCACCTGTCACAGCTCACCTGTCACATCTCACCTGTCACAGCTCACCTGTCACAGCTCACCTGTCACAGCGCACCTGTCACATCTCACCTGTCACAGCGCACCTGTCACAGCTCCCTGTCACAGCTCACCTGTCACATCTCACCTGTCACATCTCACCTGTCACAGCGCACCTGTCACAGCTCACCTGTCACATCTCACCTGTCACAGCGCACCTGTCACAGCGCACCTGTCACAGCTCACCTGTCACAGCTCACCTGTCACAGCTCACCTGTCACATCTCACCTGTCACATCTCACCTGTCACAGCTCACCTGTCACAGCTCACCTGTCACAGCGCACCTGTCACATCTCACCTGTCACAGCGCACCTGTCACATCTCACCTGTCACAGCTCACCTGTCACATCTCACCTGTCACATCTCACCTGTCACAGCTCACCTGTCACATCTCACCTGTCACAGCTCACCTGTCACATCTCACCTGTCACATCTCACCTGTCACAGCGCACCTGTCACATCTCACCTGTCACAGCTCACCTGTCACAGCTCACCTGTCACAGCGCACCTGTCACATCTCACCTGTCACAGCGCACCTGTCACAGCTCACCTGTCACATCTCACCTGTCACAGCGCACCTGTCACATCTCACCTGTCACAGCTCACCTGTCACATCTCACCTGTCACATCTCACCTGTCACATCTCACCTGTCACATCTCACCTGTCACAGCTCACCTGTCACAGCGCACCTGTCACAGCTCACCTGTCACATCTCACCTGTCACAGCGCACCTGTCACAGCGCACCTGTCACAGCTCACCTGTCACAGCTCACCTGTCACAACTCACCTGTCACAGCTCACCTGTCACATCTCACCTGTCACAGCGCACCTGTCACATCTCACCTGTCACAGCGCACCTGTCACATCTCACCTGTCACAGCGCACCTGTCACATCTCACCTGTCACAGCTCACCTGTCACAGCTCACCTGTCACAGCGCACCTGTCACATCTCACCTGTCACAGCGCACCTGTCACAGCGCACCTGTCACAGCTCACCTGTCACAGCCCACCTGTCACAGCTCACCTGTCACAGCTCACCTGTCACAGCTCACCTGTCACTGCGCACCTGTCACATCTCACCTGTCACAGCGCACCTGTCACATCTCACCTGTCACAGCGCACCTGTCACATCTCACCTGTCACAGCTCACCTGTCACAGCTCACCTGTCACAGCGCACCTGTCACAGCGCACCTGTCACATCTCACCTGTCACAGCTCACCTGTCACAGCTCACCTGTCACAGCTCACCTGTCACAGCTCACCTGTCACAGCTCACCTGTCACTGCTCACCTGCCACATCTCACCTGTCACAGCGCACCTGTCACATCTCACCTGTCACAGCTCACCTGTCACATCTCACCTGTCACATCTCACCTGTCACAGCTCACCTGTCACATCTCACCTGTCACATCTCACCTGTCACATCTCACCTGTCACAGCTCACCTGTCACAGCTCACCTGTCACATCTCACCTGTCACAGCGCACCTGTCACAGCGCACCTGTCACAGCTCACCTGTCACAGCTCCCTGTCACATCTCACCTGTCACAGCTCACCTGTCACAGCTCACCTGTCACATCTCACCTGTCACATCTCACCTGTCACAGCTCACCTGTCACATCTCACCTGTCACAGCTCACCTGTCACAGCTCACCTGTCACATCTCACCTGTCACAGCGCACCTGTCACATCTCACCTGTCACAGCTCACCTGTCACAGCTCACCTGTCACCGCTCACCTGTCACAGCTCACCTGTCACATCTCACCTGTCACAGCTCACCTGTCACATCTCACCTGTCACAGCTCACCTGTCACATCTCACCTGTCACATCTCACCTGTCACAGCTCACCTGTCACAGCTCACCTGTCACAGCGCACCTGTCACAGCTCACCTGTCACAACTCACCTGTCACAACTCACCTGTCACAGCTCACCTGTCACAGCTCACCTGTCACATCTCACCTGTCACATCTCACCTGTCACAGCGCACCTGTCACAGCTCACCTGTCACATCTCACCTGTCACAGCGCACCTGTCACAGCGCACCTGTCACAGCTCACCTGTCACAGCCCACCTGTCACATCTCACCTGTCACATCTCACCTGTCACAGCTCACCTGTCACAGCTCACCTGTCACAGCGCACCTGTCACATCTCACCTGTCACAGCTCACCTGTCACAGCTCACCTGTCACATCTCACCTGTCACAGCGCACCTGTCACAGCGCACCTGTCACAGCTCACCTGTCACAGCTCACCTGTCACAGCTCACCTGTCACAGCGCACCTGTCACATCTCACCTGTCACATCTCACCTGTCACATCTCACCTGTCACATCTCACCTGTCACACCTCACCTGTCACATCTCACCTGTCACAGCTCACCTGTCACAGCGCACCTGTCACAGCTCACCTGTCACAGCTCACCTGTCACAGCTCACCTGTCACAGCGCACCTGTCACAGCTCACCTGTCACAGCTCACCTGTCACAGCTCACCTGTCACATCTCACCTGTCACAGCTCACCTGTCACATCTCACCTGTCACATCTCACCTGTCACAGCTCACCTGTCACAGCGCACCTGTCACATCTCACCTGTCACAGCTCACCTGTCACAGCTCACCTGTCACAGCTCACCTGTCACTGCGCACCTGTCACATCTCACCTGTCACAGCTCACCTGTCACATCTCACCTGTCACATCTCACCTGTCACAGCGCACCTGTCACAGCTCACCTGTCACAGCTCACCTGTCACAGCGCACCTGTCACAGCTCACCTGTCACAGCTCACCTGTCACATCTCACCTGTCACATCTCACCTGTCACAGCTCACCTGTCACATCTCACCTGTCACAGCTCACCTGTCACATCTCACCTGTCACATCTCACCTGTCACATCTCACCTGTCACAGCTCACCTGTCACATCTCACCTGTCACATCTCACCTGTCACAGCTCACCTGTCACAGCTCACCTGTCACATCTCACCTGTCACAGCTCACCTGTCACATCTCACCTGTCACATCTCACCTGTCACAGCTCACCTGTCACATCTCACCTGTCACATCTCACCTGTCACAGCGCACCTGTCACAGCGCACCTGTCACATCTCACCTGTCACAGCTCACCTGTCACAGCTCACCTGTCACATCTCACCTGTCACAGCTCACCTGTCACAGCTCACCTGTCACATCTCACCTGTCACATCTCACCTGTCACATCTCACCTGTCACATCTCACCTGTCACATCTCACCTGTCACACCTCACCTGTCACATCTCACCTGTCACATCTCACCTGTCACAGCTCACCTGTCACAGCTCACCTGTCACAGCGCACCTGTCACATCTCACCTGTCACAGCGCACCTGTCACAGCTCACCTGTCACAGCTCACCTGTCACAGCTCACCTGTCACAGCTCACCTGTCACAGCTCACCTGTCACAGCGCACCTGTCACAGCTCACCTGTCACATCTCACCTGTCACATCTCACCTGTCACATCTCACCTGTCACATCTCACCTGTCACAGCTCACCTGTCACATCTCACCTGTCACATCTCACCTGTCACAGCGCACCTGTCACAGCTCCCCTGTCACAGCTCACCTGTCACAGCTCACCTGTCACAGCTCACCTGTCACAGCTCACCTGTCACAGCGCACCTGTCACATCTCACCTGTCACAGCTCACCTGTCACAGCTCACCTGTCACATCTCACCTGTCACAGCTCACCTGTCACATCTCACCTGTCACATCTCACCTGTCACATCTCACCTGTCACATCTCACCTGTCACAGCTCACCTGTCACAGCTCACCTGTCACAGCTCACCTGTCACATCTCACCTGTCACATCTCACCTGTCACATCTCACCTGTCACATCTCACCAGTCACATCTCACCTGTCACATCTCCCCTGTCACATCTCACCTGTCACAGCTCACCTGTCACAGCTCACCTGTCACAGCTCACCTGTCACATCTCACCTGTCACAGCTCACCTGTCACAGCTCACCTGTCACATCTCACCTGTCACAGCTCACCTGTCACATCTCACCTGTCACATCTCACCTGTCACATCTCCCCTGTCACAGCTCACCTGTCACAGCTCACCTGTCACATCTCACCTGTCACATCTCACCTGTCACAGCTCACCTGTCACAGCTCACCTGTCACATCTCACCTGTCACAGCTCACCTGTCACATCTCACCTGTCACATCTCACCTGTCACACCTCCCCTGTCACATCTCCCCTGTCACATCTCACCTGTCACATCTCCCCTGTCACATCTCACCTGTCACAGCTCACCTGTCACATCTCACCTGTCACATCTCACCTGTCACAGCTCACCTGTCACAGCTCACCTGTCACATCTCACCTGTCACATCTCACCTGTCACAGCTCACCTGTCACAGCTCACCTGTCACAGCGCACCTGTCACATCTCACCTGTCACAGCTCACCTGTCACATCTCACCTGTCACATCTCACCTGTCACATCTCACCTGTCACATCTCACCTGTCACATCTCACCTGTCACAGCTCACCTGTCACATCTCACCTGTCACTGCGCACCTGTCACATCTCACCTGTCACATCTCACCTGTCACATCTCACCTGTCACAGCTCACCTGTCACAGCTCACCTGTCACATCTCACCTGTCACATCTCACCTGTCACAGCTCACCTGTCACATCTCACCTGTCACATCTCACCTGTCACAGCTCACCTGTCACATCTCACCTGTCACAGCTCACCTGTCACATCTCACCTGTCACATCTCACCTGTCACAGCTCACCTGTCACAGCTCACCTGTCACATCTCACCTGTCACATCTCACCTGTCACATCTCACCTGTCACAGCTCACCTGTCACAGCTCACCTGTCACTGCTCACCTGTCACATCTCACCTGTCACATCTCACCTGTCACAGCTCACCTGTCACATCTCACCTGTCACATCTCACCTGTCACATCTCACCTGTCACATCTCACCTCTCACATCTCACCTGTCACAGCTCCCCTGTCACAGCTCACCTGTCACAGCTCACCTGTCACAGCTCACCTGTCACATCTCACCTGTCACAGCTCCCCTGTCACATCTCACCTGTCACATCTCACCTGTCACAGCTCACCTGTCACAGCTCACCTGTCACAGCTCACCTGTCACAGCGCACCTGTCACAGCGCACCTGTCACATCTCACCTGTCACAGCTCACCTGTCACATCTCACCTGTCACAGCTCACCTGTCACATCTCACCTGTCACATCTCACCTGTCACAGCTCACCTGTCACATCTCACCTGTCACAGCTCACCTGTCACAGCTCACCTGTCACAGCGCACCTGTCACATCTCACCTGTCACAGCGCACCTGTCACATCTCACCTGTCACAGCACACCTGTCACATCTCACCTGTCACAGCGCACCTGTCACAGCGCACCTGTCACAGCGCACCTGTCACAGCTCACCTGTCACAGCTCACCTGTCACAGCGCACCGGTCACAGTGCACCTGTCACATCTCACCTGTCACAGCTCACCTGACGTGTAACTCAGACCATATCACATGTTTGATCATGTTGTGCTACTCTGCAGCCCCAGAGGCTGATGGGACACCAGCTGAACACGCCCATGAAGACTGAGAGCACGTTGGAGCAGTGCATCCAAACGTCGTTGTGTCAAGTCAAACAGGAAGTGGATCAACAAGACCAGCAGAGATCCAGCAGTCTCCCACAGCAGCACATCAACCTGACAACAGACTTCTACAACGTGAGCAAACACACACACATACACACACACACACACACACACACACACACACACACACACACACACACACACACACAAGTGTGTTTTGGTATCCTTATGGGGACCGTCCATTGACTTCCATTGATTTTAGTAACTAGATTTATACCTAACCCAAACCCTTTTACTAACCTTAACCATTACTGATCTATAACTAACCCTAAGACTAACTAAAACTCTATTCACACCATACCTATAAACCTAACCCCTAACCCTAAAAAGGGGATTCCCCCCCATGGGGACCAGGCTTCGGTCCCCACAAGAACCCTCGGACCCCAGAAAGATAGTAAAAGTCAGGAAACGGGTCCCCAGGAGGTCAGAAATACAAACCCACATACACACACACACACACACACACACACACACACACACACACACACACACACACACACACAAGTGTGTTTTGGTATCCTTATGGGGACCGTCCATTGACTTCCATTGATTTTAGTAACTAGATTTATACCTAACCCAAACCCTTTTACTAACCTTAACCATTACTGATCTATAACTAACCCTAAGACTAACTAAAACTCTATTCACACCATACCTATAAACCTAACCCCTAACCCTAAAAAGGGGATTCCCCCCCATGGGGACCAGGCTTCGGTCCCCACAAGAACCCTCGGACCCCAGAAAGATAGTAAAAGTCAGGAAACTGGTCCTCAGGAGGTCAGAAAAACAAGAACACACACACTCACAGCAGGTGGACTGGTACCGCCCCCCAGCAGCAGGTGGACTGGTACCGCCCCCCAGCAGCAGGTGGACTGGTACCGCCCCCCAGCAGCAGGTGAACTGGTACCGCCCCCCAGCAGCAGGTGGACTGACACTGAAACCAGAATCCTGAAGTTGTTTGTGGTCTGAGACCAACATGTGACTCACAAACACTTCAGAAACATAGATCCAGGTGTGTCCTGGTAACATACCTGAGACACAGGAACACACACTGCATGCGCTACTTCTTTCTAACGTCTGTGACCACGAGTCGATGGTTCCACAAACAAATCAGGTCTTAATGTTATAGAACAAGTGTAGAACCCTTCATGCAGTTAAAACCAGAAACCAGAGTGATGGTTGGAGAACATGTTGGTGGAACTGAGATGTTCTTGATGTTTTCCTGCAGGATGCCTTGTTCAGCTCCCTGCTGGACGACTCGTACCTGAGTCTGCAGCTCTCAGGAAAATCCAGCCAGCAGGTAAACACAGACCCACAGCTTCATGATAACACTGTTCATGTTTGAAATCAAAGCCGTGTTAAAAGCTACATGGATGTTTTACTGCGTCGGTCTGATGTTGCAGAATGTTCTGCAGGGAACATCAGGAGCTGAAAACTGTTTTATTTTGAAAAGACTGATTCAGGTTAGAAACAGGAAGTCCTGTTCAGGTAAAGGATGTTTGGATGTAACCTTTTCTTGATCTGCTCCAGTTCTCAGCTGAGAACCAGACTGATGGTCTGACTCTGAACCATGGCGGTCTGAGCTGCAGTACCGACAAGAACCAGTTCCCTTCCAACAGCCAGGGGACCCTGGACCTGCAGGAGCCCGGGGACCCACAGCTGATCAACAATCAGAACCAGAACTACAGCAGCGGAGACAGCCGACACACCGTGCCCAACATCATCCTCACAGGTACCCACCAAGACCAGAACATGCTCCCTTGAAGGGATGAGAGTAAATCTGTCTGAGGAGACTCCATCACTGATTGGCTCATGAATGTCTCAGTGTGTAAATAAGGAGGCGTGGTTACTTGTCTGAGTGATCCATGCTTCTGTCGTCATAGCAACAGACATCACTGCAGCATCCAATCAGGATGCTTCTCTCTTTGAAGCGTTTTCTGATTTTGATTTCTGTTTTTAATCTTTACGTGAAGCGGTTCTGACGGTCCACGTGCCGGATCAGCCAAAGCCACAGCAGAACCCCCAGATGCTGCAGTCTGGGTGCAGCAGTCAGTCAGTATCTGGACCCCCTTATTCTAGTTTAGGGTCACACAGCTGGTGTCTGTCTCCAGCTGTCATTGGGTGAGAAGTGGGGCTACACCTGGACAGGTGACCTGTCCATCACAGGGCCACATAGAGACAAACACAGATGTTGCTTGTTAACCTCCTGCATGTTTTGGTCTGTGGGAGGAAGCTGAAGAAAACCACACATGCACGAGAAGAACACGTGAACTCCATGCAGAAAGGTCCTGGCTGGTTTTGAACCCAGAACCTTCTTGCTGCAAGGCAACAGTGTTGCTATCTGCACCACCATGCAGCCTAGACTTGGACCAGTGGTCCAGTATTATCTGCTGAATGTGTTTAATGAATTTCTGCTGCAGTTCTGATGTCTCGCTCTCTCCCTGTTCCTGCAGGAGACTCACCCACAGGTCTGTCCAAGGAGATCGCCAGCGCTCTGTCCCATGTGCCCGGCTTTGAGATGGACGCTTTCTCCCTGGACGAGCAGCTCAGGATGGACCCCTTGTCCCTGGACATGCTTGAGGGAGACCTGATGCTCGCTGACCCGGCTGTGGAGGACTCGTTCAGATCCGACCGGCTGAAGTGACCCTGGTGAACAGACTCTAGTCCTGCTTGGTGATAAAGAGCATGCCACCCCCCCCGAATCCCTGGTGTGGAGCTCATCAGTGATGAAGAAGATGAAGGCTTTGAGAGGTGTCTGTGGGAGTGGGAGGGGCTTCTCATCGCTTGTGTTTCTCAGCGTTAGCTTGTATGCGTCTTATCTACCTGCTGATGGAGATACAAACACACAGGGCTGAAGGTCAAAAGGTCATGTGTGCTTCATGTAAAAACACCAGCAGAGCTTGAGCAGCTTTATGCATGTTGATGTGCACGGAGCATCCTGACTGTTTCCTGAGGTCAAAGGTCAGTGACCGGCCTCGCTCTTATACTTTAGCCACTTTAACAGGAACTCAGCCATCATTCAGATGTTTTCTATTTGTAAACAAATGTTTCCCTGCTGTGGCGGTCGTAGATTGTCCTCCGACCTCACGGCTCCACTCTGATATGCAACAGTCAGATAGTTCCTGACGTTCTGTCTGACTCAGTAAAACCAGCACCTTTGGGCTGTGGGAGACCTCCACTAGTTCCCCTTCTGGTTTCTGATATGAGAGATTTATGATCCCACTTTAAAGGCAGCTCGTGCGTTCACAGGCAGGTGGTTCTGATCTCAAACGCCTCCTGATGCAGCGGAATCTCAACATCTGCAGCTTCACACTCAGTGTTTCACATGGAGCTGAAATCTAAAAGCCATTCTGTTGGAATCTGAACAAAAACCAGATCGGATGTTTTAGACCAACGTGTCGGTGTCAGACACGTTTTACTGTGACAGAAGAGAAAGAAGTACAGAGAACAACAGCAGCCATAGACATTTAGATTTCCAAGTTTACCAAGTGTACTTGAATCCAACATAAAGTCTTATACTGAAGAAATTACCATGAATTGTAGAATTTACATAATGGCCCCTAAACGCACCATGAAGTCCTGTATTTTCAGCCAGTTTCCAGACACAGGAACCAACATGTTGACATAAAGACTCAAACGCAGTAAAGATCCCGATCAGAGGAGAGACTCACTGCTGGGAAGGAGAATCTGAAGTACAGATGGTTGTGGGTTCCGTTCAGACCCAGAACCCTCCATCAGATTGAAACTGACACCAGCGGGTTGGAACGGATCGGCCACAGGGACGGGGTGAGCTCAGTGCATCAGCTGAGGGGGGGTCAGTGTGTTGATGTGACAGCTTCAGCGGTCACATGACTCCCTCTCAGGCCCAGTTCTTTAAGACTTTCACTGTCTCGGATCAGAGTGGAATATTTCATGACTTTAGAGTTCCAGATGTTTTTCTTTGCAGTCATTAATCAGCTGTTTTCTGAAACCTGAAGGTGATTTATGCCCCCTGACTCCGCCCAGTCACTGTGATTGACAGCTCTCAGCTCCACCTCCACCGGTCTAAAGTTGCTGCATCAGCCGTGTTATTTCAGACACTGGTGTTCTGATAAAAAGGTTCATTTTTAGAGATTAAAACTGTAAATAGTTCCTGAGAGTCTAATAAAACCTGCAGCAGTTTCTTTAAAACAAAGCGCTTGTAAAAACTGCTGCGTGTGACCTGTGTGAAAACCCACACGCTTCCTGCCTGTAAATGTCTTCAGTCTGGTTGTGGTTCCAACGTGCAGCAAGTTCTCGTCCCGTAACACAAACATGAAGCTTCATTTAACAGTTTAAACTAAACAAACATGATTAGTCTCCAAAACTCGTCTTCATTCAGTATTCAACAAGAACATAATGAAACCTGTAAAAGGAACAAACGAGACCCGATTCTATCAGAACCGGTTGTCTCACTCTTCATCAGTGACTGTGATCTGGGTCCAGGACCCAGGTGAGTCTGGTCCATCCTGATCGACCTCGTCTTCTTCCGTTGGCAGTTGGTGTTCCTGCTGAAGCAGGTCTCACCTGGAACAAGCAGGTCTCACCTGGAACAAG
>SSNP01000224.1:226967-239638 GCA_006937955.1 Pachypanchax playfairii | reverse complement strand
CAGCAGGTGGACTGGTACCGCCCCCCAGCAGCAGGTGGACTGGTACCGCCCCCCAGCAGCAGGTGAACTGGTACCGCCCCCCAGCAGCAGGTGGACTGACACTGAAACCAGAATCCTGAAGTTGTTTGTGGTCTGAGACCAACATGTGACTCACAAACACTTCAGAAACATAGATCCAGGTGTGTCCTGGTAACATACCTGAGACACAGGAACACACACTGCATGCGCTACTTCTTTCTAACGTCTGTGACCACGAGTCGATGGTTCCACAAACAAATCAGGTCTTAATGTTATAGAACAAGTGTAGAACCCTTCATGCAGTTAAAACCAGAAACCAGAGTGATGGTTGGAGAACATGTTGGTGGAACTGAGATGTTCTTGATGTTTTCCTGCAGGATGCCTTGTTCAGCTCCCTGCTGGACGACTCGTACCTGAGTCTGCAGCTCTCAGGAAAATCCAGCCAGCAGGTAAACACAGACCCACAGCTTCATGATAACACTGTTCATGTTTGAAATCAAAGCCGTGTTAAAAGCTACATGGATGTTTTACTGCGTCGGTCTGATGTTGCAGAATGTTCTGCAGGGAACATCAGGAGCTGAAAACTGTTTTATTTTGAAAAGACTGATTCAGGTTAGAAACAGGAAGTCCTGTTCAGGTAAAGGATGTTTGGATGTAACCTTTTCTTGATCTGCTCCAGTTCTCAGCTGAGAACCAGACTGATGGTCTGACTCTGAACCATGGCGGTCTGAGCTGCAGTACCGACAAGAACCAGTTCCCTTCCAACAGCCAGGGGACCCTGGACCTGCAGGAGCCCGGGGACCCACAGCTGATCAACAATCAGAACCAGAACTACAGCAGCGGAGACAGCCGACACACCGTGCCCAACATCATCCTCACAGGTACCCACCAAGACCAGAACATGCTCCCTTGAAGGGATGAGAGTAAATCTGTCTGAGGAGACTCCATCACTGATTGGCTCATGAATGTCTCAGTGTGTAAATAAGGAGGCGTGGTTACTTGTCTGAGTGATCCATGCTTCTGTCGTCATAGCAACAGACATCACTGCAGCATCCAATCAGGATGCTTCTCTCTTTGAAGCGTTTTCTGATTTTGATTTCTGTTTTTAATCTTTACGTGAAGCGGTTCTGACGGTCCACGTGCCGGATCAGCCAAAGCCACAGCAGAACCCCCAGATGCTGCAGTCTGGGTGCAGCAGTCAGTCAGTATCTGGACCCCCTTATTCTAGTTTAGGGTCACACAGCTGGTGTCTGTCTCCAGCTGTCATTGGGTGAGAAGTGGGGCTACACCTGGACAGGTGACCTGTCCATCACAGGGCCACATAGAGACAAACACAGATGTTGCTTGTTAACCTCCTGCATGTTTTGGTCTGTGGGAGGAAGCTGAAGAAAACCACACATGCACGAGAAGAACACGTGAACTCCATGCAGAAAGGTCCTGGCTGGTTTTGAACCCAGAACCTTCTTGCTGCAAGGCAACAGTGTTGCTATCTGCACCACCATGCAGCCTAGACTTGGACCAGTGGTCCAGTATTATCTGCTGAATGTGTTTAATGAATTTCTGCTGCAGTTCTGATGTCTCGCTCTCTCCCTGTTCCTGCAGGAGACTCACCCACAGGTCTGTCCAAGGAGATCGCCAGCGCTCTGTCCCATGTGCCCGGCTTTGAGATGGACGCTTTCTCCCTGGACGAGCAGCTCAGGATGGACCCCTTGTCCCTGGACATGCTTGAGGGAGACCTGATGCTCGCTGACCCGGCTGTGGAGGACTCGTTCAGATCCGACCGGCTGAAGTGACCCTGGTGAACAGACTCTAGTCCTGCTTGGTGATAAAGAGCATGCCACCCCCCCCGAATCCCTGGTGTGGAGCTCATCAGTGATGAAGAAGATGAAGGCTTTGAGAGGTGTCTGTGGGAGTGGGAGGGGCTTCTCATCGCTTGTGTTTCTCAGCGTTAGCTTGTATGCGTCTTATCTACCTGCTGATGGAGATACAAACACACAGGGCTGAAGGTCAAAAGGTCATGTGTGCTTCATGTAAAAACACCAGCAGAGCTTGAGCAGCTTTATGCATGTTGATGTGCACGGAGCATCCTGACTGTTTCCTGAGGTCAAAGGTCAGTGACCGGCCTCGCTCTTATACTTTAGCCACTTTAACAGGAACTCAGCCATCATTCAGATGTTTTCTATTTGTAAACAAATGTTTCCCTGCTGTGGCGGTCGTAGATTGTCCTCCGACCTCACGGCTCCACTCTGATATGCAACAGTCAGATAGTTCCTGACGTTCTGTCTGACTCAGTAAAACCAGCACCTTTGGGCTGTGGGAGACCTCCACTAGTTCCCCTTCTGGTTTCTGATATGAGAGATTTATGATCCCACTTTAAAGGCAGCTCGTGCGTTCACAGGCAGGTGGTTCTGATCTCAAACGCCTCCTGATGCAGCGGAATCTCAACATCTGCAGCTTCACACTCAGTGTTTCACATGGAGCTGAAATCTAAAAGCCATTCTGTTGGAATCTGAACAAAAACCAGATCGGATGTTTTAGACCAACGTGTCGGTGTCAGACACGTTTTACTGTGACAGAAGAGAAAGAAGTACAGAGAACAACAGCAGCCATAGACATTTAGATTTCCAAGTTTACCAAGTGTACTTGAATCCAACATAAAGTCTTATACTGAAGAAATTACCATGAATTGTAGAATTTACATAATGGCCCCTAAACGCACCATGAAGTCCTGTATTTTCAGCCAGTTTCCAGACACAGGAACCAACATGTTGACATAAAGACTCAAACGCAGTAAAGATCCCGATCAGAGGAGAGACTCACTGCTGGGAAGGAGAATCTGAAGTACAGATGGTTGTGGGTTCCGTTCAGACCCAGAACCCTCCATCAGATTGAAACTGACACCAGCGGGTTGGAACGGATCGGCCACAGGGACGGGGTGAGCTCAGTGCATCAGCTGAGGGGGGGTCAGTGTGTTGATGTGACAGCTTCAGCGGTCACATGACTCCCTCTCAGGCCCAGTTCTTTAAGACTTTCACTGTCTCGGATCAGAGTGGAATATTTCATGACTTTAGAGTTCCAGATGTTTTTCTTTGCAGTCATTAATCAGCTGTTTTCTGAAACCTGAAGGTGATTTATGCCCCCTGACTCCGCCCAGTCACTGTGATTGACAGCTCTCAGCTCCACCTCCACCGGTCTAAAGTTGCTGCATCAGCCGTGTTATTTCAGACACTGGTGTTCTGATAAAAAGGTTCATTTTTAGAGATTAAAACTGTAAATAGTTCCTGAGAGTCTAATAAAACCTGCAGCAGTTTCTTTAAAACAAAGCGCTTGTAAAAACTGCTGCGTGTGACCTGTGTGAAAACCCACACGCTTCCTGCCTGTAAATGTCTTCAGTCTGGTTGTGGTTCCAACGTGCAGCAAGTTCTCGTCCCGTAACACAAACATGAAGCTTCATTTAACAGTTTAAACTAAACAAACATGATTAGTCTCCAAAACTCGTCTTCATTCAGTATTCAACAAGAACATAATGAAACCTGTAAAAGGAACAAACGAGACCCGATTCTATCAGAACCGGTTGTCTCACTCTTCATCAGTGACTGTGATCTGGGTCCAGGACCCAGGTGAGTCTGGTCCATCCTGATCGACCTCGTCTTCTTCCGTTGGCAGTTGGTGTTCCTGCTGAAGCAGGTCTCACCTGGAACAAGCAGGTCTCACCTGGAACAAGCAGGTCTCACCTGGAACAAGCAGGTCTCACCTGGAACAAGCAGGTCTCACCTGGAACAAGCTGGTCTCACCTGGAACAAGCTGGTCTCACCTGGAACAAGCAGGTCTCACCTGGAACAAGCAGGTCTCACCTGGAACAAGCTGGTCTCACCTGGAACAAGCAGGTCTCACCTGGAACAAGCAGGTCTCACCTGGAACAAGCAGGTCTCACCTGGAACAAGCTGGTCTCACCTGGAACAAGCTGGTCTCACCTGGAACAAGCTGGTCTCACCTGGAACAAGCTGGTCTCACCTGGAACAAGCTGGTCTCACCTGGAACAAGCTGGTCTCACCTGGAACAAGCTGGTCTCACCTGGATCCGGCAGTCCAGCCTTCATGCTGCACTGTGCATCTCTGCAGAGGACTCTGTTAGAAGTTCATCAGTAGATCTGAAGCTAGGCCGTCCTGTTTCCATGTCCTCTGAAACGAGTCTCTGGTGGACAGTCTTCACCATGTTGGACAGTCTTCACCACCAGCTGAGGGGTTAGGAAGGTTCCAGGAGCCCCGCACCTGCACATAAGGAACCGGACCTGTGTGGTCCGTCTGGTGAGGCGGGGCTATGTGGAGATTGATCTGGTCTCTGCTGGTGAGGCGGTGATGATGTCATTAATATGGGACAGATTTCCTGTGAACACATGAAGGGTGGTTCTGAGGGAGGTGTGAGTGACAGCCTGTAGGAGGAGGTTGTTGGGGAACACCTGTGTGGTCTGTTTTCATTCTCTACATGCTTCCAAGGTTGAAGCCCTTCAGGCTGATCCTCACCATGTTGGAGGTCCTGAAGGTCTACAGAGGTATACTGCTCTAGGTCAGCTCCTTGGGAAAACCCAGACTTAGGATCAGGTCGCTCATAACATCCGAGCAAAAACATGTCAGAATGTAGAACCATGCTGGGGACCACGGCGTCAGTGAGTTCTGATGGTTGTTTTCACACTAACGGGCCATCAGGTTTCGTTTGATCACTGAGAAATCAAACAAAAAGACATGTAGATCAAAGATCAAATCGGACTCAGGTGACCCAGAAAGTTCTGAAGATCAGTTGGATCGTTCACATGGAAACAGTCACATAAAGTTAATCATGTGTTTAGTTTGTCTGAAGAATCTGAGTGGAAACAGAAACGTGTTGAAGTCCAAAGATGAGCCGGTTCTGAGTTGGACTGCTGCCCCCTGCAGGTCGGGCCAGGCTGCAGCGGGTCCACAATCTGCTGTGCAGATTCTATTGAGCAACCCGAGACCAAAACAAAGACTGTCAATCATGTCATCAATCAATCGATTGTTTATTAGAAATGTGTGAAAATGTGCCTAAAGAGACGTTTTATGTTTAAAATTCCAACATGGAGTCACTGTGAGAGAGAAGCTTTAAAACGTCTCTGATCACCTTCGATCAATCGATCAGTTGATCGATCGTTTGATCCTGCAGGGAGTGTGTTAGTGTCGTCGTGTTTGCTGGACAGAAAGTGAAATGTTGAACCCGTCGAGGTGAAATTATCATCAGCTGTTTCCTGTCGTCTCACTGAGCTGCAGAAACAAGATGAAACAGAACAATGAAGAAAAGTTCCCGTCGAATCGCGTGAATCTGAACCATCTTAATGTTTAAAGTTTCATCTGATTGGCTGTCCGTCAGGTCAAACAAATATCCCACAATGCACCTGTGTGTATGTGTGTGTGTGTGTGCGCAACAGTGCTTACAGACCAGGAATCAGTTAAAGGCCATATTTCATATATTATGTTCATATTTTATATTGATGTATATTAATTTGTCTCAATATTCTTGTTGTTCATAGTTGTTTATTTTAAGGTTTCAGAGAAAAAACAAATATTTGGATAATAAATGTCAACTTTTGTTTTTATTCAGATTTTTATTTGAGCTGTTTAATAACGAGGGAATGTCACATGTTGTAAATATGAAGTTTTTAAACCAGAGGTGCTTCTGAAGCTAACGAGATTTTTAAAGTCTGTAACTTCCTGTTTTACAGAAAATAAATAAATGAACCCTGAAGTTCTGCTTCTGTTTTTTAATCAATATGTTCTTCATGTTTTTCAACAGACCTCATTAACGCTTGAAATGTTTAACATGATGTTTTCTGATTGATTTGATTTCTTTGACTTGATTTCACAAAAACAGACACGAATTAAGTCCAGTTCAGACTCAGATTATCCAGTTCAGACTCAGTTAATCCAGTTCAGACTCAGTTAATCCAGTTCAGACTCAGATAATCCAGTTTAGACTCAGTTAATCCAGTTCAGACTCAGATAATCCAGTTCAGACTCAGTTAATCCAGTTCAGACTCAAATAATCCAGTTCAGACTCAGATAATCCAGTTCAGACTCAGTTAATCCAGTTCAGACTCAGATAATCCAGTTCAGACTCAGATAATCCAGTTCAGACTCGGTTAATCCAGTTCAGACTCAAATAATCCAGTTCAGACTCTGTTAATCCAGTTCAGACTCAGATAATCCAGTTCA
Source organism: Pachypanchax playfairii (assembly GCA_006937955.1). Taxonomy (NCBI): domain Eukaryota; kingdom Metazoa; phylum Chordata; class Actinopteri; order Cyprinodontiformes; family Aplocheilidae; genus Pachypanchax; species Pachypanchax playfairii. The sequence continues at coordinate 233,396 of SSNP01000224.1, read as the reverse complement.
GACTCAGATAATCCAGTTCAGAGACCTTCTACATCTCCATGTCCCCAGTAGGTCCCTGAGGTGCTGTGATCAAGGTGTGATACAAAGGAGACTGTGTCCCCCAGACCCTGGAGCTCTTCTCCCGAGCCTAAGATCAGAGGACCAGCTGATTTCCTTTGAAGAGCAGCTAAAGACTCGTCTTTTCAAATGGAATTTTGTGGAACTGAGATTTATCGTTCAGTTTTTACTTTTGAGTCATTTTTGTTGTTCTTCTTGTTTTAGCTGTTTTATTGTGACGAATTTAGGACTTTTATTTTGAAAGTTACTATAAGAATAAACTTTCACTTTATCATTTACAAATAATCACAGAAGCGCGTGCACGTTCTGTCCGTGTTCTTCAGACGAAGAGTTCTTCAGTGTTTGCTGAGACCAGCTCTGACTTGCTGCTTTGGAGGGACCAAAGACTCGGATGCATTTTGGTTTAGGCTAATTTTATCTGATGAACGTTTCAGATTTATTTTGTTTTCTGTTTTCGTTTCTTGATTCTGATCATCATCATCATCATCAATCATCATCATCATCATCATCATCATCATCATCATCATCATCATCATCATCATCATCATCATCATGAAGAAGCTCCCGCAGCCTTTCGGAACGTTTCTTTCACCGCTGACAGCTGCAGCCGTGCAAAGATACAGGTGATAACACCGGAAACGAAGGGGTGAAGCATCAAAATAAACGTAACTTACGTTTGTTTACGCTAAACAAAAACACTCTGAACACTTAGCTAAATATGTTAAAAATGTAAATATTATACCGGTAGATGATTACTTTAATTAAGAGGGGTTGTTGAAAAACAAACCTGTCTCATTCAGCAGGATGTTTTAAACAGAAAATCCCCTTTAGAAACACAAATAAGCAGGAGTGTCCAGATATGTTTAAAAAAAGAATTACAACTGCTAATAAAAAAAAAAAAAACAATCTGAAAAGGAGATTTCAGTTTCTGAACTTTGAATTTCAGCGATCTGTTTGTTGATTTTAGGCACAAATAAACAGGAAGTCAGTGAATGTTTCATTATATTTCAAATATCTGACTTTATAGTGAATGTGTTTGAGTTAAACAAGACAGAAAATTTGGATTAGAACTTACCTGTCAGTTACCAAAAATATGTTTGACATTTTCCAAAAACATTCAGTGAAAAATAGAACAAAATACAAAGAAAAATAACTCTGAGAGACTTTCAGAAAGTCTTCAGAACTTCAGAACCAGCATAAGGGATGATGAGTAGACAGATGTGGCTGCTGGGAAGCGAGCGTTGAGGCACGGAGCTGTTATTTTGAAGGTGTGTCCCGGAAATTGTTGTCGCTCACTTGCTCACGCGCTGCGTCTCTTCGAACACACAGCGAACATGGACGTTAACGTGAGACAGCGACCCGAGCATCAGTAAACGGTCCCGGACCATGATTCTACCAGACTCCCGCGGGACAAACCAACTCAGACAACCAGGTACGACCTTCCGCCTTCACGTCCGCCGGCTCCGTTTACCGGAACCCTTATTGGAGGCTCCGACTCCGGGCTAGCCGCTCCGCTAACATACGCACGGGGGTTTAACGGACACCACGGTACGCCCATTATCGGACATAACCCTGCCTTTCTCCCCGTTTTGGTATATTTGACCGGAGATAAAAACACCGGACAGCGTTCGGTTTTATCCGGTTGGTTGCGTTATTTCAGTGATGAAATGAAAACGTCTGTTTCTTCAGATTGACCGAACATCAGCTTGTTTTCGGTTTTACGCTAAGAGAAACAAGCAGCGGGTTAAACGGAGACATGTTGTCCGGTAACGGAGCCCTCGGTCCCGAAGATCCGGAGCTGCACCGCGGCGACGGCCGGGACGGTCGCTCCGTCATAAGAATCTGTCGTTTAGCGCAGACACACACCTGTGCATCCTGTTCTGTCTGGTTCCGTTCGGTTTCCATAACAACGATAATATCGAACGTTTGTAGAATCGGCCAGGCGTGTGTCCGATAATGGAACCCGTGTGGGGTTCGGGCATCTGTTGAGGCCTGTAGAGTTACTGAAGCTCAGTACTGCAGTCACTGAAGATGTTCTGGTTCTGATCTTCATGGAGCTGCAGACACTCTGAAGATGTTCTGGTTCTGATCTTCATGGAGCTGCAGACACTCTGAAGTTGTTCTGGTTCTGATCTTCATGGAGCTGCAGACACTCTGAAGTTGTTCTGGTTCTGATCTTCATGGAGCTGCAGACACTCTGAAGTTGTTCTGGTTCTGATCTTCATGGAGCTCAGGTCAACTGCTCCTGCAGCTGGAAACATGCAAACAAACAGATGTTACCGCAGGCTGCTGTGACTGATCCTAGGATCTTGATCAGAAGATCAGAAGAACTTGAGACTTTTGCAGATGTTGAGTTCTGACTCAGGTAGAAACAGGTAGAAGGAGAGAAGGTGGGAGAGAGAAATCTGCTTCAACACCTGCTGGGAGACAGAAACAAGAGCAGAGACACCACAGCATCCACTAACATCTGGATTGAAACACTGATAATGTCTCTGTAGATACACACTGCCTAACACACAATGTGTCCTGTATCAGGTTGAACTTCTTGAGCTGCTGCAGGAAGTTCAACCTCTGCTGGACCTTCTTAATGACCGGGTCTATGTTGGCTGTCCAGTTCAGGTCCTGGGTGATGCTGGTCCACAGAAACCTGAACCTGTCCACCGTAGTTACTGGTGTGTTGTGTATGATAATGAGGGACAGGGGTGGAGGCTTCTCCTGAAGTCCACTGTTATCTCTACAGTTTTTAGAGTGTTGAGCTCTAGATGGTTCTGACTGCACCAGAGGACCAGCTGTCCCACTTCCTGTCTGTCAGCAGAATCGTCTCCATCCCTAATGAGGATGATGTCCGTCATGTCGTCTGCAAACTTCAGGAGTTTAACAGGTGGAACACTAGAAGAGCAGCTGGAGGGCTCCTGTAGTCAGTGAGGTTTATCAGGTCTTGCCATGATCAGTAGGACTCGTTAGCTGAGAAGTGACTCGTAGGACTCGTTAGCTGAGAAGTGACTCTTCAGTTTATCAGAGTAGAACTTCTTTGTTGCTCTGAGTCCTTGTTCAGTGTGTTTGTGGTTGGACATTAGTCTGGTCCCACAGCTGGAGACATTCTGTTTGATCTGTCTCAGTTTGGGGGTGAAGAAGGTTTTGGTTGACACACACAAGTTCTCATAAAAGTTGGTGTAACAGATCTCACCAGAAATCAGAAGCAAATGAAAGTAAACTGAGGTCAAAGGTCAGGAAACTAACAGGCATTTTATAGACGTTCTCTGAATAGTTCCTAGATGTTTCCGGGATGTTCTCTGAACATCCTGTGGATGCAGGTCACATGACCTCCTGTCAGGTGAGTGTTCTGGCAGACTGCAGCAGGATATCTGAGCCTGTGACGTTAGAACGTGTCGCCTCATGTCTGTCCAGGCAGAGCAAAGACAACATGCAGAAATACTTTCACTCTGAGTTCACAGAAACCAAAACATGCAGCGCAAACGTTCTGCAAACGTTCTGCAAACGTTCTGCAAACGTTCTGCACATCAGATGCAGCAGGGGATGTTTGAAGGTCCGTCTGGTAGAACAAGACAGTTTTTAGTTTTACGGAAGTGGGAATATTTTGCCTCCCAGTCATGAAACTGTTTGACTGTATCAGTCAGTCAGATCACACAAACATTCAGGTTTGTTTACAGCCTGTAAATAAAATCTGTGTTCTGTGAGTCCTGGTATGAGGAGGGCAGTGTTTCCCAGCATGCACTGGGGCAGAGGCTATAGTAAAAACAGAAAGTGAAAATGGCCCACAGCCATGAGTCCACATTTAAATCTTCATCTGGGTGTTGAGTAAACCTGCGTGTGTGTGTGTGTGTGTGTGTGTGTGTGTGTGTGTGTGTGTGTGTGTGTGTGTGTGTTTGTATTTCTGACCTCCTGGGGACCCGTTTCCTGACTTTTACTATCTTTCTGGGGTCCGAGGGTTCTTGTGGGGACCGAAGCCTGGTCCCCATGAGGGGGACTCCCCTTTTTAGGGTTAGGGGTTAGGTTTATAGGTATGGTGTGAATAGAGTTTTAGTTAGTCTTAGGGTTAGTTATAGATCAGTAATGGTTAAGGTTATTAAAAGGGTTTGGGTTAGGTATAAATCTAGTTACTAAAATCAATGGAAGTCAATGGACGGTCCCCATAAGGATAACAAAACAAACTTGTGTGTGTGTGTGTGTGTTTAAGAGTTGTTAAAAGTGAAATTAAAACTTTTGTAAACAGCAGTTACTGGAACTGGTGTTCTGCAGAAATATGCTACCTGAGATGTGCTACACACGTGTCGTTCTACAATCTTGACTTCAATAAACAGATTAATAGTTTATTTTTGTTTCTATATTTTTCCATAAATACATTTTAACTATCAAATAAATTCTCCAGGACAGAAACACTAAATATGATGTTATTTTTACTTTCTTTACATTGTCAGAGCAACAGGCAAATGTTTGGACACACCCAGAGGAGAAGGACCCAACAATGGCTGATAAGGACCCAGAGGGCTTTTATATAGAAAATATCAGAGAAGGATCATAAAAATATGTTTAAATAATTAACAGGAAACACTCACCATAAACAAGAATACTGTATAAACTTCTAATAACATCTTGTTATGTAATAAGTTGGTAATTTATACTATGGAGACATTTTTCATCAGGGCAGCATAAATCACCAGAACACCACTTCCTGCTGAGACCTGAATTACTGAAGTTATTAAGTGTAATATAGGAGGACCAGAGACGTCCAGAGTGTCTCATATGAAGATGGACATATTTTTATTCACTTAGAAAAGTTTTATAACAGCAGATTAAAGTTTTAAAAGTTATTTTGTACTACTTGAAAAATTATATTTGATGTAAAAAAATAATAAAATATTAATTCTGACGGGTTAGGGTTAGAGTAGTGGGCACCATTGCAGGCTGCCTAATACGGTGAATAGTCTGTAATAGTGAGGCTGGTACAGTGGAGGGGGGCGGAGTCAGCGGGTCGAGCAGCTGCTTTGAAGCCCCAGAAGTGTTGTTGTCCTTCTCTGGAGAGGATTGGGGACCAGAGGGAGTTTGGTGAGGAATTTTCGTGACATCGTAGCGCACGCGGGGGTCGTGAGCTTTACGCCATGACGGCTGGAGGTCTTGTTCTGTTGTTGTGGCTGCAGCAGCTGCTCACTGGATGTCACTGTGGTGTTTTTGTTTTGTATTCCACCTTTAAGTTAGGGGTACCATCACTTTAGTCCAGACCTGATCCATGACTTTATTTTTTAAATAATTCTGTTGAAGCCTTATTGAAAAGCATGTCTGACTTTCATTGGTTAATATTCATAGAATTTTTATTTATTATTACTTTTGTCAGATTCAATTTATTTCTGTGGTCATTGTGAGTTTTTCTTTTATTGACCGAAGGGAACCAACAATGTGTCCATGTCTGTATATTTTCTGAAATGTCTTTTAATAGTAATAATAAAATAGAAATGTGATTGATCCTTTCAGGGGAATCATTTCTCTGTATTTGACCCATCAGTGGAGCAGTTTGCTGCCATCTGTTCTGTACCCAGGAGGCAGGTTTTAGGGTTCTCGCCTAAAGGACACTTTGACACGTGGGCTGCTTGAGGTCGGAATTGAACCTTCCTATCAATGCACGACCTCTTTCATTATTGAGTCATGGCCCACTTTGTTTGAGTTGTTGTAATTGTCTGATGTTTGAATGAAAAGGCTGCAGGTCTGAGTGCAGCAGCATGAAGCTCTGAACATTTTCACATATAAAACACATCATCATGTGCATTAATGCAGCTTGTATGTGCTCTCAGTCCTCCTGATGCTCCGGGTGCTCTGTGCTGCCTCTAAATTTAGCCTTGAGATATTTAAATCTGCTGGGAGAAGCAGTAGCTCCTCCACTTTCAGCTCTGTTGCTGGTTGTCTGTTCAGAACCACGTCAAGTTTCTCACTCAAGATTCTAATGAGTTGAGCAGGTTAGTGTTACTCTGACCTGCAGGACTCACCTAAACGTTATTACTGACCAAGTCCCCCTTCATTCAGACGGCCTCCTTCAGCTGGATGAAGTTCCCTCTCTCACTGCACAAACGCTGAGGAACACAACAACCAACTGGACTCCAAAGTCTTCAGATCTGGGTCCAATACAGCATCTGTGTGGTGTCTAATCCATGCGGGCCCCACGTCACAACTTTCAGGACTTAAAGGAAACCACAGCAGACCTCCAGAGGTCCACATTAGGGCCCAAGGGGGGATGGGTCAGAACTGTTCTGAGAAGGATCTACTCAGTCTTATTCAGGTGGTCATAATGTTGTGGATGATTGTTGACAATACATCATAAGAAACAACATTTTTCTCATGTGCAGATACTTTAAAACCATT
>SSNP01000224.1:217074-226957 GCA_006937955.1 Pachypanchax playfairii | reverse complement strand
GTGTGTGTGTGTGTGTGTGTGTGTGTGTGTGTGTGTGTGTGTGTGTGTTTGTATTTCTGACCTCCTGGGGACCCGTTTCCTGACTTTTACTATCTTTCTGGGGTCCGAGGGTTCTTGTGGGGACCGAAGCCTGGTCCCCATGAGGGGGACTCCCCTTTTTAGGGTTAGGGGTTAGGTTTATAGGTATGGTGTGAATAGAGTTTTAGTTAGTCTTAGGGTTAGTTATAGATCAGTAATGGTTAAGGTTATTAAAAGGGTTTGGGTTAGGTATAAATCTAGTTACTAAAATCAATGGAAGTCAATGGACGGTCCCCATAAGGATAACAAAACAAACTTGTGTGTGTGTGTGTGTGTTTAAGAGTTGTTAAAAGTGAAATTAAAACTTTTGTAAACAGCAGTTACTGGAACTGGTGTTCTGCAGAAATATGCTACCTGAGATGTGCTACACACGTGTCGTTCTACAATCTTGACTTCAATAAACAGATTAATAGTTTATTTTTGTTTCTATATTTTTCCATAAATACATTTTAACTATCAAATAAATTCTCCAGGACAGAAACACTAAATATGATGTTATTTTTACTTTCTTTACATTGTCAGAGCAACAGGCAAATGTTTGGACACACCCAGAGGAGAAGGACCCAACAATGGCTGATAAGGACCCAGAGGGCTTTTATATAGAAAATATCAGAGAAGGATCATAAAAATATGTTTAAATAATTAACAGGAAACACTCACCATAAACAAGAATACTGTATAAACTTCTAATAACATCTTGTTATGTAATAAGTTGGTAATTTATACTATGGAGACATTTTTCATCAGGGCAGCATAAATCACCAGAACACCACTTCCTGCTGAGACCTGAATTACTGAAGTTATTAAGTGTAATATAGGAGGACCAGAGACGTCCAGAGTGTCTCATATGAAGATGGACATATTTTTATTCACTTAGAAAAGTTTTATAACAGCAGATTAAAGTTTTAAAAGTTATTTTGTACTACTTGAAAAATTATATTTGATGTAAAAAAATAATAAAATATTAATTCTGACGGGTTAGGGTTAGAGTAGTGGGCACCATTGCAGGCTGCCTAATACGGTGAATAGTCTGTAATAGTGAGGCTGGTACAGTGGAGGGGGGCGGAGTCAGCGGGTCGAGCAGCTGCTTTGAAGCCCCAGAAGTGTTGTTGTCCTTCTCTGGAGAGGATTGGGGACCAGAGGGAGTTTGGTGAGGAATTTTCGTGACATCGTAGCGCACGCGGGGGTCGTGAGCTTTACGCCATGACGGCTGGAGGTCTTGTTCTGTTGTTGTGGCTGCAGCAGCTGCTCACTGGATGTCACTGTGGTGTTTTTGTTTTGTATTCCACCTTTAAGTTAGGGGTACCATCACTTTAGTCCAGACCTGATCCATGACTTTATTTTTTAAATAATTCTGTTGAAGCCTTATTGAAAAGCATGTCTGACTTTCATTGGTTAATATTCATAGAATTTTTATTTATTATTACTTTTGTCAGATTCAATTTATTTCTGTGGTCATTGTGAGTTTTTCTTTTATTGACCGAAGGGAACCAACAATGTGTCCATGTCTGTATATTTTCTGAAATGTCTTTTAATAGTAATAATAAAATAGAAATGTGATTGATCCTTTCAGGGGAATCATTTCTCTGTATTTGACCCATCAGTGGAGCAGTTTGCTGCCATCTGTTCTGTACCCAGGAGGCAGGTTTTAGGGTTCTCGCCTAAAGGACACTTTGACACGTGGGCTGCTTGAGGTCGGAATTGAACCTTCCTATCAATGCACGACCTCTTTCATTATTGAGTCATGGCCCACTTTGTTTGAGTTGTTGTAATTGTCTGATGTTTGAATGAAAAGGCTGCAGGTCTGAGTGCAGCAGCATGAAGCTCTGAACATTTTCACATATAAAACACATCATCATGTGCATTAATGCAGCTTGTATGTGCTCTCAGTCCTCCTGATGCTCCGGGTGCTCTGTGCTGCCTCTAAATTTAGCCTTGAGATATTTAAATCTGCTGGGAGAAGCAGTAGCTCCTCCACTTTCAGCTCTGTTGCTGGTTGTCTGTTCAGAACCACGTCAAGTTTCTCACTCAAGATTCTAATGAGTTGAGCAGGTTAGTGTTACTCTGACCTGCAGGACTCACCTAAACGTTATTACTGACCAAGTCCCCCTTCATTCAGACGGCCTCCTTCAGCTGGATGAAGTTCCCTCTCTCACTGCACAAACGCTGAGGAACACAACAACCAACTGGACTCCAAAGTCTTCAGATCTGGGTCCAATACAGCATCTGTGTGGTGTCTAATCCATGCGGGCCCCACGTCACAACTTTCAGGACTTAAAGGAAACCACAGCAGACCTCCAGAGGTCCACATTAGGGCCCAAGGGGGGATGGGTCAGAACTGTTCTGAGAAGGATCTACTCAGTCTTATTCAGGTGGTCATAATGTTGTGGATGATTGTTGACAATACATCATAAGAAACAACATTTTTCTCATGTGCAGATACTTTAAAACCATTAAAATCCTTTGAGCCCTGCAGCCCCAGAGGCTCATGGGTAATGTAGTTTCTGACAAATTGCTTTGTGATTTTCTTTAAAACCCGGTTCTGTAACCTTGAGCTGCAGATAGATTTTGATTGATTTGATTTATTTATTTGATTAGCATTCAATTGTTAATTCAATACAACCACAATTAAAAAAATTATCGCGAGATTTGGAGTTTTCCAAACCCTCGAATCCATCTTGTTCTGCTCCAACTAAACCATCTGACTCGACTCCACTGGTGATTCATCACCAATCATGTGTTAGCATTGTACTTTGGGGCGGGTGTTCAGGTATGATTGACAGGTAAAGTAAAACAAACATGGCTGCTGGTGGATGTACACATATAAGCATCTATTGAATCTGTTTTAGGACGAGAGACAATTTCTTCATTGAAAAATGATCAAAGGTAAAAACTTTGTGTATTTCTTAGTGGTAACAATGTGTGTGTTTTACTCCTGACTGGATTTACAAGAACTTAATTTACTGTGATTGGCTAAAGACAAATCATCAAAGACAGACACTTGCTGGCTCCTCCAATCAGCTTAAAATATAATACCTGATGTCCCTCCCTTTTATAGACGGTTTCACACAGAGAAATCACAGATCTACGTGTAGCACCGAGTGGACACGTGGGGCTACAGGTAGATCTGACGGAGCCAGATTACCGGTTCTGAATCGAATCAACAGAACTTTACAGAACACTGAAGTCCATCAGCAGCAGCAGCTGGATGCAGTGATAAAGCCAAACTTTTATTCAGGTGAAGTTTAATCATCAGACCCACCTGGATTCTTTTAAACTGGATTCTAGTAGATTCTGAACCCGTCTTGGACAGAGTCCACCACTTAGGAAATCCCCAGAGTGAGAATTCAAAACAAGTTTGACCTGATCTGCAGTCAAAGTAACGATCGACTGATGGGTGTCGAGGTGATGAGAGACTGAAACTGAGCTGATGTTCCACAGGAAGTGGTTTCCTCAAAAACAGCTGGTTTTTATTCAAACGAACTGATTCTTCTGTCACCTGAAGTTTTTTATTATATTCTTGTGTGTTTTAGTTCTGCAGCTTGGGGTTCTCAGATTTATATGAATGTCTGTTGTTTTTTCATTTAAATAAAAATGTGAACAACATGGGAGAGAAGGCCGTGAACAAGATGGATAAATAGAAACAATAAATTCAAGAAAATCTCCTAAAAATACATTTTGTCGAGAGGCATTTTGGTAAATATCTTGACAGGAAGTTAAAGGTAGTTAAATGAATGGTAAATAACAACATTTTAATCTTATGCTGGAAAAACTTTAGCTAAAGAAAAAAAATGTAAATATTCAAGAAGCAGACAAACATCCCAAAGTCCTTCTAAAGTAACCTGATTTACACATTTAATAAAGCAAATAATTCTAAACTAAATTGATGAAAGTCTTTGACCAGCTCTGGGTCTCGTGATTCTGACTGAGTGGACTGCTGTGTTGCCATGGCACCCAGCAGAGACAAACATCCTTTGTCCCCTGCAGCTACCGCCGTACCAGGGAAGTGTCGGCTCATCTCTGCAGACTAACGGAGACGTCACCATCACATCTTCAGAGGAGATGCATCATGCTGGATTTCATTCAGTTTCTCTCCTGCTGACCTCCTCTGGCAGGAAAGTCATCTCACTGTCCAAATCAGACCTACAGTAGAGGTTCTGACAGCTTGACAGGAAAAACCAGGAACCACAGAGGCTGCTGGCTAGAGGATCCCTGAAGATGCTGCTCTGTTGGTCAGTTTAGAGGGATGGAGGTGGTCACCATCAGGTAGCGGTTCCATTCATCTTCTCAGAAATGTTGTAGGATCATTGCTGTTTCTCAAACATTTACAGGATATTTACATTTTAGGCTTTGATCTTTGGGTCAGCCTGTTTCTGGGGAAGCATTGCTGTACACAGTACATGTAAAACAGAAACTGAGTCCTTCCAGTCTGGTTTTAAAGCACCACCTGAGCTTGTTAAAGTAACTGAACACTGATGCAGGAGATGATTCTTCTGTAGATATAAGCACCGCCCACAGTCTGTGTTTAGAATGACAGTCTCAGTTATTACAGTTACACATCCCAAACTGAACCTTCACAGAGGATCCGCTTCTCTTCAGCAGCTCACCTGAGTTCTGGTGTACCTCAGGGATCAGCCCTTGGCCTCCTTCATAACTCAGTGTGGATCCTTTTCTAATCTCACACTTTGTCTTTGTAACAACTAACTGAGCCATTTACAATCATTTTGTTTCCAGTTTGAAGTGAAAGCTGAATTTTATTTTCTCTCAACTGTTACAGATTATTTTGCAATTTTCTCCTCAATGATGGAAGTTCTGTTTTCATTTATGTTAGTTTATTTATTGGTTCATCTGGGGTGTTTGTAACAAGATCATTTTAATGATGAAGTTTTCAGGACAGGTTGAAAATGACAAAAGGACATCTGGATCAGATTTTGATAGGGATCTAGATCACCGTTTGGACTCAGTAATTATTCAAAAGGCTCACGTTGTGGGAGAGCTGAGCTGCTTGTTGGAGGTCTGTGCTTTCTGAGTCCAGAAAAGTCCTCTGACATATTGTTGGTGGGTGTTGTGTGACCCAGAGTAACCTGATGATCTGTGACGCCCTGCAGTGAGGAAATCTGGTGCTGCTCAGGGCTTTCCAGTGTGATTTTATAGTCTGAGAAAGGGAAGTGACAGTGATGAAATCAGCTGTTTCTACTGAAACTGCTGCTGTGAGCAGGACTCAGGGTTGATATATTTTAGAAGAAGCAGAAGTTTCAGAAGCATTTAGCATTTGTGGAGGTTGGACTTTTTGTAAAGAAGATGTACAGGAGAAGAGAAACACCAAGTCAGCCAGAGACAGGAGTTTTACTCCAACACCCTCTGTAGAGCTGCATAACAGGCAGTTGAGATATTATTGCTGAATGTTAATGATATTACATTCATTGAGGAGGTCGTAGCCTAATGGGGAAGAAGATTGTCTTTCAATCAGAAGGTCAGGGTTCGATCCCGGGTCCTAGCTAGCTACATGTCAAAGTGTTTCAGACGGTCTCCGTCAGAAGGAAGTTGGTTCATAACTGAAAGATTTTGGTTTAGAAACAAAGATGGAAATGACAAACTGCTGTATTTGTTCACATCTCATCTTTTTTCTATTTCCACTAACTTCCTGTGAAAACATGAAGTGAGTGAGTTGCACTCTCACTCTGTTAAAACTCTTCTCTGAATGTTGGTGCAGTATTTCATCTTTCTGATGAAAAACAAACACAATTTACTCTCTGTTGATTTTGCCATAAATATTTTGTTTTGTTTTATTTTGTGGTAAAATAACAGATTTTAAAGGTCCTATAATGTCTGCACTGTGCCCCCCACACAGCAGGGGGCGCTGCTGTACAGAAACATTAAAATAACACCAGCCTTAGTTTAAGAATCTATTCAATCTCACTGAAACTAATCAACTGGTTGCAATGATCATCAACAGCAGTGGTTCTGAAGGTGGAACTCCATGATGTACAAACCACATCCTTGTCGTCATCATCATGATGTTTTTGTATAGAACATTTAAACACGGCATGAGAGCCGACCAAAGCGCTGAACAAAAACACATGTAGAAATAGTTATTTCTCTATATGTTCAATCCTTATAAACATACTTTACAGTGAAACATGTTGATACTGAATGAACAACACATGACGCTGCTCTTCTTTTCTGAGCCAATCAGCTCCCAGGATACATAACCACATGCTGATCTGAGCCAATCAGCTCCCAGGATACATAACCACATGCTGATCTGAGCCAATCAGCTCCCAGGATACAACCACATGCTGATCTGAGCCAATCAGCTCCCAGGATACACAACCACATGCTGATCTGAGCCAATCAGCTCCCAGGATATATAACCACATGCTGATCTGAGCCAATCAGCTCCCAGGATACATAACCACATGCTGATCTGAGCCAATCAGCTCCCAGGATACATAACCACATGCTGATCTGAGCCAATCAGCTCCCAGGATACAACCACATACTTCTCAGCCTGCGGCCAAAAGTGTCCATGATATAAATATAGATATGCTCACACATAAAATCCTCAATTCAGTGAAGTTGCAACGTTGAAGTATGATGTAGAAATTACTGTATTTTGACCGAGTCATTCTTAGAGACTGTTTTATAAATGTTGACATTTTAAACCTTTTGTTGCTTATGTGATGGTACAGGTCTGGTTTCTAACCATTTGAAGTGGATTTTAGATGTTTTTTAACTGTTTTGAAACCTGTTTGGTTCTTAATGTATCTGTTTTTTTTACATGATCAGGTGTGTTTCAGGTAGTTTGTTTAGGGTCAGTAACTAGTGAGGATTGTTAATGTTTGAATGGATGATTTGAGATCAGTTACTGAACTGTCATATTTGTTAATTTTTCGTAGGTGTGGTAAATTTTGTGTTATTAAAAGTTGTATTTTGTCACCTTAGTGAACGATCCTGTCATTGATGAACAGGAAACCAGTCCTCTTCCTGTTTCCAGATGACCTCTGACCTACTCATCATTGCATTTCCTCCTCTCTATTCCTTTTATTTTCCTGTCACTTTCACCTTCGGATGACAGGACAGATAATCTGAACACAGAAATGAAGGAAATGAAATGTTGATTTAACTACGTTTCTAAGTTTAAACATTGATGTTCTGTTTGTTTCACAGAGTGAAAGTCAAAAGAGAGAAAAGAGACCCAACCTGCAGCCCCAGAACCCGTTTTGGTTCTAGTCTTAAACTGGTTTTTAGATTTTTCTGATGGATTTTGGACTAGAACTTTTATTTAAACCCAATTTTGGCCCTGAATTTCTTTTAAATGGTCTTGTTGGAGTCTCGACAGACAGACAGACAGACAGACAGACAGACAGACAGACAGACAGACAGACAGACAGACAGACGTCTCAGTGAAAACACTGATTAAAGATAATCATGTGATCATTTTTCCTTGTCTCCTGCAGTGGAGTCTAGACAGGAGGCATGACAGAGGAGAAATGTCCCCAGCTGGTGGACTACTTTGTGGTGGCAGGCCTCGACCCCGCAGGACCCTGGAGACCCCTGGATGAGGATGGTAAGACCTCCTCCTCTTCATCAGTGCGGCCTGTGGAGCCAGTGACTGACCTGGTGGTGATCGCTCGAGGTCTCGGGGAGGAAGTACCTGAAGGCTTCACCTGCATTGAGAAGACCCTCGGAGGTCACTCAGCTGAGCTGAGTGCTGGCCTCATTAATAACCCACACCTGTACCTGTGCTACCGCCGAGGACGAGACAAACCGCCCATACTGGACCTGGGGTGAGACTCACCACTAACCACCTCTTACAGATTCAGTTTTGGACCTGATATTGGACCCGTATTAAAGCTTCAGATTATATAACTTGTTGGTGGACACAGACTGGCCTCCTCTGTTTCATCGTCTTGCTGTTTAACTTCTCTTTATGACACACGTATGAAGGATGATCAGATGAACATCATTCAGTTTACAAAGTGGAGCTGACAGGCAGCAAACACACTGTCTTTAAATTCACTCATTCTTTTTCTTCTCCAGTTCTTTGAAGTCTAACAGAATTAGTTTTTGATCTGTTTTCTCTGCTGCTGAGTTTACAACTTTCTCTCTTCACCATTACTGAGCAGTTGTTTTTAAAAACATTTGTATTCACAGAGATGAACCGTTTACTCTGATAGTTAGTTCACAACAAACAGAAACACACTCATCTGCAGTCAAGTCTCAGAGAGCTGGTACTGATCCAGCCTCCACATGAACCAGGTGTTGATCTGATCCCACTCAGCTCCAGCTGTTGAGTGATGTAACGACCAGCCGGGCGGGTTAAACTACATCTCCATAAACCTCCAGACTGCCCGGCGCTCTGTGAACTCTGGAGCCTCGTTCATGTTTTAAATACTAACAACTGCATTATTTACTGAAATGGGTTGAAGTGAATGTTTTAATGTCAGCTTCTCCTGATGGTGCTTTTAATTACAAACAGAAGTGTTTGTGTCAATCCTCATTTTTTAGAACAATCTTAGTAAAGACAACTGGACTCTTACTTATTTTTGTAAAGATGTTTCAGCTTTCTTTCAATTAGCTGCTTCAGTTCTCATACAGGCTGGAAGTTTCAGGTTTTTAACTCACAGGTGGAACAGAGACGTTTCTGTGGTCAGGTCACTTCCTTTGACTTCAACTCCATCAGCATTCTGTGGATGTTGTTCCCAAATTCAAGACAAGAGTTTCTGTGGACCCTCAATCATTCAGGATGTGACCATCACAGAACTGATCGAAGTTTAAGATGAACTCTTGTGAGAGAAAAAAGTGGAATTTATCACTGCAACTACTGTTTGCAGAAAAAAAATCAAGTTGGAATTTTTAGTTAGAAATAAACAGACCAAGTATTTCTGAAAGTCATTGTTTCAGAAGTGAAGAGATGCTGTGTCTTATCCCTGCAGGGTTCTGTATGAGGGCAAGGAGCAGCTGAAACAGGGCTGGTACGTCATCGAGACCACGCCCTACAGCCGCTCAGCCAGCCTGAGCTCAGGCAGCACTCCTACGGCTCACCGTGTCTTCCTAACATACCGGCGGGCTTTGGACTCACAGGGTCTCCACACGCTGGGTGTCACTGACATCACCTTGCTGCTGCCGAGCAAGGGCGAGGTGGCACCACACACCTTCTGTCGGGTCGACAAGAACCTCAACACAGGAATGGTGAGAACTGTCAGTGACCAGATTAGTGTTCCAACACAAATTATACATCAGAACGACCAGCTTCATCATTAGACATGTGCTTTTACTTTTATTGATCATTTAGTTACTATGGCAACAAACAACACACACAGTGTTGGATATCCCACACCATCTTTAAGAACTCTTGTGTTAATGTTTGTGTTACTGTAGTGGGGTCCAGACCTGTATGTGTGCTACAAGCGAGCCGTAGCCAAAGCCAATGCCCTGGTGTTTGAAGCTGGTGAGTCTTTGTTACACACTCCCTGCAGTTCTACATGAGGAAGCAAACGCAGTATTAATGTGAAGCATCATGGCAGACAAAGTCAGGTACCTGCTGGTCCTCAGCATCATAGACTAAATCTGGTAACGTCTCCTCGCTGTCTGGAAAGGACCTACTGTGTGAAGTGGAGGGACACCAACTAAATACAATGACATGAAAAGTGTTTTTCTCCTTTGTCACACATAAATGTCTCAGATCATCAAAGTAGTTGAAATATATAATAGGAATATCAAGGCTCGGCTCCATTTTGCCAGAAAACATCTAGAAGTTCTGCAGAATTTTTGGAGAAAACACTCTGTAAACCAACAAGAC
>SSNP01000224.1:119574-212074 GCA_006937955.1 Pachypanchax playfairii | reverse complement strand
GAACGTCCTGCTGGTTCTTGAACGGATCTTGAGTTCTACTGAGTTCTGAACCGGATCATGAACCTGCTCCTGTCCTGCAGGTTTATGGAGCTGCCATCCAGTTCTACGAGTCGTTCTCCAAGGAGCTGCTTTCAGAGCGTCAGAGCGTTCAGCTTGGTCTGCTCAGCGTGGTCGACCGGCGACCAATCACCAGCCGCAGCCTTCACGTGAAGAAGAGCATCTGCGTCCTTTCCCATTGGCCCTTCTTCACCGTGTTCCAGAAGTTCCTCACCTTCATCTACAGATACTCCATCTCTGGGCCGCACGTCCTCCCTCTAGAAAAGTCTGTGCTCAGCGTTTCACTCTTGTTTGTGATTTGAACTGTATGAAGGTTTAATTCCTGTCAGTAAAAGTTGTTTCTGGGTTTCACTGGATGCAGCAACAGGAAATCTTCTTTTACCTCAACAGTTTGTGGTAATTAAGTGACTCAGTGTGTCATTTCTGTTTGTGTCTGCAGACACATCTCCAGCTTCATGCACAACGTCCCATTTCCTTCCCCCCAGCGTCCTCGTATCCTCGTCCAGGTACCACCCTGCACTCATACCCAGACGTTTACCTGATTTTAAATCCAATCTCTATAAACATTATTGTTACTGAACAAATAAACTGGGAAATGTGTGAGCTGATTAAATAAAGATTAAAATAAAAATGTAAACATTCTTAAATTATTTTTATCTTTTTAATCGTTTGCTTTCTTCATTCCTAATTTTTTAAAGTCAAGTTTATTCATGCGCCACATTTAAAAGTAAGAGAAACTGACCAACAATAAAATATATTAAAATAGATCAAAAGTTAAAATACAGTAAAGTTCCACCTCATCCAGGGTTTAACATCATGTAGGACGTTCAGGGTTTGTTCTACCGTGTTGTTCCTGAGACGTCCAGGTGAGATCTGCGTGTCAATAAACAGTCTTCTGTTTACAACTCAAACCAAAATAATTCAGAAAAATCTACATTTTTATTACTGAATAAGTATTTAAACTTTAACTGGTAACTTCATGTTCTCTACACAAATTCTTCTGAAAGTTCATCAGTGAAGTCTGAGATGATGGAAACAAGTTTATGTTGTTGTAATTCTTCTTGTTTGGGTTTCAGCTCTCACCGTATGACAACCTGCTGCTCTGCCAACCAGTCTCCTCCCCCCTCCCACTCAGGTAAGTCACATGATCACATGATCACACACCACATATCAGGGTGAAACACTGTCAGTTCAGACTCTGATGTGACACGTTATGACATATAGCTCTGACCTTGTACATCCAGGGGGTGGAGCCTGTGTATAAACTGTGTGTGTTACAGCGGCGCAAGCTTCCTGAAGTTACTGCAGAACCTGGGTCCAGAGAGCGCCTGCACGCTGCTGCTCGCCATCCTCACAGAACACAAGCTGTTGCTGCACTCGCTGCGACCTGACGTCCTCACGTCTGTCAGCGAGGCGCTTGTTTCTGTAGGTCACCAACACACACGCCTTTTACTGCATCTTATAACATGTTTTATTTGTGTGTTTTTAACCACTGACACTTTAAGGGCTACACAGTTCAAACGTTTTTCCTAAAACATCAAACCAGCAACCTTCTGAATATAGAACCAGTAATTTATCTCCTAAATGAAGTGAATCATCAGAACCTTTTCAGTCTGTACCAGGAAGCATATTAACTCTAGACTGTATGACATCACAGATGTCTGAGGTTTTACCGTGTTCACACAATAAATCTGAGTGACGACCTTGAACCACATCAGCTTTAAATCTCTATGACATGTTGTCCTCTTAGGATCTGTGAAAACATTTCTTCTTACAGTGAAGCAGCATCGTGAAGCAGTTGAACGACGCTCACAGTAACTTCCTGTAAACCCTCAGCTGTTTGTGTGTGACCTCTGTATCTGCAGATGACCTTTCCCCTGCGCTGGCTCTGTCCATACATCCCTCTGTGTCCGCTGCAGATGGCCGACGTGCTGCTGGCGCCCATGCCCTTTATCGTTGGTGTTCACTCCAGCTACTTTGACCTGCACGACCCCCCAGCAGAGGTGATGTGTGTTGACCTGGACACCAACACCATCTTCCAGTGAGTCTGTTTCTATCAAAGAAAACCAGCTAATGAAATGTGATTAAATAACAGAAACAGTCTGTCATTAAAGCCATAGTGCGTAACTTCTGTAACTTCTGTCGCCCCCTAGCGGAATTTTTGCGTCATTACAACAATAAAGCTGGCGCTTCCATATGACGTAAGCCCAGCTGCCACCGCTTTATCTCTGCCGTTGTTATTCCAACCGGTATCTGTCTTAATCAAGCTTCAAATTCAGTCTGTTTACTTTACCTGGCTCTATATTTGTTTCAATAAATATCATTTCATTGTTGAAAAAATCAAGAGAAACCAGTAAAATATAAAAATACTGGTAAAAAAAACCTTCAGAGTTCAGGTTGGATTGTTTACAGGTTTGATTGTTCACTTTAATCTACATTTAACAGTTTGGTGTTGAAATTTATTAGTCAGCTGTTGGAGCCACAATGATCTATTTGTCTTATTCAGTGAATTTTTTCAGTTTTGACACGATGCAGAATCCTGCAGTCAGCTGCACTGATCTGACTGACTGAAAAACCGTTACACTGGCAAACTGACAGACACAAACTGACACAGATAGAGACAGAATCAGCTGATCAGCTGGAACTTCGGCGCTCTGGGTTTCATCTGGTGCGCATTTTATATTTTGACAGTGTGTGCGGACCTGCGGACCACTTATGTGCACCCGTGAACATCAGCCAGATCTCTTCTCTCCACCGAGGAAAAGCGACGCCGATACAAATTCGCGTTTGCCTTCTCCTTCGGTCACTTTCCTTCTTAGCCAATAGTCCCTCTGCCGAACGTCCAGGAATTATTTTTTTTTTTCGTGGTAGGATCCACTTCCCGATAAGTGCCTCTCGGCTGTTTATTTGGATTCTCCGCCATGTCGACCTTCACGTTCTGCCGGCTGCTACGAGACACTGCGTTCTATTTCTTTTTATTTTTCTTGTTGTGACATAAAAGACGTAATTTCATGTGCGACAGCGCGGGAATGTCGCAGTCGACACGCAAAGTAAAAATTATATATATTGAAAAATACCGTGAGATGTTTGAGGAGCCGATCGGCTTAATCTGCATTGTGTCATCTCCTCTGATAGTGGCTTGGCTGAAACGGACATCCACGGACATGTAAAAGTTACGCACTACAGCTTTAAAGAAATGACTGAACTGGTTTACATGAAAGACTGCTGCTACTCTGAAGCTTTGTTTGTTTGTCTTCTCTCAGGTCAGAGGATAAGAAGCCGTTGTCATGGCGATCATTACCCAGAAAGCATGGCAAGATTCTGTTCAACACCTTGTCAAATCTTCACAGAACTCTGGAGAAGAGTGAGTGGCTCCTAACAAAATACAAACTCTAGTTTCTAACTTGACAAAGAGGAAGAAAAGTGCAGTTTTAATGTGCACTTTGTCCCTCATGGTGCAGTTTGCAGTCCGGGCCAGGAGGAGGCCACGCTCGAGTTCTTGCTCACTGACTATGACCAGATCTACAGACGTCAGAAACAGCTGGAGCTGGAGATCCAGGAGGCTTTCCTGCGCTTCATGAGCTGCCTGCTGCGAGGATACCGAACCTTCCTGCTGCCCATCACACAGGCTCCATCAGACACCACCACTGACTGCAGTTCTTTATTCAACCTGCAGGGTGCGCCATTTCTACTCATGTTAATAACATCCTGTTTGTGATCCAGACCTGTTTAAACCTCCTGATCCAGACCTGTTCAATCCTCCTGATCCAAACCTGTTCAATCCTCCTGATCCAGACCAGTCTAATCCTCCAGATCCAAACCTGTTCAATCCTCCTGATCCAAACCTGTTCAATCCTCCTGATCCAGACCTGTTCAATCCTCCTGATCCAGACCAGTCTAAACCTCCTGATCCAGACCTGTTCAATCCTCCTGATCCAGACCTGTTTAATCCTCCTGAGCCACACCTGTTCAATCCTCCTGATCCAGACCTGTTTAATCCTCCTGATCCAGACCTGTGATCCAGACCAGTCTAAACTCCTGATCCACACCTGTTTAACCTCCTGATCAGACCTTTAAACCTCCTGATCCAGACCAGTCTAAACCTCCGATCCACCTGATCCAGACCTGTTCAATCCTCCTATCCAACCTGTGATCCAGACCTGTTTAATCCTCCTGAGACACACCTGTTCAATCCTCCTGATCCAGACCTGTTCAATCCTCCAGATCCAAACCTGTTCAATGCTCCTGATCCAAACCTGTTCAATCCTCCTGATCCAGACCTGTTCAATCCTCCTGATCCAGACCAGTCTAAACCTCCTGATCCAGACCTGTTCAATCCTCCTGATCCAGACCTGTTTAATCCTCCTGAGACACACCTGTTCAATCCTCCTGATCCAGACCTGTTTAATCCTCCTGATCCAGACCTGTTCAATCCTCCTGATCCAGACCGTTAAACTCCTGATCCAACCTGTTTAAACTCCTGATCCAGACCTGAAACCTGTTCACTGATCCAGACCTGTTCAATCCTCCTGATCCAGACCAGTCTAAACCTCCTGATCCAGACCTGTTCAATCCTCCTGATCCAGACCTGTTCAATCCTCCTGATCCAGACCCTCCTGATCCAGACCAGTCTAAACCTCCTGATCCAGACCTGTTCAATCCTCCTGATCCAGACCTGTTCAATCCTCCTGATCCAGACCTGTTCAATCCTCCTGATCCAGACCTGTCAGATCCAACCTGTTCAATGCTCCTGATCCAAACCTGTTCAATCCTCCTGATCCAGACCTGTTCAATCCTCCTGATCCAGACCAGTCTAAACCTCCTGATCCAGACCTGTTCAATCCTCCTGATCCAGACCTGTTTAAACCTCCTGATCCAGACCTGTTTAATCCTCCTGAGACACACCTGTTCAATCCTCCTGATCCAGACCTGTTTAATCCTCCTGATCCAGACCTGTTCAATCCTCCTGATCCAGACCAGTCTAAACCTCCTGATCCAGACCTGTTTAAACCTCCTGATCCAGACCTGTTCAATCCTCCTGATCCAAACCTGTTCAATCCTCCTGATCCAGACCAGTCTAAACCTCCTGATCCAGACCTGTTTAATCCTCCTGATCCAGACCTGTTTAATCCTCCTGAGACACACCTGTTCAATCCTCCTGATCCAGACCTGTTTAAACCTCCTGATCCAGACCAGTCTAAACCTCCTGATCCAGACCAGTCTAAAACTCCTGATCCACACCTGTTTAAACCTCCTGATCCAGACCAGTCTAAACCTCCTGATCCAGACCAGTCTAAACCTCCGGATCCACACCTGTTTAAACCTCCTGATCCAGACCAGTCTAAACCTCCTGATCCAAACCTGTTCAATCCTCCTGATCCAGACCTGTTTAATCCTCCTGATCCAGACCTGTTCAATCCTCCTGAGACACACCTGTTCAATCCTCCTGGTCCAGACCTGTTTAATCCTCCTGATCCAGACCTGTTCAATCCTCCTGATCCAAACCTGTTCAATCCTCCTGATCCAAACCTGTTCAATTCTCCTGATCCAAACCTGTTCAATCCTCCTGATCCAGACCTGTTCAATCCTCCTGATCCAGACCTGTTTAAACCTCCTGATCCAGACCAGTCTAAACCTCCTGAACCAGACCAGTCTAAACCTCCTGATCCAGACCAGTCTAAACCTCCTGATCCACACCTGTTTAAACCTCCTGATCCAGACCTGTTAAACCTCCTGATCCAGACCAGTCTAAACCTCCGGATCCAGACCTGTTCAATCCTCCTGATCCAAACCTGTTCAATCCTCCTGATCCAGACCGTGATCCAGACCAGTCTAAAACTCCTGATCCACACCTGTTTAAACCTCCTGATCCAGACCTGTTAAACCTCCTGATCCAGACCAGTCTAAACCGATCCAGACCTGTTCCTGTTCAATCCTCCTGATCCAGACCTGTTCAATCCTCCTGATCCAGACCAGTCTAAACCTCCTGATCCAGACCTGTTCCGTTTAACAGTCTAAACCTCCTGATCCAGACCAGTCTAAACCTCCGATCCCTGTTCAATCCTCCTGATCCAAACCTGTTCAATCCTCCTGATCCAGACCTGTTTAATCCTCCTGATCCAAACCTGTTCAATCCTCCTGATCCAGACCTGTTCAATCCTCCTGATCCAAACCTGTTTAATCCTCCTGATCCAAACCTGTTCAATCTTCCTGATCCAAACCTGTTCAATTCTCCTGATCCAAACCTGTTCAATCCTCCTGATCCAGACCTGTTCAATCCTCCTGATCCAGACCTGTTCAATTCTCCTGATCCAAACCTGTTCAATCCTCCTGATCCAAACCTGTTCAATTCTCCTGATCCAGACCTGTTTAAACCTCCTGATCCAGACCAGTCTAAACCTCCTGATCCAGACCAGTCTAAACCTCCTGATCCAGACCAGTCTAAACCTCCTGATCCACACCTGTTTAAACCTCCTGATCCAGACCTGTTAAACCTCTTGATCCAGACCAGTCTAAACCTCCGGATCCAGACCTGTTCAATCCTCCTGATCCAAACCTGTTCAATCCTCCTGATCCAGACCTGTTTAATCCTCCTGATCCAAACCTGTTCAATCCTCCTGATCCAGACCTGTTTAATCCTCCTGATCCAGACCTGTTCAATCCTCCTGATCCAAACCTGTTCAATCCTCCTGATCCAAACCTGTTCAATCTTCCTGATCCAAACCTGTTCAATTCTCCTGATCCAAACCTGTTCAATCCTCCTGATCCAGACCTGTTCAATCCTCCTGATCCAAACCTGTTCAATCCTCCTGATCCAGACCTGTTTAATCCTCCTGATCCAGACCTGTTCAATCCTCCTGATCCAGACCTGTTTAAACCTCCTGATCCAGACCAGTCTAAACCTCCTGATCCAGACCAGTCTAAACCTCCTGATCCACACCTGTTTAAACCTCCTGATCCAGACCTGTTAAACCTCCTGATCCAGACCAGTCTAAACCTCCGGATCCAGACCTGTTTAAACCTCCTGATCCAGACCAGTCTAAACCTCCTGATCCAGACCAGTCTAAACCTCCGGATCCACACCTGTTTAAACCTCCGGATCCAGACCTGTTTAAACCTCCTGATCCAGACCAGTCTAAACCTCCTGATCCAGACCTGTTTAAACCCTGATCCAGTTTTGTTTCTCTCATCTTCCTGCAGGTTTCCTGAAGTCTCGGGATCGAACGCAGCAGAAGTTTTATATCCAGTTAACAAGGACTCAGATGTTCACACAGTTTATTGAAGAGTGCTCTTTCGTCAGTGATCGACACGCCTGCCTTGAGTTTTTTGATGAGTGTGTCCAAAAGGTCGGAGCAGAGCATGTTCTTCCATCTGGAACAGAGAGGTGTTTACCTGCCCGTTTGTTTACAGGTGTGTTGTTGTGTCCAGGTGGATGTGGAAAAGCCTGAGGAGGTCAGGCTGATTGATCTAGATGACACTCGAGGTGGAGAACACACTGTCTTTATCATGCCTCCTGAAGACCCGCAGGAAGCTGATGGCTCTGAGTGTTCCCCCCTCTACAGGTAAGACTCTGCATGTCAAAGGAGCTAAAACATGACAGGTGGAGTTCAAGTCACATGTCCTGATGAGATCTTAAACTTTCTCACTTACGTCTAGTTATGAGACCTTCCCCAGCTTGAAAATAGAGCTGTTTGAACGACCACAAGACCAACTTCGTGTCCCAGCCAAGGGCAGCGCCCCCAATAGCCCCGCCCCCCGACGCACCAAACAGGTAGCATTCAGCACTAGCTTGAAATTATTCTGATGCATTAATAAAAAAAAGCTTGTACATCTCTCAGCCCTTTGTGTGTGTGTGTGTGTGTGTGTGTGTGTGTGTGTGTGTGTGTGTGTGTGTGTGTGTGTGTGTGGGTTTGTATTTCTGACCTCCTGGGGACCCGTTTCCTGACTTTTACTATCTTTCTGGGGTCCGAGGGTTCTTGTGGGGACCGAAGCCTGGTCCCCATGAGGGGGACTCCCCTTTTTAGGGTTAGGGGTTAGGTTTATAGGTATGGTGTGAATAGAGTTTTAGTTAGTCTTAGTAGGGTTAGGGGTTAGGTTTATAGGTATGGTGTTAAGGTTAGTAAAAGGGTTTGGGTTAGGTATAAATCTAGTTACTAAAATCAATGGAAGTCAATGGACGGTCCCCATAAGGATGTGTGGTGTGGTGGGTTTGTATTTCTGACCTCCTGGGGACCCGTTTCCTGACTTTTACTATCTTTCTGGGGTCCGAGGGTTCTTGTGGGGCCTGGTCCCCATGAGGGGGACTCCCCTTTTTAGGGTTAGGGGTTAGGTTTATAGGTATGGTGTGAATAGAGTTTTAGTTAGTCTTAGGGTTAGTTATAGATAAGGTTAGTAAAAGGGTTTGGGTTAGGTATAAATCTAGTTACTAAAATCAATGGAAGTCAATGGACGGTCCCCATAAGGATACCAAAACACACTTGTGTGTGTGTGTGTGTGTGTGTGTGTGTGTGTGGAGGGTGGATGTTACATTAACACCTTGAGAGACTTTGTCACAAGAAGAAAACAGCTGCTGCTTTTTATCTACAGAAACACTTCAGATTAATAAAGTTTCATGATTTTTAAACCAGGTAAACCTGGCTGAGATATTTTACTGTGCATATTAAAAACGACCATAAAAAGAAAATTCAGTTATAAAACATTAAATATTTATCTTTTTTTAACAGCGTTTGTTTTACATAGAATCTATCTGGAAGATGATTTCAAATAAAATTTGTAACTGAAAGTAGATCTGGATTCTTTATTTGGTTTAATTTAATGTCCTGATGAACATGTTCACATTTTAATCTACAGTCTGAAATAAATCTTAATACGACTTCTTCATGACAGAAAATGAAGACATGAACAAAACAGAAAGTCTCAGAGCTGATTTCTCTGCAGGAGATCAAATTGGCCCAGAAACGAGCTCAGAAGTATTCTGCGGTTCCAGACATGTGGTCCAAGTGTCTACTGGGTCACTGCTATGGCCTGTGGTTCATCTACCTGCCCACCTTTGTCCGGGCCGAAAGCTCCAAGGTCCGCACCCTGCACACGGCCTACGACGTCCTCAAACACATGGAGACCCGGAAGGTGGTGCTGCCGGACGAGGTGAGATAAACCCGATTGGACCTCAGTGTCGTGTCTTTGCTGCTCAGGTGTCCCACAAGGTGCTGAAATAAAATAAACCTTCAGGAGACTTTTTTATTCTTCTGAAACCAAAGTCACTGATTAGATTCAGGTTTCTCAGATGGACTGTGTTACTGGTCTGAGGTCGGGTTCTGGTTACTGGTCTGAGGTCGGGTTCTGGTTACTGGTTCTGGGTTTGCTGGTCCTGAGTCTGCTGGTCCTGGGTCTGCATGTCCTGGTCCTGGATCTGCTGGTCCTGGGTCTGCATGTCCTGGGTCTGCATGTCCTGGGTCTGCATGTCCTGGTCCTGGATCTGCTGGTCCTGGTCCTTGGTCTGCTGGTCCTGGGTCTGCATGTCCTGGTCCTGGATCTGCTGGTCCTGGTCCTGGATCTGCATGTCCTGGTCCTGGGTCTGCTGGTCCTTGGTCTGCTGGTCCTGGGTCTGCATGTCCTGGTCCTGGGTCTGCTGGTCCTGGTCCTGGGTCTGCATGTCCTGGTCCTGTCTGCTGGTCCTGGTGGTCCTGGTCTGCTGGTCCTGGTCCTGGTCCTGGTCCTGGGTCTGTATGTCCTGGTCCTGGATCTGCTGGTCCTGGGTCTGCATGTTCTGGTCCTGGGTCTGCTGGTCCTGGTCCTGGATCTGCTGGTCCTGGTCCTTGGTCTGCATGTCCTGGTCCTGGATCTGCTGGTCCTGGGTCTGCATGTCCTGGTCCTGGGCCTGCATGTCCTGGTCCTGTGTCTGCTGGTCCTGTGTCTGCTGGTCCTGGTCCTGGGTCTGCATGTCCTGGTCCTGGATCTGCTGGTCCTGGGTCTGCATGTCCTGGTCCTGTGTCTGCTGGTCCTGTGTCTGCTGGTCCTGGTCCTGGGTCTGCATGTCCTGGTCCTGGATCTGCTGGTCCTTGGTCTGCTGGTCCTGGGTCCGCATGTCCTGGTCCTGGGTCTGCTGGTCCAAACAGAGTCCCTGGTTGTGGTGTTGTCTGATAGAGACTCACCTGTATGTTTCAGGTGTGTTACCGGATCCTGATGCAGCTGTGTGGTCAGTATGGACAACCGGTCCTGGCTGTCCGAGTCCTACTGGAGATGAAGAAGGCTGGAATCACACCCAACACCATCACCTACGGATACTACAACAAGGTCACTAACACACACACATCATCGGTCCAGTTTGTGTTCTGAACCCAGGTTCTGGTTGTTACTGTTCATCCAGTCATGTGTTTCAGGCTGCAGTTCAACATGGTTCTAATGGTTCTAATGGAAATGTTTGTTGCTACCTGCTGTTTGATAAGAAGCTTCTCTTTTCAGGCTGTACTAGAAAGTAAATGGCCTTCAACAAATCAGGGTGGGCGTCTCCGTTGGGCCAAGCTGAGGAACGTCCTATTGGCTGTGGCCCAGTTCAGACGACCAATCAGACAGCAGCAGAAGAGCGACTCTTTAAGCTCCCGTGAAGGTCAGAAATGTTTCAGGATTTAATCCTAACAAGTTGTATTTCAGGCGTCTGGACGTCTTATTGTTGAAGATATTTTATTTTTCTGAGAAGTTTTTTCAGTTTGAACCGAAAGTGAAACTCGACAGAAACGTCATAGAAATATTAAATCAGTATAAATAACTTTTCTACAGTCGTGTCTCAGACGGCCGTTGCAGGAACTGGTGTTCTATAGAAATATGCTACCTGAGATGTGCTACACACGTGTCGTTCTACAATCTTGACTTCAATAAACAGATTAATAGTTTATTTTTGTTTCTATATTTTTCCATAAATATATTTTATCTATCTAATAAATTCTCCAGGACAGAAACACTAAATATGATGATATTTTTACTTTCTTTACATTGTCAGAGCAACAGGCAAATGTTTGGACACACCCAGAGGAGAAGGACCCAACAATGGCTGATAAGGACCCAGAGGGCTTTTATATAGAAAATATCAGAGAAGGATCATAAAAATATGTTTAAATAATTAACAGGAAACACTCACCATAAACAAGAATACTGTAGAAACTTCTAATAACATCTTGTTATGTAATAAGTTGTTAATTCGTACTATAGAGGCATTTTTCATCAGGGCAGCATAAATCATCAGAACACCACTTCCTGCTGCAACACGAATTACTGAAGTTATTTAGTTTAATATAGGAGGACCAGAGACGTCCAGAGTGTCTCATATGAAGACGAACATGATTTTATTCACTTAGACACGTTTTATAACAGCAGATTAAAGTTTTAAAAGTTATTTTAGTACTAATTTAAATCACCTGATGTTGTTTATTTAACGAGTTAATTAATCAGAAACTTTTATCTATGGAAGATAAATTTCAGTCAGAGACTTCTACAGATCCACTGCAACACAAACTGCTACAGGATGTTCAGCTTCCAGGTGAAACTACAGGATGAACCTAACGTGCACGCTGACCTTTCCAGGTGACATTAACATGACCGTCTATAAACATCTGAACACACCTGTCCAGATGTTCAGTGTTTCACGACTTTTTATACAACTTGTTCTCTAACAAGAAGCTAAATGATAAATTCACTTCAGCTGTTTGATCCATGAACCAATCAGCCTCATCAGCTGTTCACATCATGTGACCATCCTAACAGCTGATCAACATCTTGACATCAAGAGGCTTCAAACAGGAAGTTCTCAGACGGACAAGACTACTGAGTGTCATCAGCAGGTTCAACAGAAGAACATAGAAGTGGACGTCCTTTGTCCACGTCCCACACTGATGATGTTTCATGGTGAACATACTCCAGTGGAACCAGATGATGAAGGTCCCTCAACTCCAGGAACATTTAAGGAGCTGAGAGGAACATCAGACCATTAGAACCTGTTTACATCAGTGTGTTAGACCTGATACAGTGTGGACAGGTGTTACAGTGAGGACAGGTGTTAAAGTGAGGACAGGTGTTACAGTGTGGACAGGTGTTACAGTGAGGACAGGTGTTACGGTGTGGACAGGTGTTACGGTGAGGACAGGTGTACGGTGGGACAGGTGCAGGTGTTACGGTGTGGACAGGTGTTACGGTGTGGACAGGTGTTACGGTGAGGACAGGTGATACGGTGTGGACAGGTGTTACGGTGTGGACAGGTGTTACGGTGTGGACAGGTGATACGGTGAGGACAGGTGTTACGGTGTGGACAGGTGATACGGTGTGGACAGGTGTTACGGTGGGACAGGTGTTACGGTGAGGACAGGTGATACGGTGTGGACTTACGGTGAGGACAGGTGATACGGTGTGGACAGGTGTTACGGTGAGGACAGGTGATACGGTGTGGACAGGTGATACGGTGTGGACAGGTGATACGGTGTGGACAGGTGTTACGGTGAGGACAGGTGTTACGGTGTGGACAGGTGATACGGTGTGGACAGGTGTTACGGTGAGGACAGGTGATACGGTGGGACAGGTGGTACGGGGGGACAGGTGATACGGTGTGGACAGGTGATACGGTGTGGACAGGTGTTACGGTGAGGACAGGTGTTACGGTGAGGACAGGTGTTACGGTGAGGACAGGTGTTACGGTGTGGACAGGTGTTACGGTGAGGACAGGTGATACGGTGTGGACAGGTGTTACGGTGTGGACAGGTGATACGGTGTGGACAGGTGATACGGTGTGGACAGGTGTTACGGTGTGGACAGGTGTTACGGTGAGGACAGGTGTTACGGTGAGGACAGGTGTTACGGTGTGGACAGGTGTTACGGTGTGGACAGGTGTTACGGTGAGGACAGGTGTTACGGTGTGGACAGGTGTTACGGTGGGGTTACGGTGTGGACAGGTGATACGGTGTGGACAGGTGTTACGGTGAGGACAGGTGTTACGGTGTGGACAGGTGATACGGTGTGGACAGGTGATACGGTGTGTACAGGTGATACGGTGTGGACAGGTGTTACGGTGAGGACAGGTGATACGGTGTGGACAGGTGTTACGGTGAGGACAGGTGTTACGGTGTGGACAGGTGTTACGGTGAGGACAGGTGTTACGGTGAGGACAGGTGTTACGGTGTGGACAGGTGTTACGGTGAGGACAGGTGTTACGGTGTGGACAGGTGTTACGGTGTGGACAGGTGTTACGGTGGGGACAGGTGATACGGTGTACGGTGGGACAGGTGTTACGGTGTGGACAGGTGATACGGTGTGGACAGGTGTTACGGTGAGGACAGGTGATACGGTGTGGACAGGTGTTACGGTGAGGACAGGTGTTACGGTGAGGACAGGTGTTACGGTGTGGACAGGTGTTACGGTGTGGACAGGTGATACGGTGTGGACAGGTGATACGGTGTGGACAGGTGTTACGGTGAGGACAGGTGATACGGTGGGGACAGGTGATACGGTGTGGACAGGTGATACGGTGTGGACAGGTGTTACGGTGGGGACAGGTGTTACGGTGAGGACAGGTGTTACGGTGTGGACAGGTGTTACGGTGAGGACAGGTGTTACGGTGTGGACAGGTGATACGGTGTGGACAGGTGTTACGGTGTGGACAGGTGATACGGTGTGGACAGGTGTTACGGTGAGGACAGGTGTTACGGTGAGGACAGGTGTTACGGTGAGGACAGGTGTTACGGTGAGGACAGGTGTTACGGTGTGGACAGGTGATACGGTGTGGACAGGTGATACGGTGTGGACAGGTGATACGGTGTGGACAGGTGTTACGGGGAGGACAGGTGTTACGGTGAGGACAGGTGTTGACAGGTGTTACGGTGAGGACAGGTGTTACGGTGTGGACAGGTGATACGGTGTGGACAGGTGTTACGGTGAGGACAGGTGATACGGTGTGGACAGGTGTTACGGTGTGGACAGGTGTTACGGTGTGGACAGGTGTTACGGTGTGGACAGGTGATACGGTGTGGACAGGTGTTACGGTGTGGACAGGTGATACGGTGTGGACAGGTGTTACGGTGGGGACAGGTGATACGGTGAGGACAGGTGATACGGTGTGGACAGGTGTTACGGTGAGGACAGGTGTTACGGTGTGGACAGGTGTTACGGTGTGGACAGGTGTTACGGTGTGGACAGGTGTTACGGTGAGGACAGGTGTTACGGTGTGGACAGGTGATACGGTGTGGACAGGTGTTACGGTGAGGACAGGTGTTACGGTGTGGACAGGTGTTACGGTGTGGACAGGTGATACGGTGTGGACAGGTGTTACGGTGTGGACAGGTGTTACGGTGTGGACAGGTGTTACGGTGTGGACAGGTGTTACGGTGTGGACAGGTGTTACGGTGTGGACAGGTGTTACGGTGTGGACAGGTGTTACGGTGTGGACAGGTGATACGGTGTGGACAGGTGTTACGGTGAGGACAGGTGATACGGTGTGGACAGGTGTTACGGTGAGGACAGGTGTTACGGTGTGGACAGGTGTTACGGTGTGGACAGGTGATACGGTGTGGACAGGTGTTACGGTGTGGACAGGTGTTACGGTGTGGACAGGTGATACGGTGTGGACAGGTGTTACGGTGAGGACAGGTGTTACGGTGAGGACAGGTGTTACGGTGTGGACAGGTGATACGGTGACGGTGAGGACAGGTGTTACGGTGTGGACAGGTGTTACGGTGTGGACAGGTGTTACGGTGTGGACAGGTGTTACGGTGTGGACAGGTGTTACGGTGTGGACAGGTGTTACGGTGTGGACAGGTGTTACGGTGAGGACAGGTGATACGGTGTGGACAGGTGTTACGGTGTGGACAGGTGTTACGGTGTGGACAGGTGATACGGTGTGGACAGGTGTTACGGTGAGGACAGGTGTTACGGTGAGGACAGGTGTTACGGTGTGGACAGGTGATACGGTGTGGACAGGTGTTACGGTGTGGACAGGTGATACGGTGTGGACAGGTGTTACGGTGTGGACAGGTGATACGGTGTGGACAGGTGATACGGTGAGGACAGGTGATACGGTGTGGACAGGTGATACGGTGTGGACAGGTGTTACGGTGTGGACAGGTGATACGGTGTGGACAGGTGATACGGTGTGGACAGGTGATACGGTGAGGACAGGTGATACGGTGTGGACAGGTGTTACGGTGAGGACAGGTGTTACGGTGTGGACAGGTGATACGGTGTGG
The DNA here is from genome assembly GCA_006937955.1 of Pachypanchax playfairii. Classification (NCBI taxonomy): domain Eukaryota; kingdom Metazoa; phylum Chordata; class Actinopteri; order Cyprinodontiformes; family Aplocheilidae; genus Pachypanchax; species Pachypanchax playfairii. Next base: position 196,796 of record SSNP01000224.1, on the reverse strand, counting down.
ACAGGTGTTACGGTGAGGACAGGTGATACGGTGTGGACAGGTGATACGGTGTGGACAGGTGTTACGGTGAGGACAGGTGTTACGGTGAGGACAGGTGTTACGGTGTGGACAGGTGTTACGGTGTGGACAGGTGTTACGGTGTGGACAGGTGTTACGGTGTGGACAGGTGATACGGTGTGGACAGGTGTTACGGTGTGGACAGGTGATACGGTGTGGACAGGTGTTACGGTGTGGACAGGTGATACGGTGTGGACAGGTGTTACGGTGAGGACAGGTGTTAAAGTGAGGACAGGTGTTACGGTGTGGACAGGTGTTACGGTGTGGACAGGTGATACGGTGTGGACAGGTGATACGGTGTGGACAGGTGTTACGGTGTGGACAGGTGATACGGTGTGGACAGGTGTTACGGTGTGGACAGGTGATACGGTGTGGACAGGTGATACGGTGTGTACAGGTGATACGGTGTGGACAGGTGTTACGGTGTGGACAGGTGATACGGTGTGGACAGGTGTTACGGTGTGGACAGGTGTTACGGTGAGGACAGGTGTTACGGTGTGGACAGGTGATACGGTGTGGACAGGTGATACGGTGTGGACAGGTGATACGGTGTGGACAGGTGTTACGGTGTGGACAGGTGATACGGTGTGGACAGGTGTTACGGTGAGGACAGGTGATACGGTGTGGACAGGTGTTACGGTGAGGACAGGTGATACGGTGTGGACAGGTGTTACGGTGTGGACAGGTGTTACGGTGTGGACAGGTGTTACGGTGTGGACAGGTGTTACGGTGAGGACAGGTGTTACGGTGTGGACAGGTGATACGGTGTGGACAGGTGTTACGGTGAGGACAGGTGATACGGTGTGGACAGGTGTTACGGTGAGGACAGGTGTTACGGTGTGGACAGGTGATACGGTGTGGACAGGTGTTACGGTGGGGACAGGTGATACGGTGTGGACAGGTGATACGGTGTGGACAGGTGATACGGTGAGGACAGGTGATACGGTGTGGACAGGTGATACGGTGTGGACAGGTGATACGGTGTGGACAGGTGATACGGTGTGGACAGGTGTTACGGTGAGGACAGGTGTTACGGTGAGGACAGGTGATACGGTGAGGACAGGTGTTACGGTGGGGACAGGTGTTACGGTGAGGACAGGTGATACGGTGAGGACAGGTGTTACGGTGTGGACAGGTGATACGGTGTGGACAGGTGATACGGTGTGGACAGGTGTTACGGTGAGGACAGGTGATACGGTGTGGACAGGTGTTACGGTGTGGACAGGTGATACGGTGTGGACAGGTGTTACGGTGTGGACAGGTGTTACGGTGAGGACAGGTGATACGGTGTGGACAGGTGATACGGTGTGGACAGGTGATACGGTGTGGACAGGTGTTACGGTGTGGACAGGTGATACGGTGTGGACAGGTGATACGGTGAGGACAGGTGATACGGTGTGGACAGGTGTTACGGTGAGGACAGGTGTTACGGGGTGGACAGGTGTTACGGTGTGGACAGGTGATACGGTGTGGACAGGTGTTACGGTGTGGACAGGTGATACGGTGTGGACAGGTGTTACGGTGAGGACAGGTGATACGGTGTGGACAGGTGATACGGTGTGGACAGGTGTTACGGTGAGGACAGGTGATACGGTGTGGACAGGTGTTACGGTGTGGACAGGTGTTACGGTGTGGACAGGTGTTACGGTGTGGACAGGTGATACGGTGTGGACAGGTGTTACGGTGAGGACAGGTGATACGGTGTGGACAGGTGATACGGTGTGGACAGGTGTTACGGTGTGGACAGGTGATACGGTGTGGACAGGTGTTACGGTGGGGACGGGTGTTACGGTGTGGACAGGTGTTACGGTGTGGACAGGTGATACGGTGTGGACAGGTGATACGGTGTGGACAGGTGTTACGGTGAGGACAGGTGATACGGTGTGGACAGGTGTTACGGTGTGGACAGGTGTTACGGTGTGGACAGGTGTTACGGTGTGGACAGGTGTTACGGTGTGGACAGGTGATACGGTGAGGACAGGTGTTACGGTGAGGACAGGTGTTACGGTGCGGACAGGTGTTACGGTGTGGACAGGTGTTACGGTGAGGACAGGTGATACGGTGTGGACAGGTGTTACGGTGTGGACAGGTGATACGGTGTGGACAGGTGATACGGTGTGGACAGGTGATACGGTGAGGACAGGTGATACGGTGTGGACAGGTGATACGGTGTGGACAGGTGATACGGTGGGGACAGGTGTTACGGTGGGGACAGGTGATACGGTGGGGACAGGTGATACGGTGAGGACAGGTGATACGGTGTGGACAGGTGATACGGTGTGGACAGGTGATACGGTGTGGACAGGTGCTACGGGGAGGAAAGGTGATACGGTGTGGACAGGTGATACGGCGTGGACAGGTGATACGGTGTGGACAGGTGATACGGTGTGGACAGGTGTTACGGTGTGGACAGGTGTTACGGTGTGGGCAGGTGTTACGGTGTGGACAGGTGATACGGTGTGGACAGGTGTTACGGTGTGGACAGGTGATACGGTGTGGACCGGTGATACGGTGTGGACAGGTGTTCCGGTGAGGACAGGTGTTACGGTGAGGACAGGTGATACGGTGTGGACAGGAGATACGGTGAGGACAGGTGATACGGTGTGGACAGGTGTTACGGTGTGGACAGGTGTTACGGTGTGGACAGGTGTTACGGTGTGGACAGGTGATACGGTGTGGACAGGTGATACGGTGTGGACAGGTGTTACGGTGAGGACAGGTGATACGGTGTGGACAGGTGATACGGTGTGGACAGGTGTTACGGTGAGGACAGGTGATACGGTGTGGACAGGTGTTACGGTGTGGACAGGTGATACGGTGTGGACAGGTGTTACGGTGAGGACAGGTGATACGGTGAGGACAGGTGTTACGGTGTGGACAGGTGTTACGGTGAGGACAGGTGTTACGGTGTGGACAGGTGATACGGTGTGGACAGGTGTTACGGTGTGGACAGGTGATACGGTGTGGACAGGTGTTACGGTGTGGACAGGTGATACGGTGTGGACAGGTGTTACGGTGAGGACAGGTGTTACGGTGAGGACAGGTGTTACGGTGAGGACAGGTGATACGGTGTGGACAGGTGATACGGTGAGGACAGGTGTTACGGTGTGGACAGGTGGTACGGTGTGGACAGGTGATACGGTGTGGACAGGTGATACGGTGTGGACAGGTGATACGGTGTGGACAGGTGTTACGGTGAGGACAGGTGATACGGTGTGGACAGGTGTTACGGTGAGGACAGGTGATACGGTGTGGACAGGTGATACGGTGTGGACAGGTGTTACGGTGTGGACAGGTGTTACGGTGAGGACAGGTGATACGGTGAGGACAGGTGTTACAGTGAGGACAGGTGTTACGGTGAGGACAGGTGTTACGGTGAGGACAGGTGATACGGTGTGGACAGGTGATACGGTGTGGACAGGTGATACGGTGTGGACAGGTGTTACGGTGAGGACAGGTGATACGGTGTGGACAGGTGTTACGGTGTGGACAGGTGATACGGTGTGGACAGGTGTTACGGTGTGGACAGGTGATACGGTGTGGACAGGTGTTACGGTGTGGACAGGTGATACGGTGTGGACAGGTGATACGGTGAGGACAGGTGTTACGGTGAGGACAGGTGATACGGTGTGGACAGGTGATACGGTGTGGACAGGTGATACGGTGTGGACAGGTGATACGGTGTGGACAGGTGTTACGGTGTGGACAGGTGTTACGGTGAGGACAGGTGTTACGGTGTGGACAGGTGTTACGGTGTGGACAGGTGATCCGGTGTGGACAGGTGTTACGGTGAGGACAGGTGATACGGTGTGGACAGGTGATACGGTGTGGACAGGTGTTACGGTGAGGACAGGTGTTACGGTGAGGACAGGTGTTACGGTGAGGACAGGTGTTACGGTGTGGACAGGTGTTACGGTGTGGACAGGTGTTACGGTGTGGACAGGTGTTACGGTGTGGACAGGTGTTACGGTGTGGACAGGTGTTACGGTGTGGACAGGTGTTACGGTGTGGACAGGTGTTACGGTGAGGACAGGTGTTACGGTGAGGACAGGTGTTACGGTGAGGACAGGTGATACGGTGTGGACAGGTGATACGGTGTGGACAGGTGTTACGGTGAGGACAGGTGATACGGTGTGGACAGGTGATACGGTGTGGACAGGTGATACGGTGAGGACAGGTGATACGGTGTGGACAGGTGTTACGGTGAGGACAGGTGATACGGTGTGGACAGGTGTTACGGTGTGGACAGGTGTTACGGTGAGGACAGGTGTTACGGAGAGGACAGGTGATACGGTGTGGACAGGTGATACGGTGTGGACAGGTGTTACGGTGAGGACAGGTGATACGGTGTGGACAGGTGTTACGGTGTGGACAGGTGTTACGGTGAGGACAGGTGTTACGGTGTGGACAGGTGTTACGGGGTGGACAGGTGATACGGTGTGGACAGGTGTTACGGTGAGGACAGGTGATACGGTGTGGACAGGTGTTACGGTGTGGACAGGTGATACGGTGTGGACAGGTGATACGGTGTGGACAGGTGATACGGTGAGGACAGGTGTTACGGTGAGGACAGGTGATACGGTGTGGACAGGTGATACGGTGTGGACAGGTGATACGGTGTGGACAGGTGTTACGGTGTGGACAGGTGTTACGGTGAGGACAGGTGATACGGTGTGGACAGGTGATACGGTGTGGACAGGTGATACGGTGTGGACAGGTGATACGGTGTGGACAGGTGTTACGGTGAGGACAGGTGTTACGGTGAGGACAGGTGATACGGTGTGGACAGGTGTTACGGTGTGGACAGGTGTTACGGTGTGGACAGGTGATACGGTGTGGACAGGTGATACGGTGAGGACAGGTGTTACGGTGAGGACAGGTGATACGGTGTGGACAGGTGTTACGGTGTGGACAGGTGTTACGGTGTGGACAGGTGTTACGGTGTGGACAGGTGATACGGTGTGGACAGGTGTTACGGTGAGGACAGGTGATACGGTGTGGACAGGTGATACGGTGAGGACAGGTGTTACGGTGAGGACAGGTGATACGGTGTGGACAGGTGATACGGTGTGGACAGGTGATACGGTGTGGACAGGTGATACGGTGTGGACAGGTGATACGGTGTGGACAGGTGATACGGTGTGGACAGGTGTTACGGTGTGGACAGGTGTTACGGTGAGGACAGGTGTTACGGTGAGGACAGGTGTTACGGTGTGGACAGGTGATACGGTGAGGACAGGTGATACGGTGTGGACAGGTGATACGGTGTGGACAGGTGTTACGGTGAGGACAGGTGTTACGGTGTGGACAGGTGTTACGGTGTGGACAGGTGTTACGGTGTGGACAGGTGTTACGGTGAGGACAGGTGTTACGGTGTGGACAGGTGTTACGGTGAGGACAGGTGTTACGGAGAGGACAGGTGATACGGTGTGGACAGGTGATACGGTGTGGACAGGTGTTACGGTGAGGACAGGTGTTACGGTGAGGACAGGTGTTACGGTGTGGACAGGTGATACGGTGTGGACAGGTGTTACGGTGAGGACAGGTGATACGGTGTGGACAGGTGTTACGGTGTGGACAGGTGTTACGGTGTGGACAGGTGTTACGGTGAGGACAGGTGATACGGTGAGGACAGGTGGTACGGTGTGGACAGGTGATACGGTGGGGACAGGTGATACGGTGAGGACAGGTGATACGGTGTGGACAGGTGTTACGGTGAGGACAGGTGATACGGTGTGGACAGGTGTTACGGTGTGGACAGGTGTTACGGTGTGGACAGGTGTTACGGTGTGGACAGGTGATACGGTGTGGACAGGTGATACGGTGTGGACAGGTGTTACGGTGTGGACAGGTGTTACGGTGTGGACAGGTGTTACGGTGAGGACAGGTGTTACGGTGAGGACAGGTGTTACGGTGAGGACAGGTGATACGTGTGGACAGGTGATACGGTGTGGACAGGTGTTACGGTGAGGACAGGTGTTACGGAGAGGACAGGTGATACGGTGTGGACAGGTGATACGGTGTGGACAGGTGTTACGGTGTGGACAGGTGTTACGGTGAGGACAGGTGATACGGTGTGGACAGGTGATACGGTGTGGACAGGTGATACGGTGTGGACTGTCCTACACTTTGTGATGAGTCCAAACTACCTGAATAACATGATGAATCTAGTCATCGTGTCCCTGCATGGACAACACAGGTCTCATTTCATCTTAATGGACCAGAAGAATCCAGATCATTTAGGTCTCATTATGAGGGATGGAGACTGGGGGACCTGGAATGGAGGGACCTGGACTTTCTCCAGACTTGAATCTCATAGGAAACCTCTGAGATTTCTAAGTCAGAAGGACCGGAGTGTGATGTCACACCTCTGCAGACAAGTCGACTTGTGAACAGCATCAAGCTGATGCTGAAGGTCACATGACACTTGCATGTTCTGTTGTTGTTTACTGATGACATCACTATCACATGCTTCTACTGTCATGTAACATGACTGTATGATGAACTTTAGGTTTTCTATAGATTCACCTGGAACACAAACATCCTGAACTGTTTGTGTCATAAAGTGAATTTCTAGTTATTTAGATTACGAGTTACTTCTAGTTTCCTTTTGAACTGGAGCTCAATTCATCAGATGAATACAATGTTATAGAAGCTGTGATGGAACCTGACCAGAAGCCCCGCCCACACTGCACTCTGATTCGTCAATCCAGTTGGAGCGGTCTGAGTGAAAGTTCTAGTCATGAATCGCTGAGCGGTTTGCTGGTGAAGAGCAGCAGCCTGAGCAGCATGAAGACCTCTGGTGAAAGTAAGAGTTACTCATCATCTGTTGGTACCAGGACTTTAGTCCAGACCTGATCCATGAAACATGGAGGAAAATCAGTGTCTGACTTTCACTGGTTAAGATTTATAGAATTTATAGTTTTATTTTTGTCCAGTTTTCATTGACCAAAGGGAACCAAGAATGTGTACATGTCTGTACTACAGAGTATTACTGATCAGTACTTCTCTGTACTTTTACATATTCTGAAGCGTACTTCTGTCCATCAGAGTTTAGAACCTGTAAGAAGACAGTCCTGTCTAACACCAGGACAAACGGCTGTCAGGAAACCATGTCCCGTAAGCCTCCACTGGGACATCGAGACGCTTCGGGGCCACCTTCAGCGCCCTCTGGTGGAATAGTGGTTCAGCGAAGTCAGGTGTGCCTCTCCACCTTCTACACAGAGTGTGTCGAATCAGCAGACTCGGAGCTGGACTGCAGCTGCCAGCCGGAGGCCAGAGACGGCGGGTCAGTTTATTTCTGTTGAGGTTTCAGGTTTTATTCCAGCAGATCTGATAGAGTTCATGTTCTGACTGTAGATCTGGGGGAACACGGAACTCCACCAACAGGAACAAGGTTTTAGACGAGAACTACAACAACGTGTCGTCCCCCAACCGAGGAGGTCTGGCAGGAAAACTGCAGCAGCTCCTCACACCAACAAAACACCGAGCATCTGTACGCCGAGCTGCCAGCGTGGACAACCGGCGGCCAGGAGGAGGCGGAGCAGGAGGAGGTGCAGTGATTGGACGTAGAGTATCAGATCAGAGGCAGTCCAGGAAGTCCCAAGTGGCTGAAACTCTGCTGAGAGCTAAGGAGCGGCTGGTGAATGCTACATCAGAGGTAACTATATGTGCAGATGTTTTTCATATCGATTCTGTAGATTCAGACTGAAGAAGAGTTTCAGAATCTGGACTCTGTTCTGAAGGTTCTGCACGGTGGAGCTCCGCCCTCTCCGAGTGCTTCTTTTTAGTTTTATTCCTCTTTTAATGGATTTCTTTTCGTTTCTGCTCCTGTCTCGTTTAGATTGTGTCTGTTGTTTGGTTTAGTCGTGAGTTTGAACTGAATAACGTCTCAACTATCAGTAAACTTCTTGCTGACAGAACAGGAAGTGATGTCATCATGACATGGTATTACATGTGGAATAATCTGCTTCCTGTCGTCTCTCCTCAGAGCTCTCTGTCTCTAGGAAGTGACCTTGACCTAACGGACACGCCCACATCCTCGTTTCCTCAGCGCAGGTCGTGGGACATTAACCAGGAGGGAGCAAGTATTGAGGTAAATGGGCGTTTCTGATTGGTGGTTCTGTAACGTCCCCAGTGTGTGTTGATGTTCCGGTGTCCCTGTGTCCAGGTCCTGATGTCCAGCTGCTCACTGTGTCGCAGCTGTAACTCGCTGGTTTATGATGAGGAGATCATGGCGGGCTGGACGTCTGACGACTCCAACCTGAACTCGTCCTGCCCGTTCTGCTGCGCCTCCTTTGTGCCATTTTTGAATGCTGAGATCTGCAACCTCGGACCTGTCAGCAGGTAGAACTCAGGACAGAAACACGGGCTGGAGGCGGGTCTTTAGTTCTATAGAATGAACCGAGCCGTCGTCTGTCTTTCTCTCTCAGTGTTGAACGTTGTAACCTGAACCTGGAGGATGAGGTGGAGAGCGCCGTGAGGCCGCACGGTGGTCAGGAGGCCTCGCTGCGGCACCAGTGTAACGGGCTGAGTGACGACTCCAGCTCCGAGACCAGCAGCTACTCCGAGACCAGCAGAACCACCACGGTATCGTTCTTCCACACGCTGTCTGCACGCCACCTGTCCATCATTCTCATTTCACTCACATGCTCCGCCCCCTCTCTCAGGTGTCTTCAGTGGGTGGGACTCCTCAGGTGACAGTGGCCTACCTGAGTCCTCTGGTTCTGAGAAAGGAGCTGGAGAGTTTGCTGGAGAATGAAGGTGAGGCAGTTCTGGCCCAGCCACAGTTCTTGGACAACCACTCCATCATCTTCTGGAACCTGGTCTGGTACTTCCAGCGGCTTGGCCTGCCCAGTAACCTGCTACAGCTTGTCAAGAGCTCACCATTGGTCAGCCAGTTCACACAGGTGAGTCCCAGTCTGGGACGGGTTCTGCACACACATCTGAATTTATCTGCATCTGTGTGATCCGTTAAGTTCAAGGATCATTACCTCGATGGGCCACCAGGTGGCGGTCTAGGTTAGTCTGTCTGATGAAAGTTTCAGGATCAGTTTGAAATGGTACGAGAACCAAGAGATTAGATTTTGGTGGTGATCGGGATCCGATCGATTTTGTTTTTGTGTTTCCCAGTTGGAAAACTCCTCCGTTAGGGTTCGGCTCCTCTGGGACACCCTGACCCCTGACACAGACCAGTGGCCCCCCCTCTACGTGCTCTGGAGAATTCACAGTAAGACAAACCTTCAGACATTTGTATCAGCTGACACGAGAAGATCCTGCAGTCATTTTAACGAGTCCCTCCACCAGGTGGCGTCTCGATGAGAAGCTACAGCTGGCGGAGACACAACCACCCGTTTACGCTGTCCTTCCTGGAGGAGGTGCTGCGCTGGGTGGGCATGAACGAGGTCCACAAAGCGGTCACACTGTTCCTGGACACGCTGGTCAAGCAGCCAGGATCTCCACAGACCCAGAGGTGAGCACATGAATCATGATTGTTACATACAGGTGTGTTCACAATGTTTAGTTAGCAGGTAAATCCAGGTGAGAGACCAGGGACAGGTGCAGTTTTAATGTCTTCATGCAGACATGTTAGACTTATAAAATCACAGAGAATAAAAGCTGTTTCTCTCTGGAGACCTTCAGTATGGACGTGATGTCATTTCCTCTCCATCACAGAAGGAGTCTGTCTAACAGCTGAGTGTTTGTGTTGCAGGAGTCTCTACAGAGAGTTTCTCTTCCTCACTCTGGCAGCGATGGGCAAAGACCACGTTGGTAAGATGTTCTATAAACTTTATCAAACTGAAACTCCCTGGACAGAAACGGATGAAAGCTTTGGAGGGTCACATGGTCAGTACAACACTGGGACGGCTGTAGCCTAACGGGGAAGGAGGTTGTCCTCTGATCGGGAGTTCAGGGTTCGATTCCCGGTCCCGTCAGGCTAATACTAAACACTGAAACCTCCCCCAAACAGATGGTCTCTGCTCCTCAGGGGGGGTTAAATCAGTTTCCTTATGTGTAACAATAAATAGATAAACCTTCAAGTTCCAAAACAAATAGTTTTTTAAACTTTATTTGATTTTGTGTTTTAATCAGTTAAAACATGGTGAGAAGAGAAACATGTTTCATGTATCAGATATAAAAACATTCAGGCTGAATCTTCTCCGTGTTTCTCCACAGCCGCCTTCGATAAGAAGTACAAAGCAGCGTATTCACGTCTCACAGGTTCTCTGGGTCATGACGAGCTACGCAGGAAGCGGGTTCAGCCCCCCAGCCCAAAAGCAATCGACTGCAGACGCAGCTTCCATCCGCCTCTCGAGTGCTGAGCGTCCCTCGTCATGGTTGGGCCCTCTGTGGGGGGGCAGCAACAGCCTGGTCACCTCCCAGCATCCCCCTGCTTTGCCTCTCTGCTGCCTCCTGGTGGAGGACGGTTGGAGCAACGTCCTCCTCCCTTTTGTTCATCACAGATCCTGAAGCAGGTGGAGTGAAGTGCTTGATCTGTTTCAGAGCAGCAAACTGAACTCAGATCTGCTCTCGTCTATCAGAGGAGAGAAGGAAGGTGTGGTTCCTTCAGAAAGGTCACATGTGTCTCTGAAACAGATTCCTCTGTTCTAAAACACAATGTTTCAAACTGTTGGAGGTCTCTGTAGTCTAAGAGTCACCTGGTCACCTGTTGCATGTTTAGTTTCATATAGATGTCGTACACCAAACAGAACTTCTCAAAGGTTAAACTGATCCGTGCAGAAGGGTTCGAGTTTATAGACCAGCAAACACCTGACTGTTGATCACCTGGTCTACAGACTGCTGGGTCTACAGACTGCTGGGTCTACAGACTGCTGGTCTACAGACTGCTGGGTCTACAGACTGCTGGTCTACAGACTGCTGGTCTACAGACTGTTGGGTCTACAGACTGCTGGTCTACAGACTGCTGGGTCTACAGACTGTTGGGTCTACAGACTGCTGGTCTACAGACTGCTGGGTCTACAGACTGCTGGGTCTACAGACTGTTGGGTCTACAGACTGCTGGTCTACAGACTGCTGGGTCTACAGACTGTTGGGTCTACAGACTGCTGGTCTACAGACTGCTGGTCTACAGACTGTTGGGTCTACAGACTGCTGGTCTACAGACTGCTGGTCTACAGACTGTTGGGTCTACAGACTGCTGGTCTACAGACTGCTGGGTCTACAGCCTGTTGGGTCTACAGACTGCTGGGTCTACAGACTGTTGGGTCTACAGACGCTGGTCTACAGACTGCTGGTCTACAGACTGCTGGTCTACAGACTGTTGGGTCTACAGACTGCTGGTCTACAGACTGCTGGGTCTACAGACTGTTGGGTCTACAGACTGCTGGGTCTACAGACTGTTGGGTCTACAGACTGCTGGTCTACAGACTACTGGTCTACAGACTGCTGGTCTACAGACTGTTGGGTCTACAGACTGCTGGTCTACAGACTGCTGGGTCTACAGACTGTTGGGTCTACAGACTGCTGGTCTACAGACTGCTGGTCTACAGACTGCTGGTCTACAGACTGCTGGTCTACAGACTGTTGGGTCTACAGACTGCTGGTCTACAGACTGCTGGTCTACAGACTGTTGGGTCTACAGACTGCTGGTCTACAGACTGCTGGGTCTACAGACTGTTGGGTCTACAGACTGCTGGTCTACAGACTGCTGGGTCTACAGACTGTTGGGTCTACAGACTGCTGGTCTACAGACTGCTGGTCTACAGACTGTTGGGTCTACAGACTGCTGGTCTACAGACTGCTGGGTCTACAGACTGTTGGGTCTACAGACTGCTGGGTCTACAGACTGCTGGTCTACAGACTGCTGGTCTACAGACTGTTGGGTCTACAGACTGCTGGTCTACAGACTGTTGGGTCTACAGACTGCTGGTCTACAGACTGCTGGTCTACAGACTGCTGGTCTACAGACTGCTGGTCTACAGACTGCTGGGTCTACAGACTGCTGGTCTACAGACTGCTGGTCTACAGACTGTTGGGTCTACAGACTGCTGGTCTACAGACTGCTGGTCTACAGACTTTTGGGTCTACAGACTGCTGGTCTACAGACTGCTGGGTCTACAGACTGTTGGGTCTACAGACTGCTGGTCTACAGACTGCTGGTCTACAGACTGTTGGGTCTACAGACTGCTGGTCTACAGACTGTTGGGTCTACAGACTGCTGGTCTACAGACTGCTGGGTCTACAGACTGCTGGTCTACAGGCTGCTGGTCTACAGACTGCTGGTCTACAGACTGTTGGGTGTACAGACTGCTGGTCTACAGACTGCTGGTCTACAGACTGCTGGTCTACAGACTGCTGGTCTACAGACTGCTGGGTCTACAGACTGTTGGGTCTACAGACTGCTGGTCTACAGACTGCTGGTCTACAGACTTTTGGGTCTACAGACTGCTGGTCTACAGACTGCTGGGTCTACAGACTGTTGGGTCTACAGACTGCTGGGTCTACAGACTGTTGGGTCTACAGACTGCTGGTCTACAGACTGCTGGGTCTACAGACTGTTGGGTCTACAGACTGCTGGTCTACAGACTGCTGGTCTACAGACTGTTGGGTCTACAGACTGCTGGTCTACAGACTGCTGGTCTACAGACTGCTGGTCTACAGACTGTTGGGTCTACAGACTGCTGGTCTACAGACTGCTGGTCTACAGACTGTTGGGTCTACAGACTGCTGGTCTACAGACTGCTGGGTCTACAGACTGCTGGTCTACAGACTGCTGGTCTACAGACTGTTGGGTCTACAGACTGCTGGTCTACAGACTGCTGGTCTACAGACTGTTGGGTCTACAGACTGCTGGTCTACAGACTGCTGGTCTACAGACTGTTGGGTCTACAGACTGCTGGTCTACAGACTGTTGGGTCTACAGACTGCTGGTCTACAGACTGTTGGGTCTACAGACTGCTGGTCTACAGACTGCTGGGTCTACAGACTGTTGGGTCTACAGACTGCTGGTCTACAGACTGCTGGTCTACAGACTTTTGGGTCTACAGACTGCTGGTCTACAGACTGTTGGGTCTACAGACTGCTGGTCTACAGACTGCTGGGTCTACAGACTGCTGGTCTACAGACTGCTGGTCTACAGACTGTTGGGTCTACAGACTGCTGGTCTACAGACTGCTGGGTCTACAGACTGTTGGGTCTACAGACTGCTGGTCTACAGACTGCTGGTCTACAGACTGTTGGGTCTACAGACTGCTGGTCTACAGACTGCTGGTCTACAGACTGTTGGGTCTACAGACTGCTGGTCTACTTTTTGGATCATCATCAGCAGCTGTTGACCAAGAACAAGGACAGGAAGTCAGTCATTGAGTCTTCACTCCCAGACCCAGACCCAGACCCAGACCTGGGATTCTCATGTTTCTGTCTGACGTCTTACTGAGTTTTGTTTCATGGAAACGTTCTTTAGAATCTAAATCTGTCTTTATGCTTCCATGAACCTCAGAGGAACCTGGAGGAATCTGTACGTTACCCACCGAGACGTTACCAGTTTGTCTTCATGTTGTTTCATCGTATCGATCCTCCGAACATTCAGATTATTCTTCCATCAAATTTCTTATTTAAGTTTTACAAAAAATAGGAAGAACTTCATGATGGAGATGAGAATAAATGAGAAAATTCTCCTTTCCATCTCCAAAGGTGGAAACAGTTGGCTAAATCCAGATGTTTAGCAGGTTAAAGCAGGTTTGTGGAGAACATCTGTGAACATATGGATCATCAACATGACTGAACAACCAGATTCTTCTTCTAAGCCTCAGACTGGCTGCGACCTGACGCCCTCAGCAGAACATCTCCAGCCTCCGAGTTGATGGAAGTCAGAACTGAAGGATGGACACGCCTCCTGAACAACAAGCTGCTTCTCTTATTTAAATATTTACATTTTGTTATTAATGGTCAGCATGTTTGTATTAAAGAGAAACTGATCAGAAGGATTTCATTTCCTGTATCATGGTTCAGGTTCAGGATCATCTCCTTCCTGTTTGTCCTCACCTTTGATCAAACCAAAAGTCAGTCAATTATTGACGGACAGAAGATTCATTTCTGTCAGAGTCACCAGCTGATGATCAGCTGATGACACACAGGTTATAGGAGCATGAAGATGATCACCTGTCCAGGTGTTTAATAATGTTTATAATCAGCTCCTCTGATCAACCTGGACGGATGGACGCTTCTACTGATGGTGACTTTCACATTAATCTTCATGTGACAGGAAGTTGAACCAGTTTAAATGTTTCTGATCCATCATTGTTTCAACAAGATGAAACTAAAGTTCCATTTTATCACCTCACAAGCTCTGAGCTCAGGTACAGATGTTTAACTGACCACGCCCACAGAACACCTGAAACAACCAGTAACTCTGACAAGAACCAAAACAAAGTTGTTTTAATCCAGTTTGAGAGGAAACATCTCTGCTGTGAGCTTCCTTACCTCCTCATATCTCCTCACTTCACACCCTCAGCTCCTCGTCTCCTCATTGTCACCACTGATCACTACATGATGTCAGATCTTCATCAGCTGCAGAAACCCGAGGAGACATGGATTATAAAAGGGAACAGGGGGTTAACGTGTTGCAGTGTGAAAGCAGCACATACATTTACTGACTCTGGTGCTTTTATTCTTGAAATCAGAGCAGAAATGAGTGTTTAAAACAGATGCTTGTGTTTACTGTTGTAATTTATATTCAGCTGCGATTTTAGTTGTAAATGTTTGTTTTTTAAGAAAATAAAAGATGGAGGTGAAACTGCTGCTATGGGTCTTTTTCGTTGTTTGATTATTTTTAAAAAGTCTTGTCAGACGACGTCCCTTTCAGAATAAAAGTGTTGTGATTGTTAATAAAGAGATTAACCAGGTTAAACTTTGACCACATTTCTGTCTTTTCTTGCTCGCAGTCGCTTAATAAATACATAAATCAATTTGTCTTTATTCTAAAAATCAACGCCGGATGTTTGGCGATTTTGTGGCTATTCGGTTAAACCACTTCCGGTGACTCCAGGATGGCACCTGAGGTTCAGAGTGGTGGAACCACTCAGGAGGATCAGTGAACCGGATCCGTGGGGACCACGCCGACAGATTCAACAGATCCACGAAGACGGTTTGAAACGTTTCAGACGGACACCAGGCAGTTTGGGGTAGAAATGGTAGAAAACGGCCGTTTTTTGAGGGACGCACCGAATTCTTTAAAAAAAACACACGATTTCGATATTTTCTTGTGAGAAAAGGTGCAAAAACAAATAAACAGTTTAAATTGGTAAATTTTTCGTGTGTTTAGCATTTCGGGTTGGTTATTGTCCACATATATAATTTATTTTAATTGATTTGTTTGAAATAAAATCCAGGCGCATTCACCCATGTTTGTCAGGAAGACTTCCGGTCAGAAGCGCTGATTAGTTAAAATTGAGATTTATGCCAAAACAGAGAATGGTTTCTTTTCATACAGGTTTTTCAATAAAAATTTAATAACCTTTATAAATTGTGCCATTGAGATGAATTAATGTGGGGAGGGTTCGTCTTTTTCTGCTTGTGGGCGGGGCTCCAGGTGGCGCTGTCCGGTCCTGTGGTGCTGACAGGCTATGACGTGTAATTAGTGTCAAACGTCACAAATGCATATTCCGCACACTGAACATTGTTTGAGCGCATAAAAGTGAGTGAGAGAGAGAGAGAGAGAGCGAGCACATCAATGTTCAGTACGCACAAAATATGCGTTGGCGACTTTTGTCATTAATTAGACGCAATAAAAGTCCTGCAGGATTTCAGACAGATCAGCTGTTTTCACCCTGAATTTGTTTCTTATTCAGGCTGCAGATTCACACTCAGGCATCATGTGTGAGAACATCTTCCTGTTGCTGCTTCTCATCCCACCAGGTACAAAATCACTCTCATCCTATTAAATATTTTCACTTGAAGTTGAGAGTCTATTTTATATAATAAGAAAACCTCGAGTCTGTTACAGGATTGTATTTACTTATTTGAAGTGGATGTAAAACATTAAATTTTGAGTAAATTGTTGGATCATTTCTTACGGAGCCCTTTATGGGACATGGCTGGTCAAAGATCTTTGTGCAAACTGAGCCGTGCACGTGAGAGGACAGGATTCACACCTGAAACATCAACGTTTCATGACTTTTTATTGAGATGTGTGAAATGAATTTGTAACTGTTTGAAAGAAGTTTGTGTTCAAACCTTCAGGAGAAAAACTGAATAACTTTCTGACAGTGTTTGTTAAAGATAAACTCTTCAGATAAAATCTATTGACAGCAGTAAAACTAAACCAGTCTGAAACTTCCTCCATTAGACTCAAACTGTTTCTTTCTTTACTAAAATAAATAAAAGCACACGCACATAAAGGAAGTCGTTTCATGTTTTGATTCTTAGATTCTCCAGAAGAGTTTTTTTTTTTTTTGCTGAAGTTTATATTCAGATTATTCGAACCTTCACCGCGTTTTGCTTCGCTGCAGGTTAACTTCCTGTTGTCTCTGCAGCTGCAGTGGCGTCTGTGTGCTGGCAGGGGGCGACATTTCCTGAGGCGGTGGTATCTCCAGCGGTAAAGAGCAGTGACATCATGCATGTACCAGGCGTGGTGTCTTTACCTCAGTGCGTGACAGCGGGCTGTGACCCGCCCGGGTACGACCTGGTCTGGTTCTTTAAGGGTCGTTGTTACATCCTGCGCTGCCAGCAGGTGGCGAACTGCCAGCCCCAGGTGAGGCCTGGTGCCGACTCGGTTCTGATCTTCCTGCAGAGGGCGTCGCCGCAGACATTAATACTGCAGTCTCTGGTGAGAGAAGAGCCGTATGGAAGCCACTGGGGACCTGGCAGGGACCTGGAACCCCTCAAGAACCTTGCCATGTTTGACGAGTCCAGGTCAGACTTTTCGGACCCCGGGACAGTTAATGAGAGAAATCAGGAGGAGAGGGACGGGGTCGGTCCAGAGGTGGGTCGGGCTCTGGGCAGATTCAACCAGTCAGAGACAGAGGAAGGTTCTGATAAAGGGCCGATGCCGAGCAGCGTGATCCAGATCAAGCCGACCTCTGAAGAGAGAACGGGTCAGGGACACATGGACAGAACCAGAACATCATCTGATTCTGTTGCTGCAGAGGAAACGGTGAGTCAAGATCTAAAACTGTATCAGCCTAAAACTACTGATGTTCTGTCAAATGGATCCATCCAGAACTCTGTGGGTCAGAACCAGGAAGAACAAGACCAGATGAGATGCTTGTAGAGTTCTTGCTCTGAATTGACAGCTGATGATTGATTATTGATCTGAGAGTGAAACCTGATCAACAGTCAGCAGGAGGAACTGAGACCAACTCAGAACCAACAGCTGGAACTCAAAGCAGCAGAAATCTGAGTTGTTTCTTTGGTTGTCATGGAGACGAGATTCTGATGTTCATCCTATTGTAATATTTTACAGATAGAAACACTGAACGGCGCTGCATCACTGAAACCTACGACTGACTCCTCCCTTCAACATCATGTGACTCCACGCCGTGACATCATCGTCACCACAGTGAAGCCAGGTGGGTGGAGCTGACAAACCCGTTAAACAAGACTGTATCGGAACCGTAGCCCAGTCACTGCAGTTAGAACACACCTGTTGGTGTTTTGGGTTCACACAGGTGAGTTTCAACAGGTTTGTTTTTCTTGTAACAGATGTGCCCCTGATGCCGTCCCTGGGAAACCCTGTAGATCTGAACACGGAGGAGTTTCCCACAGCGGCCGTCACACCTGAACCAACACGATTGTCTGAAGTTAGGAACACACCAGGTCCGGTTAGATCTGACTTCCTGTAGAGATGAAGGTTCTGTAGGTTCTGGGTTTTTCTCCTTCACGTCTCTGTGTTCTGTTACAGGCCCGTTAAAGTTCTTTCAGTCCCAAATGTTGACTGCTCAGGTTCTGCTCCAGGACGTGACCTCTGACCCTTCCAGCACCTCCTCAGCTGTTTATCCAGCTCCTGTTGCTGCAGGTACATTTATAGAATCCACCAAGAGTTCTGGTTCTGGTTCCAGCTCAGCTTCAGCTTTAGAACCTGTTTGTTGGATGAGCTTGACCCGGATCCAGATTGTGTAGCCATGTGTTTCTGACCCGGTTCTTTGATTTCATTGTGTTTCTGTTGTCACACACAACTTTTTGTTTCCAAACTTTAAATCAGAAATGTTGACGCATGCGACGTCACCTGATCAGACAGGTAACTGGTCCTCTTTCATCAGTCAGTGCTCACCTGTCAGGTAACATTCAGGTGTTTTATAGAGAGGAGCGTTTCATCACAGTGCAGGTCACACCTGTCGTTAGACACATCCTAACGTTACCTGGAACAGACTCAGCTGCTGCATCAGCAAATAGTTGGTTTCAACAGGATACAGGTGTGTGTGGCAGGTGTTCCTGCTCGGTTCCTTCAGGTTCCTGAACCTGAAACCTTCTTTAAACCAGAATAAACCAGCTGCATGTTGAAGCAGTTCAGAAGGTTTTACTGAGACTACAAACATCAGGATGTCAATACTGTCTGTCTGTCCTCCTGATCAGAGGTCAGAAGGTCAAATCGTGGTCCAGTCGCCACCGTAGGCCCTGACAGGAAGCTGTTTCTCCCTCTGAGCAGCCTGTTGCTCGATGGCAGCGGCAGCAGCGATGACCGCGGCATCAGCAGCTACCGGTGGGAGGTGCTGAGGTGGGAACCGCTCTGGTGCAATTTGGGTTAGAAACAGCTGTTCACTAACTTACGGGGGTTCTGTCGGCTCTCTGCAGTGGCCCTCCTGGACTGAAGCTGGAAGATGCAGATCAGGCTGTTGCTATGGTGACGGGTATCCGAGCCGGACGCTACATCTTTAGACTGACAGTGTCTGACGAGGAGGGGGCGACAGGCAGCGCCTCGCTGATGGTGAGGGTTCAGGAAGGTGAGCGTCTTCTGATGCCTCTTCAAGAAAAAAAATAGATTTTTATTTTCCAGTTTCTTTTTTCTGGAACGTGTTTCACAGCTTGTTGTTTCTGACTCGACTTTAACATCAACTTCAGCTCGTCTGTCCTTCCTGCAGCCAAGAGTCTTCCTCCGGTCGCCCACGCCAGCGGCAGCCATGTTCTAACTTTGCCCAACAACTCTCTGGTCCTCAGAGGCTCCGTGACAGATGGAGACCAGACCGAGGTCCACTACCTGTGGACCAGAGACAGCCAGAGTCCTGCTGCTGGGGTCAGTGCAGACCACTTTAAAAAGCTGCTGATTCTTCACGTTTAACATGAAGCAGGTGATGAGAACTCGATTGGGTCTGAACCCTGATCCAGTTCAGGAGCTTAAACATTCAGGAAATCTCCAGTTTCACAGTAAAGTGTTAAGAACTGAAACACTGTCCTGCAGCCAGTGGCGTGATATACATACGTAGGTGTGGGTGTGATGCAGGTACGTTGTGAAGGAATTTACAGTTAGGGTCCCAGTGATCTAACACTTTGGGCCCACTTTGCAGCTCATAGCTTATCAGTCTCTTAGAGACATTCAGGGTTCTGATGACGTCAGTATCAACACTATAAAGCAGCTCTGATCAGCCTTGAGGGGCGGAGCTTCATGTTTATGCTACTGACATTTGACTGGCTGCTCTCAATCAGCATGATTTCTATAATAAACTTCTTTTTGGATGTCTGTGGGTGTGGTGCAGGTGTACTGTGGGCGTGGTGCAGGTGTACTGTGGGCGTGGTGCAGGTGTACTGTGGGTGTGGTCCAGGCGTACTGTGGGTGTGGTTCAGGTGTACTGTGGGTGTGGTGCAGGTGTACTGTGGGTGTGGTCCAGGCGTACTGTGGGTGTGGTTCAGGTGTACTGTGGGTGTGGTTCAGGTGTACTGTGGGTGTGGTTCAGGCGTACTGTGGGTGTGGTGCAGGTGTACTGTGGGTGTGGTTCAGGTGTCCTGTGGGTGTGGTGCAGGTGTACTGTGGGTGTGGTTCAGGTGTCCTGTGGGTGTGGTGCAGGCGTCCTGTGGGTGTGGTGCAGGCGTCCTGTGGGTGTGGTGCAGGCGTACTGTGGGTGTGGTCCAGGCGTACTGTGGGTGTGGTCCAGGCGTACTGTGGGTGACGTCCAGGCGTACTGTGGGTGTGGTCCAGGTGTACTGTGGGTGTGGTCCAGGCGTCCTGTGGGTGTGGTGCAGGCGTCCTGTGGGTGTGGTGCAGGCGTACTGTGGGTGTGGTGCAGGCGTACTGTGGGTGTGGTCCAGGCGTATTGTGGGTGTGGTCCAGGCGTACTGTGGGTGTGGTCCAGGCGTACTGTGGGTGTGGTCCAGGCGTACTGTGGGTGACGTCCAGGCGTACTGTGGGTGTGGTCCAGGCGTACTGTGGGTGTGGTCCAGGCGTACTGTGGGTGTGGTCCAGGCGTACTGTGGGTGGCGTCCAGGCGTACTGTGGGTGTGGTCCAGGTGTCCTGTGGGGGTGGTGCAGGCGTACTGTGGGTGTGGTGCAGGCGTCCTGTGGGTGTGGTGCAGGCGTCCTGTGGGTGTGGTGCAGGCGTACTGTGGGTGTGGTGCAGGCGTACTGTGGGTGTGGTCCAGGCGTACTGTGGGTGTGGTCCAGGCGTACTGTGGGTGACGTCCAGGCGTACTGTGGGTGACGTCCAGGCGTACTGTGGGTGTGGTGCAGGTGTACTGTGGGTGTGGTGCAGGCGTCCTGTGGGTGTGGTGCAGGCGTCCTGTGGGTGTGGTGCAGGCGTACTGTGGGTGTGGTGCAGGCGTACTGTGGGTGTGGTTCAGGCGTATTGTGGGTGTGGTCCAGGCGTACTGTGGGTGTGGTCCAGGCGTACTGTGGGTGAGGTCCAGGCGTACTGTGGGTGTGGTTCAGGTGTCCTGTGGGTGTGGTGCAGGTGTCCTGTGGGTGTGGTGCAGGTGTACTGTGGGTGTGGTGCAGGCGTCCTGTGGGTGTGGTGCAGGCGTACTGTGGGTGTGGTGCAGGCGTACTGTGGGTGTGGTCCAGGCGTATTGTGGGTGTGGTCCAGGCGTACTGTGGGTGACGTCCAGGCGTACTGTGGGTGTGGTCCAGGTGTACTGTGGGTGTGGTCCAGGTGTCCTGTGGGGGTGGTCCAGGCGTACTGTGGGTGACGTCCAGGCGTACTGTGGGTGACGTCCAGGCGTACTGTGGGTGTGGTCCAGGTGTACTGTGGGTGTGGTCCAGGCGTCCTGTGGGTGTGGTCCAGGCGTACTGTGGGTGTGGTGCAGGCGTACTGTGGGTGTGGTCCAGGTGTACTGTGGGTGTGGTCCAGGCGTACTGTGGGTGACGTCCAGGCGTACTGTGGGTGACGTCCAGGCGTACTGTGGGTGACGTCCAGGCGTACTGTGGGTGTGGTCCAGGTGTACTGTGGGTGATGTCCAGGCGTACTGTGGGTGTGGTCCAGGTGTACTGTGGGTGTGGTGCAGGTGTACTGTGGGTGTGGTTCAGGTGTCCTGTGGGTGTGGTGCAGGCGTCCTGTGGGTGTGGTGCAGGCGTACTGTGGGTGTGGTCCAGGCGTATTGTGGGTGTGGTCCAGGCGTACTGTGGGTGTGGTCCAGGCGTACTGTGGGTGTGGTCCAGGCGTACTGTGGGTGACGTCCAGGCGTACTGTGGGTGTGGTGCAGGTGTCCTGTGGGTGTGGTGCAGGTGTCCTGTGGGTGTGGTTCAGGTGTCCTGTGGGTGTGGTGCAGGCGTCCTGTGGGTGTGGTGCAGGCGTCCTGTGGGTGTGGTGCAGGCGTACTGTGGGTGTGGTCCAGGCGTACTGTGGGTGACGTCCAGGCGTACTGTGGGTGTGGTCCAGGTGTACTGTGGGTGTGGTCCAGGTGTCCTGTGGGGGTGGTCCAGGCGTACTGTGGGTGACGTCCAGGCGTACTGTGGGTGACGTCCAGGCGTACTGTGGGTGACGTCCAGGCGTACTGTGGGTGTGGTCCAGGCGTACTGTGGGTGTGGTCCAGGCGTACTGTGGGTGTGGTCCAGGCGTATTGTGGGTGTGGTCCAGGCGTATTGTGGGTGTGGTCCAGGCGTACTGTGGGTGACGTCCAGGCGTACTGTGGGTGTGGTCCAGGCGTACTGTGGGTGAGGTCCAGGCGTACTGTGGGTGTGGTTCAGGCGTACTGTGGGTGTGGTGCAGGCGTACTGTGGGTGTGGTGCAGGTGTCCTGTGGGTGTGGTGCAGGCGTCCTGTGGGTGTGGTGCAGGCGTCCTGTGGGTGTGGTGCAGGCGTACTGTGGGTGTGGTGCAGGCGTACTGTGGGTGTGGTGCAGGCGTATTGTGGGTGTGGTCCAGGCGTACTGTGGGTGTCGTGCAGGCGTACTGTGGGTGTGGTGCAGGTGTACTGTGGGCGTGGTGCAGGTGTACTGTGGGTGTGGTGCAGGCGTACTGTGGGTGTGGTCCAGGCGTACTGTGGGTGTGGTCCAGGCGTACTGTGGGTGTGGTGCAGGCGTACTGTGGGTGTGGTGCAGGTGTCCTGTGGGTGTGGTGCAGGTGTACTGTGGGTGTGGTGCAGGTGTCCTGTGGGTGTGGTGCAGGTGTCCTGTGGGTGTGGTGCAGGTGTACTGTGGGTGTGGTGCAGGCGTACTGTGGGTGTGGTGCAGGCGTCCTGTGGGTGTGGTGCAGGCGTACTGTGGGTGTGGTGCAGGCGTACTGTGGGTGTGGTGCAGGCGTACTGTGGGTGTGGTGCAGGTGTACTGTGGGGGTGGTTCAGGTGTACTGTGGGTGTGGTGCAGGTGTCCTGTGGGTGTGGTGCAGGTGTCCTGTGGGTGTGGTGCAGGTGTACTGTGGGTGTGGTGCAGGTGTACTGTGGGTGTGGTGCAGGCGTCCTGTGGGTGTGGTGCAGGCGTCCTGTGGGTGTGGTGCAGGCGTACTGTGGGTGTGGTGCAGGCGTACTGTGGGTGTGGTGCAGGTGTCCTGTGGGTGTGGTGCAGGTGTACTGTGGGTGTGGTGCAGGTGTCCTGTGGGTGTGGTTCAGGTGTACTGTGGGTGTGGTGCAGGTGTACTGTGGGTGTGGTGCAGGTGTCCTGTGGGTGTGGTGCAGGTGTACTGTGGGTGTGGTGCAGGCGTCCTGTGGGTGTGGTGCAGGCGTCCTGTGGGTGTGGTGCAGGCGTACTGTGGGTGTGGTGCAGGTGTCCTGTGGGTGTGGTGCAGGTGTACTGTGGGTGTGGTGCAGGTGTACTGTGGGTGTGGTTCAGGTGTCCTGTGGGTGTGGTGCAGGCGTCCTGTGGGTGTGGTCCAGGCGTACTGTGGGTGACGTCCAGGCGTACTGTGGGTGTGGTCCAGGCGTACTGTGGGTGTGGTCCAGGCGTACTGTGGGTGACGTCCAGGCGTACTGTGGGTGTGGTGCAGGCGTACTGTGGGTGTGGTTCAGGTGTACTGTGGGTGTGGTGCAGGCGTCCTGTGGGTGTGGTCCAGGCGTACTGTGGGTGTGGTGCGGGCGTACTGTGGGTTTGGTGCAGGTGTACTGTGGGTGTGGTTCAGGTGTACTGTGGGTGTGGTGCAGGTGTCCTGTGGGTGTGGTGCAGGTGTACTGTGGGTGTGGTGCAGGCGTACTGTGGGTGTGGTCCAGGCGTACTGTGGGTGAGGTCCAGGCGTACTGTGGGTGTGGTCCAGGTGTACTGTGGGTGTGGTCCAGGTGTCCTGTGGGGGTGGTCCAGGCGTACTGTGGGTGACGTCCAGGCGTACTGTGGGTGACGTCCAGGCGTACTGTGGGTGTGGTGCAGGCGTACTGTGGGTGTGGTGCAGGCGTACTGTGGGTGTGGTGCAGGCGTCCTGTGGGTGAGGTGCAGGCGTACTGTGGGTGTGGTCCAGGCGTATTGTGGGTGTGGTCCAGGCGTACTGTGGGTGACGTCCAGGCGTACTGTGGGTGTGGTCCAGGCGTACTGTGGGTGTGGTCCAGGCGTACTGTGGGTGTGGTCCAGGCGTACTGTGGGTGTGGTGCAGGTGTACTGTGGGTGTGGTGCAGGCGTACTGTGGGTGTGGTGCAGGTGTACTGTGGGTGTGGTGCAGGTGTCCTGTGGGTGTGGTTCAGGTGTCCTGTGGGTGTGGTGCAGGTGTCCTGTGGGTGTGGTGCAGGTGTCCTGTGGGTGTGGTGCAGGTGTCCTGTGGGTGTGGTGCAGGCGTACTGTGGGTGAGGTGCAGGTGTCCTGTGGGTGTGGTGCAGGTGTACTGTGGGTGTGGTCCAGGTGTACTGTGGGTGTGGTGCAGGCGTCCTGTGGGTGTGGTGCAGGTGTACTGTGGGTGTGGTGCAGGCGTACTGTGGGTGTGGTCCAGGCGTACTGTGGGTGTGGTCCAGGCGTACTGTGGGTGACGTCCAGGCGTACTGTGGGTGTGGTGCAGGTGTCCTGTGGGTGTGGTGCAGGTGTACTGTGGGTGTGGTGCAGGTGTACTGTGGGTGTGGTGCAGGCGTCCTGTGGGTGTGGTGCAGGCGTCCTGTGGGTGTGGTGCAGGCGTACTGTGGGTGTGGTGCAGGCGTACTGTGGGTGTGGTGCAGGCGTCCTGTGGGTGTGGTCCAGGCGTACTGTGGGTGACGTCCAGGCGTACTGTGGGTGACGTCCAGGCGTACTGTGGGTGTGGTCCAGGTGTACTGTGGGTGTGGTCCAGGTGTACTGTGGGGGTGGTCCAGGCGTACTGTGGGTGACGTCCAGGCGTACTGTGGGTGACGTCCAGGCGTACTGTGGGTGTGGTCCAGGTGTACTGTGGGTGTGGTCCAGGTGTCCTGTGGGGGTGGTCCAGGCGTACTGTGGGTGACGTCCAGGCGTACTGTGGGTGTGGTCCAGGCGTACTGTGGGTGACGTCCAGGCGTACTGTGGGTGTGGTCCAGGCGTACTGTGGGTGTGGTCCAGGCGTACTGTGGGTGTGGTGCAGGTGTCCTGTGGGTGTGGTGCAGGTGTACTGTGGGTGTGGTGCAGGTGTACTGTGGGTGTGGTGCAGGCGTACTGTGGGTGTGGTCCAGGCGTACTGTGGGTGTGGTCCAGGCGTACTGTGGGTGTGGTCCAGGCGTACTGTGGGTGTGGTCCAGGCGTACTGTGGGTGACGTCCAGGCGTACTGTGGGTGTGGTGCAGGCGTACTGTGGGTGTGGTGCAGGCGTCCTGTGGGTGTGGTGCAGGCGTCCTGTGGGTGTGGTGCAGGCGTACTGTGGGTGTGGTTCAGGCGTATTGTGGGTGTGGTCCAGGCGTACTGTGGGTGTGGTCCAGGCGTACTGTGGGTGTGGTCCAGGCGTACTGTGGGTGACGTCCAGGCGTACTGTGGGTGTGGTCCAGGCGTACTGTGGGTGTGGTGCAGGTGTCCTGTGGGTGTGGTGCAGGTGTACTGTGGGTGTGGTGCAGGTGTACTGTGGGTGTGGTGCAGGCGTCCTGTGGGTGTGGTGCAGGCGTCCTGTGGGTGTGGTGCAGGCGTACTGTGGGTGTGGTGCAGGCGTCCTGTGGGTGTGGTGCAGGCGTCCTGTGGGTGTGGTGCAGGCGTACTGTGGGTGTGGTTCAGGCGTATTGTGGGTGTGGTCCAGGCGTACTGTGGGTGTGGTCCAGGCGTACTGTGGGTGTGGTCCAGGCGTACTGTGGGTGTGGTGCAGGCGTCCTGTGGGTGTGGTGCAGGCGTCCTGTGGGTGTGGTGCAGGCGTCCTGTGGGTGTGGTGCAGGCGTACTGTGGGTGAGGTCCAGGCGTACTGTGGGTGTGGTCCAGGCGTACTGTGGGTGTGGTCCAGGCGTACTGTGGGTGTGGTCCAGGCGTACTGTGGGTGTGGTGCAGGCGTCCTGTGGGTGTGGTGCAGGCGTACTGTGGGTGTGGTGCAGGCGTACTGTGGGTGTGGTGCAGGCGTACTGTGGGTGTGGTCCAGGCGTACTGTGGGTGTCGTCCAGGCGTACTGTGGGTGACGTCCAGGCGTACTGTGGGTGTGGTGCAGGCGTCCTGTGGGTGTGGTGCAGGCGTCCTGTGGGTGAGGTGCAGGCGTACTGTGGGTGTGGTCCAGGCGTACTGTGGGTGTGGTCCAGGCGTACTGTGGGTGACGTCCAGGCGTACTGTGGGTGTGGTCCAGGCGTACTGTGGGTGTGGTCCAGGCGTACTGTGGGTGACGTCCAGGCGTACTGTGGGTGACGTCCAGGCGTACTGTGGGTGTGGTGCAGGTGTCCTGTGGGTGTGGTGCAGGTGTCCTGTGGGTGTGGTGCAGGTGTACTGTGGGTGTGGTGCAGGCGTACTGTGGGTGTGGTGCAGGCGTACTGTGGGTGTGGTCCAGGCGTACTGTGGGTGTGGTCCAGGCGTACTGTGGGTGACGTCCAGGCGTACTGTGGGTGTGGTCCAGGCGTACTGTGGGTGTGGTGCAGGCGTACTGTGGGTGTGGTGCAGGGGTACTGTGGGTGTGGTGCAGGTGTACTGTGGGTGTGGTGCAGGTGTCCTGTGGGTGTGGTTCAGGTGTCCTGTGGGTGTGGTGCAGGCGTCCTGTGGGTGTGGTGCAGGCGTCCTGTGGGTGTGGTGCAGGCGTCCTGTGGGTGTGGTGCAGGCGTCCTGTGGGTGTGGTGCAGGTGTCCTGTGGGTGTGGTGCAGGTGTACTGTGGGTGTGGTGCAGGCGTCCTGTGGGTGTGGTGCAGGCGTCCTGTGGGTGTGGTGCAGGCGTCCTGTGGGTGTGGTGCAGGCGTCCTGTGGGTGTGGTGCAGGCGTCCTGTGGGTGTGGTGCAGGCGTACTGTGGGTGTGGTGCAGGCGTACTGTGGGTGTGGTGCAGGTGTACTGTGGGTGTGGTGCAGGTGTACTGTGGGTGTGGTGCAGGTGTACTGTGGGTGTGGTGCAGGTGTACTGTGGGTGTGGTGCAGGCGTCCTGTGGGTGTGGTGCAGGCGTACTGTGGGTGTGGTGCAGGCGTACTGTGGGTGTGGTGCAGGCGTCCTGTGGGTGTGGTGCAGGCGTCCTGTGGGTGTGGTTCAGGTGTCCTGTGGGTGTGGTGCAGGTGTCCTGTGGGTGTGGTGCAGGTGTCCTGTGGGTGTGGTGCAGGTGTACTGTGGGTGTGGTGCAGGCGTACTGTGGGTGTGGTGCAGGTGTACTGTGGGTGTGGTGCAGGTGTACTGTGGGCGTGGTGCAGGTGTACTGTGGGTGTGGTGCAGGCGTCCTGTGGGTGTGGTGCAGGCGTCCTGTGGGTGTGGTCCAGGCGTACTGTGGGTGTGGTCCAGGCGTACTGTGGGTGACGTCCAGGCGTACTGTGGGTGTGGTCCAGGCGTACTGTGGGTGTGGTCCAGGCGTACTGTGGGTGTGGTCCAGGCGTCCTGTGGGTGTGGTGCAGGCGTCCTGTGGGTGTGGTGCAGGCGTACTGTGGGTGTGGTGCAGGCGTACTGTGGGTGTGGTGCAGGTGTACTGTGGGTGTGGTGCAGGCGTACTGTGGGTGTGGTGCAGGCGTACTGTGGGTGTGGTTCAGGTGTCCTGTGGGTGACGTCCAGGCGTACTGTGGGTGTGGTCCAGGTGTACTGTGGGTGATGTCCAGGCGTACTGTGGGTGTGGTCCAGGTGTACTGTGGGTGTGGTTCAGGTGTCCTGTGGGGGTGGTCCAGGCGTACTGTGGGTGTGGTCCAGGTGTGGGAAATGTAATCTGATTATGGAATTTTGGTGTTGAAAGTTTTAATTCAGGTTAGACTGGATTATATTAAAGGATCACCTGCAGGTGAGAATTCGTTTTTCATCGTTTTCTGTTTGGATTCGTCCTGAAACCTTTTGGATCTTTAATCTGTAAATGTAACAATCTGTATCTTCCTGCAGCTCGTTCTCTTTGGCTCAGAGACTCACGCCTCCCTCTACCTGTCTGACCTGGTTGAAGGAACCTACCTGTTCCAGCTGAGGGTGACCGATGCTCAGGGACGCTCCAGCTCTGCCGTAGCAACCGTAGAGGTCCAACCAGGTGGAGCTTAAGGTTCTGGTTCTGCTGAAGCTGAGAGGTTTGATCACCTTCCACTCACTGTGCAGTTTGTACCTCTTGTGTCTCCGTAGAGCCGGGTGGGGACGAGCAGGTGGAGCTGGAAATGCTGGTGTCGGTTTCCCAGGTGAGCGTAGCTCAGAGGGACACGGTGGTCCGACAGCTTGCCGCTCTGATCCATGTTCTGGACAGGGACATCCAGGTTCGAGCCCTGCGGGGGCGCACTCATCTCAGGTGTCAGAAACTGAACTCTACTCTCAGCAGAACCGAATCGTACCAGCTGAATTTGGAGCATAAAAACACTTTTTATCCCAAAAACTGGAATGTGTTTAAAACATCTGTCCCCGACCCGTTTGGGTCCAACAGCTCCCGCTTGTTTGCTACCAGCCGTTTAAATTTCAGAACCAGGTTTTCTTTCCAAATCTAGTTCAGTAAAAACCTTTTAACATAATTCAGTTTGAAACATATAAAATAAATAAATAAATGGGACTGAACCGTCCAGCAGGTTCCTGATTGGACAAATCCAGCAGATCTGATCGGGTCTCTGAATGACAGGGTTCCCACGTTTTCTTAAAAAGGTCTGAAAGTTTTAAATTGAACTTACTAAAATCTGCAAGAACCCTGGAATGACCCGCTTCAGGTCGAACTGGCAGAGTTCAGAATTCTGACCTCATGTTTCTGTTTGCAGCACCATGCTGCGTTTCTCCGTTCGGGGCCCCGAGGGGCCCATCGCTGCCTCCAAGTTGGTGGTTCTGCTGAGGAAACAGCTGCTCCGAGAGAAGAGTGACTACCTGCTGTTCAAAGTACTGCGAGTCGACGCTGTTGGTGAGTTCAGTCACATGACCAGTTGGGTCGGTCCATTTCATTTAGGGGGTTGTGTTCAGCATCAGGAACATCTGGAATATCTCTTCAAACCTTTTTCAGCTGAGGAACTTGTTGAATCAGTTTTAGTTTTTGGGTTAGAACCAGGAAGTTCACTTCAAACATTTAATGATAACGAGTAACAGAAGTTAAAAGTTCAGCTTGTCCCTCCTTAAAAGAAATTTTGTTAGGAATAAAGATTTAGTTGTCCTTCTCAGAGGACGAGCGACTGGAGAGGATCCGGGACCAGAGGGGGTTTTGGTGAGGGATCGGAGCCCACGTGGGGGTCGTGAGCCTGACGCCCCGATGGCTGGAGCTCTTGTTCTTGTTCCATAAACCTGTTTGTTTTCCTAGTGTGTCAGCTGAGCTGTTCAGGGCGGGGTCAGTGTGAACCAATCACCAAGCAGTGTGCCTGCGACCCCTTTTGGACTGAGAACTTGATTCGTCGTTACCTTGGCGATGGAGAAAGTAACTGTGGTAACTTCAGTATTTTATTCTTTGGCAGGTAGAAAAACATTTAAATTATTCAGGACTGTTCCTGTTCCGGGTCAGGACTGTTCCGGGTCAGGACTGTTCCGGGTCAGGACTGTTCCGGGTCAGGACTGTTCCTGTTCCGGGTCAGAACTGTTACGGGTCAGAACTGTTCCGGGTCAGGACTGTTCCGGGTCAGGACTGTTCCGGGTCAGGACTGTTCCTGTTCCGGGTCAGGACTGTTACGGGTCAGGACTGTTCCGGGTCAGGACTGTTCCTGTTCCAGGTCAGAACTGTTCCGGGTCAGGACTGTTCCGGGCCAGAACTGTTCCGGGTCAGGACTGTTCCGGGCCAGGACTGTTCCGGGCCAGAACTGTTCCGGGCCAGGACTGTTCCGGGCCAGAAATGTTCCGGGTCAGGACTGTTCCTGTTCCAGGTCAGAACTGTTCCGGGTCAGGACTGTTCCGGGTCAGAACTGTTCCGGGTCAGGACTGTTCCGGGTCAGAACTGTTCCGGGTCAGGACTGTTCCGGTTCAGAACTGTTCCGGGTCAGAACTGTTCCGGGTCAGGACTGTTCCTGTTCCGGGTCAGAACTGTTACGGGTCAGAACTGTTCCGGGTCAGGACTGTTCCGGGTCAGGACTGTTCCTGTTCCAGGTCAGAACTGTTCCGGGTCAGGACTGTTCCGGGCCAGAACTGTTCCGGGCCAGGACTGTTCCGGGCCAGAACTGTTCCGGGTCAGGACTGTTCCTGTTCCAGGTCAGAACTGTTCCGGGTCAGGACTGTTCCGGGTCAGAACTGTTCCGGGTCAGGACTGTTCCGGGTCAGACTGTTCCGGGTCAGAACTGTTCCGGGTCAGGACTGTTCCGGGTCAGGACTGTTCCGGGTCAGGACTGTTCCTGTTCCGGGTCAGAACTGTTACGGGTCAGAACTGTTCCGGGTCAGGACTGTTCCGGGTCAGGACTGTTCCGGGTCAGAGCTGTTCCGGGTCAGGACTGTTCCGGGTCAGTACTGTTCCGGGTCAGGACTGTTCCGGGTCAGGACTGTTCCTGTTCCGGGTCAGGACTGTTCCGGGTCAGAACTGTTCCGGGTCAGGACTGTTCCGGGTCAGAACTGTTCCGGGTCAGGACTGTTCCGGGTCAGGACTGTTACGGGTCAGAACTGTTCCGGGTCAGGACTGTTCCGGGTCAGGACTGTTCCTGTTCCGGGTCAGAACTGTTACGGGTCAGAACTGTTCCGGGTCAGAACTGTTCCGGGTCAGAACTGTTCCTGGTCAGGACTGTTCCTGTTCCAGGTCAGAACTGTTCCGGGTCAGGACTGTTCCGGGCCAGAACTGTTCCGGGTCAGGACTGTTCCGGGCCAGGACTGTTCCGGGCCAGAAATGTTCCGGGTCAGGACTGTTCCTGTTCCGGGTCAGGACTGTTACGGGTCAGGACTGTTCCGGGTCAGGACTGTTCCTGTTCAGGGTCAGAACTGTTACGGGTCAGAACTGTTCCTGGTCAGGACTGTTCCTGTTCCAGGTCAGAACTGTTCCGGGTCAGGACTGTTCCGGGCCAGAACTGTTCCGGGTCAGGACTGTTCCTGTTCCGGGTCAGGACTGTTCCGGGTCAGAACTGTTCCGGGTCAGGACTGTTCCGGGTCAGAACTGTTCCGGGTCAGGACTGTTCCTGTTCCAGGTCAGAACTGTTCCGGGCCAGGACTGTTCCGGGCCAGAACTGTTCCGGGCCAGGACTGTTCCGGGCCAGAACTGTTCCGGGTCAGGACTGTTCCTGTTCCGGGTCAGAACTGTTCCGGGTCAGAACTGTTCCGGGTCAGAACTGTTCCGGGTCAGGACTGTTCCTGTTCCAGGTCAGAACTGTTCCGGGTCAGGACTGTTCCGGGTCAGAACTGTTCCGGGTCAGGACTGTTCCGGGTCAGGACTGTTCCGGGTCAGAACTGTTCCGGGTCAGGACTGTTCCGGGCCAGGACTGTTCCGGGCCAGAACTGTTCCGGGCCAGGACTGTTCCGGGCCAGAAATGTTCCGGGTCAGGACTGTTCCTGTTCCGGGTCAGGACTGTTACGGGTCAGGACTGTTCCGGGTCAGGACTGTTCCGGGTCAGGACTGTTACGGGTCAGGACTGTTCCTGTTCCGGGTCAGGACTGTTCCGGGTCAGGACTGTTCCGGGTCAGGACTGTTCCTGTTCCGGGTCAGAACTGTTACGGGTCAGAACTGTTCCGGGTCAGGACTGTTCCGGGTCAGAACTGTTCCGGGTCAGGACTGTTCCTGTTCCAGGTCAGAACTGTTCCGGGTCAGGACTGTTCCGGGCCAGAACTGTTCCGGGTCAGGACTGTTCCGGGCCAGGACTGTTCCGGGCCAGAACTGTTCCGGGCCAGGACTGTTCCGGGCCAGAAATGTTCCGGGTCAGGACTGTTCCTGTTCCGGGTCAGGACTGTTACGGGTCAGGACTGTTACGGGTCAGGACTGTTCCGGGTCAGAACTGTTACGGGTCAGAACTGTTCCTGTTCCGGGTCAGAACTGTTCCGGGTCAGAACTGTTCCTGGTCAGAACTGTTCCGGGTCAGAACTGTTCCTGTTCCGGGTCAGGACTGTTCCGGGCCAGGAATGTTACGGGTCAGAACTGTTCCAGGCCAGAACTGTTCCGGGTCAGGACTGTTCCTGTTCCGGGCCAGGACTGTTCCGGGTCAGAACTGTTCCGGGTCAGGACTGTTCCGGGTCAGAACTGTTCCTGGTCAGGACTGTTCCTGTTCCAGGCCAGAACTGTTCCGGGTCAGGACTGTTCCGGGCCAGGACTGTTCCGGGCCAGAACTGTTCCGGGTCAGGACTGTTCCGGGTCAGAACTGTTCCGGGTCAGGACTGTTCCGGGTCAGGACTGTTCCGGGTCAGGACTGTTCCTGTTCCGGGTCAGAACTGTTACGGGTCAGAACTGTTCCGGGTCAGGACTGTTCCGGGTCAGAACTGTTCCGGGTCAGGACTGTTCCGGGCCAGAAATGTTACGGGTCAGGACTGTTCCTGTTCCGGGTCAGGACTGTTCCGGGTCAGAACTGTTCCGGGTCAGGACTGTTCCTGTTCCAGGTCAGGACTGTTCCGGGTCAGAACTGTTCCGGGTCAGGACTGTTCCGGGCCAGAACTGTTCCGGGTCAGGACTGTTCCGGGCCAGGACTGTTCCGGGCCAGAACTGTTCCGGGCCAGGACTGTTCCGGGCCAGAAATGTTCCGGGTCAGGACTGTTCCTGTTCCGGGTCAGAACTGTTACGGGTCAGAACTGTTCCGGGTCAGGACTGTTCCGGGTCAGAACTGTTCCGGGTCAGGACTGTTCCTGTTCCAGGTCAGAACTGTTCCGGGTCAGGACTGTTCCGGGTCAGAACTGTTCCGGGTCAGGACTGTTCCGGGTCAGAACTGTTCCGGGTCAGGACTGTTCCTGTTCCGGGTCAGAACTGTTCCGGGTCAGGACTGTTCCGGGTCAGGACTGTTCCGGGTCAGGACTGTTACGGGTCAGGACTGTTCCTGTTCCAGGTCAGAACTGTTCCGGGTCAGGACTGTTCCGGGTCAGAACTGTTCCGGGTCAGGACTGTTCCGGGTCAGGACTGTTCCTGTTCCGGGTCAGAACTGTTACGGGTCAGAACTGTTCCGGGTCAGGACTGTTCCGGGTCAGAACTGTTCCGGGTCAGGACTGTTCCTGTTCCAGGTCAGAACTGTTCCGGGTCAGGACTGTTCCGGGCCAGAACTGTTCCGGGTCAGGACTGGTCCGGGCCAGGACTGTTCCGGGTCAGAACTGTTCCAGGCCAGAACTGTTCCGGGTCAGGACTGTTCCTGTTCCGGGTCAGGACTGTTCCGGGTCAGAACTGTTCCGGGTCAGGACTGTTCCGGGTCAGAACTGTTCCGGGTCAGGACTGTTCCGGGCCAGGACTGTTCCGGGCCAGAACTGTTCCGGGCCAGAACTGTTCCGGGTCAGGACTGTTCCTGTTCCGGGTCAGGACTGTTCCGGGTCAGAACTGTTCCGGGTCAGGACTGTTCCGGGCCAGAAATGTTACGGGTCAGGACTGTTCCTGTTCCGGGTCAGGACTGTTCCGGGTCAGGACTGTTCCGGGTCAGGACTGTTACGGGTCAGAACTGTTCCGGGTCAGGACTGTTCCGGGTCAGGACTGTTCCGGGTCAGGACTGTTCCTGTTCCGGGTCAGGACTGTTCCGGGTCAGAACTGTTCCGGGTCAGGACTGTTCCGGGCCAGAAATGTTACGGGTCAGGACTGTTCCTGTTCCAGGTCAGAACTGTTCCGGGTCAGGACTGTTCCGGGTCAGAACTGTTCCGGGTCAGGACTGTTCCGGGCCAGGACTGTTCCGGGTCAGGACTGTTCCTGTTCCGGGTCAGAACTGTTACGGGTCAGAACTGTTCCGGGTCAGGACTGTTCCGGGTCAGAACTGTTCCGGGTCAGGACTGTTCCTGTTCCAGGTCAGAACTGTTACTGTTCCGGGTCAGAACTGTTCCGGGTCAGAACTGTTCCGGGTCAGAACTGTTCCGGGTCAGAACTGTTCCTGTTCCGGGTCAGAACTGTTCCGGGTCAGGACTGTTCCGGGTCAGGACTGTTCCGGGTCAGTACTGTTCCGGGCCAGGACTGTTCCGGGCCAGAAATGTTCCGGGTCAGGACTGTTCCTGTTCCGGGTCAGGACTGTTCCGGGTCAGGACTGTTCCGGGTCAGGACTGTTCCGGGTCAGGACTGTTCCTGTTCCGGGTCAGAACTGTTACGGGTCAGAACTGTTCCGGGTCAGGACTGTTCCGGGTCAGGACTGTTCCTGTTCCAGGTCAGAACTGTTCCGGGTCAGGACTGTTCCGGGCCAGAACTGTTCCGGGTCAGGACTGTTCCGGGCCAGGACTGTTCCGGGCCAGAACTGTTCCGGGTCAGGACTGTTCCTGTTCCGGGTCAGGACTGTTCCGGGTCAGAACTGTTCCGGGTCAGGACTGTTCCGGGCCAGAAATGTTACGGGTCAGGACTGTTCCTGTTCCGGGTCAGACCTGTTCCGGGTCAGGACTGTTCCGGGCCAGAACTGTTCCGGGCCAGAACTGTTCCGGGCCAGAAATGTTCCGGGTCAGGACTGTTCCTGTTCCGGGTCAGGACTGTTCCGGGTCAGAACTGTTCCGGGTCAGAACTGTTCCGGGTCAGAACTGTTCCGGGTCAGGACTGTTCCGGGTCAGGACGGTTCCGGGCCAGAACTGTTCCGGGCCAGAACTGTTCCGGGCCAGTACTGTTCCGGGCCAGAACTGTTCCGGGCCAGGACTGTTCCGGGCCAGAAATGTTCCGGGTCAGGACTGTTCCTGTTCCGGGTCAGGACTGTTCCGGGTCAGAACTGTTCCGGGTCAGGACTGTTCCGGGTCAGCACCGTTCCGGGTCAGGACTGTTCCGGGTCAGGACTGTTCCGGGCCAGAACTGTTCCGGGCCAGAACTGTTCCGGGTCAGGACTGTTCCTGTTCCGGGTCAGGACTGTTCCGGGTCAGAACTGTTCCGGGTCAGGACTGTTCCGGGCCAGGACTGTTACGGGCCAGAACTGTTCCGGGCCAGGACTGTTCCGGGCCAGAAATGTTCCGGGTCAGGACTGTTCCTGTTCCGGGTCGGGACTGTTCAGGGCCAGGACTGTTACGGGTCAGAACTGTTCCGGGTCAGGACTGTTCCGGGTCAGGACTGTTCCTGTTCCGGGTCAGGACTGTTCCGGGTCAGAACTGTTCCGGGTCAGGACTGTTCCTGGTCAGAACTGTTCCGGGTCAGGCCTGTTCCGGGTCAGAACTGTTCCGGGTCAGGACTGTTCCGGGTCAGGACTGTTCCTGTTCCAGGTCAGGACTGTTCCGGGTCAGAGCTGTTCCGGGTCAGGACTGTTCCGGGTCAGAACTGTTCCGGGTCAGGACTGTTCCGGGTCAGGACTGTTACGGGTCAGAACTGTTCCGGGTCAGGACTGTTCCTGTTCCGGGTCAGAACTGTTACGGGTCAGAACTGTTCCGGGTCAGGACTGTTCCGGGTCAGAACTGTTCCGGGTCAGGACTGTTCCGGGCCAGAACTGTTCCGGGCCAGAACTGTTCCGGGTCAGGACTGTTCCTGTTCCAGGTCAGAACTGTTCCGGGTCAGGACTGTTCCGGGCCAGAACTGTTCCGGGTCAGGACTGTTCCGGGCCAGGACTGTTACGGGTCAGAACTGTTCCAGGCCAGAACTGTTCCGGGTCAGGACTGTTCCTGTTCCGGGTCAGGACTGTTCCGGGTCAGAACTGTTCCGGGTCAGGACTGTTCCGGGTCAGAACTGTTCCGGGTCAGGACTGTTCCGGGCCAGGACTGTTCCGGGCCAGAACTGTTCCGGGCCAGAACTGTTCCGGGTCAGGACTGTTCCTGTTCCGGGTCAGGACTGTTCCGGGTCAGGACTGTTCCTGTTCCAGGTCAGAACTGTTCCGGGCCAGGACTGTTCCGGGCCAGAAATGTTCCGGGTCAGGACTGTTCCTGTTCCGGGTCAGGACTGTTCCGGGTCAGAACTGTTCCGGGTCAGGACTGTTCCGG
The DNA here is from genome assembly GCA_006937955.1 of Pachypanchax playfairii. Classification (NCBI taxonomy): domain Eukaryota; kingdom Metazoa; phylum Chordata; class Actinopteri; order Cyprinodontiformes; family Aplocheilidae; genus Pachypanchax; species Pachypanchax playfairii. The sequence continues at coordinate 161,040 of SSNP01000224.1, read as the reverse complement.
GCCAGGAATGTTACGGGTCAGAACTGTTCCTGTTACGGGTCAGGACTGTTCCGGGTCAGAGCTGTTCCGGGTCAGGACTGTTCCTGTTCCGGGTCAGGACTGTTACGGGTCAGAACTGTTCCGGGTCAGGACTGTTCCGGGTCAGGACTGTTCCGGGTCAGGACTGTTCCTGTTCCGGGTCAGAACTGTTACGGGTCAGAACTGTTCCGGGTCAGAACTGTTCCGGGTCAGAACTGTTCCTGGTCAGGACTGTTCCTGTTCCAGGTCAGAACTGTTCCGGGCCAGAACTGTTCCGGGCCAGAACTGTTCCGGGTCAGGACTGTTCCTGTTCCGGGTCAGGACTGTTACGGGTCAGGACTGTTCCGGGTCAGGACTGTTACGGGTCAGGACTGTTCCGGGTCAGGACTGTTCCTGTTCCGGGTCAGAACTGTTACGGGTCAGAACTGTTCCGGGTCAGGACTGTTACGGGTCAGAACTGTTCCTGTTCCGGGTCAGGACTGTTCCGGGCCAGGAATGTTACGGGTCAGAACTGTTCCAGGCCAGAACTGTTCCGGGTCAGAACTGTTCCGGGTCAGGACTGTTCCGGGTCAGGACTGTTCCGGGTCAGAACTGTTCCGGGTCAGGACTGTTCCGGGTCAGGACTGTTCCGGGTCAGGACTGTTCCGGGTCAGGACTGTTCCTGTTCCGGGTCAGAACTGTTACGGGTCAGAACTGTTCCGGGTCAGGACTGTTCCGGGTCAGGACTGTTCCTGTTCCAGGTCAGAACTGTTCCGGGTCAGGACTGTTCCGGGCCAGAACTGTTCCGGGTCAGGACTGTTCCGGGTCAGAACTGTTCCGGGTCAGGACTGTTCCGGGTCAGGACTGTTCCGGGGCAGGACTGTTCCGGGCCAGAACTGTTCCGGGTCAGGACTGTTCCGGGCCAGGACTGTTCCGGGCCAGAACTGTTCCGGGCCAGGACTGTTCCGGGCCAGAACTGTTACGGGTCAGAACTGTTCCGGGTCAGGACTGTTCCGGGTCAGAACTGTTCCGGGTCAGGACTGTTCCTGTTCCAGGTCAGAACTGTTCCGGGTCAGGACTGTTCCGGGTCAGAACTGTTCCGGGTCAGGACTGTTCCGGGTCAGAACTGTTCCGGGTCAGGACTGTTCCTGTTCCGGGTCAGAACTGTTCCGGGTCAGGACTGTTCCGGGCCAGAACTGTTCCGGGTCAGGACTGTTCCGGGCCAGGACTGTTCCGGGCCAGGACTGTTCCGGGCCAGAAATGTTCCGGGTCAGGACTGTTCCTGTTCCGGGTCAGGACTGTTCCGGGTCAGAACTGTTCCGGGTCAGGACTGTTCCGGGTCAGAACTGTTACGGGTCAGAACTGTTCCGGGTCAGGACTGTTCCGGGTCAGAACTGTTCCGGGTCAGGACTGTTCCTGTTCCGGGTCAGAACTGTTACGGGTCAGAACTGTTCCGGGTCAGGACTGTTCCGGGTCAGAACTGTTCCGGGTCAGGACTGTTCCGGGCCAGGACTGTTCCGGGCCAGAACTGTTCCGGGCCAGAACTGTTCCGGGTCAGGACTGTTCCTGTTCAGGGTCAGGACTGTTCCGGGTCAGAACTGTTCCGGGTCAGGACTGTTCCGGGTCAGAACTGTTCCGGGTCAGGACTGTTCCTGTTCCGGGTCAGAACTGTTCCGGGTCAGGACTGTTCCGGGTCAGAACTGTTCCGGGTCAGGACTGTTCCGGGTCAGGACTGTTCCTGTTCAGGGTCAGGACTGTTCCGGGTCAGAACTGTTCCGGGTCAGAACTGTTCCGGGTCAGAACTGTTCCTGTTCCGGGTCAGGACTGTTCCGGGCCAGGACTGTTACGGGTCAGAACTGTTCCAGGCCAGAACTGTTCCGGGTCAGGACTGTTCCTGTTCCGGGTCAGGACTGTTCCGGGTCAGAACTGTTCCGGGTCAGGACTGTTCCGGGTCAGAACTGTTCCGGGTCAGGACTGTTCCGGGTCAGGACTGTTCCGGGTCAGGACTGTTCCTGTTCCGGGTCAGAACTGTTACGGGTCAGAACTGTTCCGGGTCAGAACTGTTCCGGGTCAGAACTGTTCCGGGTCAGGACTGTTCCTGTTCCAGGTCAGAACTGTTCCGGGTCAGGACTGTTCCGGGCCAGAACTGTTCCGGGCCAGGACTGTTCCGGGCCAGGACTGTTCCGGGCCAGAACTGTTCCGGGCCAGAACTGTTCCTGGTCAGAACTGTTCCGGGTCAGAACTGTTCCGGGTCAGGACTGTTCCTGTTCCAGGTCAGAACTGTTCCGGGTCAGGACTGTTCCGGGTCAGAACTGTTCCGGGTCAGGACTGTTCCGGGTCAGAACTGTTCCGGGTCAGGACTGTTCCGGGTCAGGACTGTTCCTGGTCCAGGTCAGAACTGTTCCGGGTCAGGACTGTTCCGGGCCAGGACTGTTCCGGGTCAGGACTGTTACGGGTCAGGACTGTTCCGGGTCAGGACTGTTACGGGCCAGGACTGTTCCTGTTCCGGGTCAGAACTGTTCCGGGTCAGGACTGTTCCGGGTCAGGACTGTTCCTGTTCCGGGTCAGAACTGTTACGGGTCAGAACTGTTCCTGGTCAGGACTGTTCCTGTTCCAGGTCAGAACTGTTCCGGGTCAGGACTGTTCCGGGCCAGAACTGTTCCGGGTCAGGACTGTTCCGGGCCAGAACTGTTCCGGGTCAGGACTGTTCCGGGCCAGGACTGTTCCGGGCCAGAACTGTTCCGGGCCAGGACTGTTCCGGGCCAGAAATGTTCCGGGTCAGGACTGTTCCTGTTCCGGGTCAGAACTGTTACGGGTCAGAACTGTTCCGGGTCAGGACTGTTCCGGGTCAGGACTGTTCCTGTTCCGGGTCAGAACTGTTCCGGGTCAGAACTGTTCCGGGTCAGGACTGTTCCGGGTCAGAACTGTTCCGGGTCAGGACTGTTCCTGTTCCAGGTCAGAACTGTTCCGGGTCAGGACTGTTCCGGGCCAGGACTGTTCCGGGCCAGAACTGTTCCGGGCCAGGACTGTTCCGGGCCAGAAATGTTCCGGGTCAGGACTGTTCCTGTTCCGGGTCAGAACTGTTACGGGTCAGAACTGTTCCGGGTCAGGACTGTTCCGGGCCAGAACTGTTCCGGGTCAGGACTGTTCCGGGCCAGGACTGTTCCGGGCCAGAACTGTTCCGGGCCAGGACTGTTCCGGGCCAGAAATGTTCCGGGTCAGGACTGTTCCTGTTCCAGGTCAGAACTGTTCCGGGTCAGGACTGTTCCGGGCCAGAACTGTTCCGGGTCAGGACTGTTCCGGGCCAGGACTGTTCCTGTTCCGGGTCAGAACTGTTACGGGTCAGAACTGTTCCGGGTCAGGACTGTTCCGGGTCAGAACTGTTCCGGGTCAGGACTGTTCCTGTTCCAGGTCAGAACTGTTCCGGGTCAGGACTGTTCCTGTTCCGGGTCAGGACTGTTCCGGGCCAGAACTGTTCCGGGTCAGGACTGTTCCGGGCCAGGACTGTTCCGGGCCAGAACTGTTCCGGGTCAGGACTGTTCCGGGTCAGGACTGTTCCGGGTCAGGACTGTTCCTGTTCCGGGTCAGAACTGTTACGGGTCAGAACTGTTCCGGGTCAGGACTGTTACGGGTCAGAACTGTTCCGGGTCAGGACTGTTCCGGGTCAGGACTGTTCCTGTTCCAGGTCAGAACTGTTCCGGGTCAGGACTGTTCCGGGCCAGAACTGTTCCGGGTCAGGACTGTTCCGGGCCAGGACTGTTCCGGGCCAGAAATGTTCCGGGTCAGGACTGTTCCTGTTCCGGGTCAGGACTGTTCCGGGTCAGAACTGTTCCGGGTCAGGACTGTTACGGGTCAGAACTGTTACGGGTCAGAACTGTTCCTGTTCCGGGTCAGGACTGTTCCGGGCCAGGAATGTTACGGGTCAGAACTGTTCCAGGCCAGAACTGTTCCGGGTCAGGACTGTTCCTGTTCCGGGTCAGGACTGTTCCGGGTCAGAACTGTTCCGGGTCAGGACTGTTCCGGGTCAGAACTGTTCCGGGTCAGGACTGTTCCGGGCCAGGACTGTTCCGGGCCAGAACTGTTCCGGGCCAGAACTGTTCCGGGTCAGGACTGTTCCTGTTCCGGGTCAGGACTGTTCCGGGTCAGAACTGTTCCGGGTCAGGACTGTTCCGGGTCAGGACTGTTCCGGGTCAGGACTGTTCCTGTTCCGGGTCAGAACTGTTACGGGTCAGAACTGTTCCGGGTCAGGACTGTTCCTGTTCCAGGTCAGAACTGTTCCGGGCCAGAACTGTTCCGGGCCAGAACTGTTCCGGGTCAGGACTGTTCCTGTTCCGGGTCAGGACTGTTCCGGGTCAGAACTGTTCCGGGTCAGGACTGTTCCGGGTCAGGACTGTTCCGGGTCAGGACTGGTCCTGTTCCGGGTCAGAACTGTTACGGGTCAGAACTGGTCCGGGTCAGGACTGTTCCGGGTCAGAACTGTTCCGGGTCAGGACTGTTCCGGGCCAGAACTGTTCCGGGTCAGGACTGTTCCGGGCCAGGACTGTTCCGGGCCAGAACTGTTCCGGGCCAGGACTGTTCCGGGCCAGAAATGTTCCGGGTCAGGACTGTTCCTGTTCCGGGTCAGGACTGTTCCGGGCCAGGAATGTTACGGGTCAGAACTGTTCCAGGCCAGAACTGTTCCGGGTCAGGACTGTTCCTGTTCCAGGTCAGAACTGTTCCGGGTCAGGACTGTTCCGGGTCAGAACTGTTCCGGGTCAGGACTGTTCCGGGTCAGAACTGTTCCGGGTCAGGACTGTTCCGGGTCAGGACTGTTACGGGTCAGGACTGTTCCTGTTCCGGGTCAGAACTGTTACGGGTCAGAACTGTTCCGGGTCAGGACTGTTCCGGGTCAGAACTGTTCCGGGTCAGGACTGTTCCGGGTCAGGACTGTTCCGGGTCAGAACTGTTCCGGGTCAGGACTGTTCCGGGCCAGGACTGTTCCGGGCCAGAACTGTTCCGGGCCAGAACTGTTCCGGGCCAGAAATGTTCCGGGTCAGGACTGTTCCTGTTCCGGGTCAGGACTGTTCCGGGTCAGAACTGTTCCGGGTCAGGACTGTTCCGGGTCAGGACTGTTACGGGTCAGAACTGTTCCGGGTCAGGACTGTTCCGGGTCAGGACTGTTCCGGGTCAGGACTGTTCCTGTTCCGGGTCAGAACTGTTACGGGTCAGAACTGTTCCGGGTCAGGACTGTTCCGGGTCAGAACTGTTACGGGTCAGGACTGTTCCGGGTCAGGACTGTTCCGGGTCAGGACTGTTCCGGGTCAGAACTGTTCCGGGCCAGGACTGTTCCGGGCCAGAAATGTTCCGGGTCAGGACTGTTCCTGTTCCGGGTCAGAACTGTTACGGGTCAGAACTGTTCCGGGTCAGAACTGTTCCGGGTCAGGACTGTTCCTGTTCCAGGTCAGAACTGTTCCGGGTCAGGACTGTTCCGGGTCAGAACTGTTCCGGGTCAGGACTGTTCCGGGTCAGGACTGTTACGGGTCAGAACTGTTCCGGGTCAGGACTGTTCCGGGTCAGAACTGTTCCTGGTCAGGACTGTTCCTGTTCCAGGTCAGAACTGTTCCGGGTCAGGACTGTTCCGGGCCAGGACTGTTCCGGGCCAGAACTGTTCCGGGCCAGGACTGTTCCGGGCCAGAAATGTTCCGGGTCAGGACTGTTCCTGTTCCGGGTCAGAACTGTTACGGGTCAGAACTGTTCCGGGTCAGGACTGTTCCGGGTCAGAACTGTTCCGGGTCAGGACTGTTACGGGTCAGAACTGTTCCGGGTCAGGACTGTTCCGGGTCAGAACTGTTCCGGGTCAGGACTGTTCCTGTTCCAGGTCAGAACTGTTCCGGGTCAGGACTGTTCCGGGCCAGAACTGTTCCGGGTCAGGACTGTTCCGGGCCAGGACTGTTCCGGGTCAGGACTGTTCCTGTTCCGGGTCAGAACTGTTACGGGTCAGAACTGTTCCGGGTCAGGACTGTTCCGGGCCAGAAATGTTACGGGTCAGGACTGTTCCTGTTCCGGGTCAGGACTGTTCCGGGTCAGAACTGTTCCGGGTCAGGACTGTTCCTGTTCCAGGTCAGGACTGTTCCGGGTCAGAACTGTTCCGGGTCAGGACTGTTCCGGGCCAGAAATGTTCCGGGTCAGGACTGTTCCTGTTCCGGGTCAGAACTGTTCCCGGTCACCATAGCTTTGATCTAAGTTCTGATGTGGTGCGGATGGTGATGACTCTGCTTCTCCTCTCAGAGTGGAGGGTTCTGTTTGTGGTCCTGAGCAGCTTCCTGGTTCTGGTATTGATGGTGTCCCTCAGCTGGACCTTCATCTGCTGCAGCAGGAGGTGAATCTGATCCCAGATCTGCTCTCTGCTGCCGCTCTGTGTGAACACAGTGTTTGTCTTCAGGGGAACAGGGACCAGAGGGAGGAAGAGGACCAGGTACACCATCCTGGATGACATGGACGAGCAGGAGAGGGTGGAGCTGCGACCCAGATTCAGTGAGTGATGTCATCATTAGTAACAGAGGCAGAATTCCCACCTAACATGTAGAAAATCACACGTGTGTCTGAAACATGTGGATCAGTATCATCACATCAAAACCAGGTGTTTCAGACGACGACCCGCCTCCAGGTGAAGAGTTCAACATTATCTCTGTAAATATTATCAGACACTAAAATTCTACATAAAATCTACAGAATATTTGATCCGGGATGAAACTGACCGTCCTTCACGTGCACGTCTCTTCAGGTGAAGGTGTGCACGTTAGGGTCTGAGCTGTCACTGCGTGGCGTGAGTCGCTGTGATGTCACGTCACACTGACAGCAGCAGTCAGCTGTTTGGATTTATTTAGAGATTTACGACAAACTTCTTTTTCTCTCGGTTTTTTTTTTTTTTGACAAATTAAAACTTTAAATCACAGAATTTGATTTTTTTCTAATCAGAGAACGTCTGTAGATTTTTCTCCAGATTTTCTTTCAGAATCTCATTTATTCTGGATTAATCCTGATGAACCAATCAGCTGTCAGATCACCTGTCCTTCCAAACCGGCCCGATCCAGGTTTCGGTCCAGCGTGTGGTTCCAGACGCGCGGTCCGGCCCGATCCAGGTTTCGGTCCAGCGTGTGGTTCCAGACGCGCGGTCCGGCCCGATCCAGGTTTCGGTCCAGATGAGACCTGAACTGGACCGGATTCTGATCTCTGCAGGTATTAAACATCGCAGCACTGAACACAACTCCAGCCTCATGATGTCCGAGTCTGAGCTGGACAGTGACCAGGACCCCGTCTTCAGCAGACCGGTCCGCAGCAGGAACTGGATCAGCACCCAGTCTGCCTGTAGTGGAAACGTCTTTGGATGACAGGTGGTCCTGCAGACCTGCTGAGAGCCTCAGCGGGACATTTAAAGTGTCTTTCTGAGTGTCTTCTCTGAAGGACTCTGGGACTGAAAAGGTGGAAGACGAGGACGGAGGTGGGTCTGTTTTTTGTAGCGGGTCCGCTCAGTGTCCCGGTACTGACGTATCAGACTTCATGAGACACACCAGGTCTCCAGCACGTTGAAGATTTATCCAGACCTGGACCCCCCTCAGGTGTCTCCATTCGGACCTGTTAGAACCCGACCAGTTCTGTCTGGATCAGCAGAACTTTAGTGTCACTTCCTGTTGTTTCTTTAAAGTTGTTTATTAAATCAGTTGTTCTGTAGTGACAGATCCAGATGTTAACACCTGGAAACATTTTGGTCTTTGATGTTCTGAGAACTGGTCCTGGTCTTCAGGATTCTCATACTAGATGGTTGGTTCTCCTGTAGAACCCACGACCTTCACAGAACCTGAATCTGACCCAAATCACGACTCGTCAGCTGATGTGGGTCGGACCACGTCCAGATGTTTTCACGTGTCATCAGGTTTTCTTTCAGTGGTAAACATCAGGGACTGATGTGAGACCAGGATCCACCATGGTCACTTTGTGGGGTTTCTAACCAGAACTCACCTGCTGATCAGCTCGTTCATCATGTCTGAGTCCAGTTTGGTTCTGTTATTGTTCGGGTTCAACACGTCCAGCGTCTCCTGATTCTAAAGTTGTTTTCAACTTTTTTGACACAAAATAAAAACCTTTTTTTTTCAATCTGTTTTAATTCAAATCAAACAAATACAAAAATCGACGACGTTAAATAACAATAAAAAGAACCATTTATCCCAGAACACGCACTCGTTAACCACCTGCTGTTAGTCCCAACAGAACCAGGTCCAAATGGGTTCCACGTGGAATCATCTGGATGTAGCAGAACGCTCTCAGGTTTCTCCTGAAATCAGCCCAAATTTGTTCTGGACTGACAGAATGAGACAAACACACCTGATCCAGTCTAGATCAGGTGGACGCTGCTGCGTCCTGTCAGCATGCAGAAACCAGCCAATCACAGAGCTGCAGCATAGAAACACTGTTTACAGCTGTTAGACACAAACAACAGCTGGAACTCATTTCAAATCTTTTGTTAAGTCACTCTGTAAAAACACATTAAAGTTCTGATGATTGTTGTTGTTGATTCTTCCTGAACTCGGGACATTTCTGAGTTTGAGGTTAAAGGAATGATGTCACTGTGTTTTAGACCAATCAGAATGAAACATCAGAGTCTGGTTCTGATCCGTCGGGTTGCTCTAAGCGGATCAGAAAAGTTTCTTCTTCTGCTCATTTTTCTTTACGTGTTCAGTTGGTTGTTTTTAAATCTGAATAAACTCATTTTAATTATGAAACATCAGATTGTTATTAAATATGAATCAGATTCTCACTTTGATTAGCAGCGTTAAAACTGGAACCCGTACGGGCTCCATGGACCCTGATATGGTACCGACAGCAGGTTTCAGAGGTTCAGGCCGCCGAAGCACATGTACTTCACCTCCAGATACTCATCAATACCATACTTGGAGCCTTCGCGGCCCAAACCGGACTGTTTGATCCCACCGAAGGTGGCCTCAGGGGTGGACAGGAGGCCCTCGTTGACCCCGACGATCCCCACCTCCAACGCTTCGGCCACCCGCCAGATCTGACTCACGTCCTGCGAGTAGAAGTAACCTGCGAGCAGAAAGACTCGGACTGTTATCGTCTCAGAGACAATCTGAACTTCTGGGCTGATTTTAAAGATCCTGTATCATGTTATATTACAGCTGTCAACATCTGGATAGACACATATATGAAACATTTTACATTTGGTGTTATATAATCTTCATTTACCCTGAAATATAACTTATATTCTCCAGTTATTCTCCAACCAGGAAGTAAAACACTGTTAACCTAAGGCCCCCCCCTCGTGAGTGCTGCCCCTCGAGCTGCCTGAATAAAATAATGAATAAATTCCTGTAACTCTCACAGCTAAATGAACATTTTCACTGAGACATTTATAGAAAGTAAAATACTACAAACGGTGGTGTTTAGTGTCTTACTTCAGACTCTGGCAGCTCGGGGTGTGTGTGTTTAATCTGCAGGTCCTGGTGTAACATTGTTACATCACTATGTTACAGTCAGGTGGTTTTCCAGGAGAGAGTGGAGCAGCTGATCAGAGCGCAGGATTCAGGAGGATTACTGAGAAATGTGTGGATTAAACCAAAAACCACAATTTAGAGTTTTTAATTAACCCGGTGTATATTTATGTTCTGTGGGAGGAAGCTGGAGAAAACCCACGTGCATGTGGAGAACATGTGACTCCATGCAGAAAGGTCCCAGCCCGGGTTCAAACCCACTGCACCACCGTGCAGCCCCTAGTCCTAATGTTAAAACGCTGAGTCATGTTTGAACAATGTTTTTCTAAAAACCTTCACGTCTCTGGAGATTCTCACCTGCCAGCCCGACACTCGCAGCGTTAGCGACAGCCAGAGCCTCCTCTTCAGTCTCAAACCTGGAAATCACACAGCTTGTGATTGGTTTGGGTTCATGTGACCCCCCACCCCCCCAGACAAAAACCACGAGCAGACCAACCTGATGACAGGAACCAACGGCCCAAATGTTTCCTCCTTCGTACACAACATGTCTGTGGTGACGTCAGCCAGCAGAGTCGGTTCCACGAAGGAACCGCCCAGTCGGGTTCCACCTTTCAGCACTTTGGCACCACGAGACACAGCGTCTGAAATCTGATGGACCACCTGAGGGACAGAGAGGATTTTCTGTCAAGCACAAGATGAAATGTCCAAACAGTTTGTCTTCATGCAGATGTTAACCTGCAGAGACTTTCTAACCAATCAGAGGTGAGAGGCGGGACTTTCTCCTTAAAGGGTACAATACAATATCTGCTGCCCGTAAATATTGTCCCACCATGTCCCCTGCGAGGCTGAATAAGTTACAGATGATAAAACTGTTCATGTTAAACCCACTGTAACCTGAGTTCTGTTCCAGAACCATCTGAACTAGATATTGGGTTCTGGTCTTAAAGCTTGGAACGTTCCTGACTTGAGTTCCAGATGTTAGAACCCTCTGAATGTTTCCTGTGAACAGCTGCCTGAAGGTAACACGAGTTCTGAGCTACGAGTCAGAAAACCCATTTGGACCAGAACCTGATGTCTGATCCAGTTCTGGTCCAAATAGATCGATGGACTCCTGTTGAAGCCTGTGGTCATGATATGGAAGCTGTCAATCAAAACCATATTGAACCAGTTTCCATGGAAACCAGATGAGAGACAGATTAGACACAGCTGATGAGTCTGGTTGAACTGAACCGGACTGTCTGGACTTCATCAGGAGGATTTAAGGGTGTTTGTAGTTCGGATGTTCTCCATCAGAAGAGACGGAACTCTGAATGTCCATCACATGTCCTCCCACTCACACACCAGTTGTCTCATATAAGACACATCTGAGTAGTACCGGGTCCAAACGAGACTGAGGTCTGATGAATCAGAATCAGCAGAACTTCAGCTGGTTCACCTTCTCTGCTGCTCTGGAGTTAATCAGCGGTCCCTGTGTGGTGTCGGCCTTCGAGCCATGACCCAAACGAAGCTCAGCGTCCATCGCTTGTCCCAACTTAGTCACAAACAGGTCGTAGATCCCGCTCTGAACCAGAAAGCGGTTTGAACACACGCACGTCTGCAGCAAGAAAAACAAAACGTCTGTTTTTATTTCATTCTCCTTCAAAGCAGCAGTCCAATTCTGTCCTCTCACCTGTCCAGAGTTCCTGAACTTTGAAGACATGGCTCCACCCACCGCCTTGTCAACATCTGCGCTGTCAAACACAATAAAGGGGGCGTGTCCACCGAGCTCCATGGATACCCTCTTCACAGTGTCAGCAGCCATTTTCAGCAACACCTGAGATGAGAGACAAACAGAATCAGTCAGAACCCCCACGTGGTCCAAACAGCCCGATACAGTAATACTCCACAGGAAGTGCAGTTCCCTTAGGTCATACCTACTTCCTGTGGTTCTGACCAGCTCTAAAAGAACCAACAATGTTCAACACGTTAAAACTTTGTTTCACTGGATTTTAACGGGACGTCTCACCTTCCCGGTGGCGGTGGATCCAGTAAAGGAGATTTTGGCGACCAGCGGGTCGGAGCAGAGGACACGCCCTACTGATGGAGTCTTTTCTCTGGAACAGGGAACCACATTGAACACACCTGGCGGGATCCCCGCCTGCTCTGCCAGCTGCAGAAACATGAATGAAAAGTTCCTTGAGGGTTCCTGAGAGAACCTAAAGATGAATCTCGTCATTAATTGTGTTGTGATCCGATTCTACGCCGACCTCTGCCAGAGCGAGCGCAGACAGGGGCGTGTCCTCAGCTGGTTTCACCACCACCGTGCAGCCGGCGGCCAGAGCAGCTCCAACCTTCCTGGTGATCATGGCGCTGGGGAAGTTCCACTGAAAGAAAAGCAACAGAATGTTTATGTTCTAACAAACCAGAACCTTCAGGTAGAACACGCCCTAAATCAGCGGAACCAGGACCTGGATCAGCTGAACCAGGACCGGGATCAGCTGAACCAGGACCGGGATCATCTGAACCAGGACCTGGATCAGCTGAACCAGGACCGGGATCAGCTGAACCAGGACCAGGATCAGCTGAACCAGGACCGGGATCCGGTCACTGATTTGGTTCTGGTTTGTTTCCACGGTGATTGTGTTGATGGAGAGAGTTTAATTTCTCTTCTTCTTTTTCAGTTGAATCAGATTTTTTTGCTTCTTATTTGTCAACAAGCGACAACGAGTGAAAAATTAGCCAAAGACCAAAAACACATGGACCATAAAGACAAGGACGTCCAAGTCTGGGACACCTGATTCAGATGAACAGGTAGATAGCAGGCTTCTGCAGGACTTGTTGACATGCAGAGGATTTGAATCAGGTGTGTAGAAGCAGGGAAACATGCAGGATAGTGGTCCTCAAGTCCTGGTCCTCGAGTTTCACACCCTGTTTTAAGAAAAGTCTAAGAATTGTTGGTCCAGACCTGATCCAGACCACTTCACCAGATTGCAGACAAGACTGTCTGCTGGAAAAGGAAAAGTATGAAGAGTTGAGGACCAGATCAGGGTAACAGGACCAACACTGGGGACGTTTTGAGCTGCTCACCGGTGTGATGATGGAGGCGACGCCCACAGGCTGCTTGATGAGGAGGATCTTTCTGTCTCTAACAGGAGATGGGACGATGTCTCCGTAAACTCGCCGGGCCTCCTCTGAGAACCACTCCAAGAATGAGGCGGAGTAAACCATCTCCCCGAGAGACTCCCGTATGGGTTTACCCTGCAACACACACACTGTTAAAGCATGAAGCTCCACACCTGTCTGAACTCACCTGAGTCCCTCGTTAAATTAACTGATAATCACAAATAATTACAGGTAACATATTGGCTAATGTCATGGGATCTTTTTACAGCCTAAAATTAAAAATATAAGAATCAAGTTTTACAATCGAGTATCATTTGCACAAAACAAGATATTTGATGCAAAGACACTCTCTCTCTCTTCGAGGCGGCCATTTTTCTCTGGCGCACAGTCACGTGATGTTTAATAAATAAAATACTCACACTTTCATAGGTGATCAGTTTAGCGAGGTTTTCTCTGTGCAGCATCAGCAGGTCGAACCACTTCCTCAGAAGGACGCTTCTCTCCTGCAGGACAACCAGCAGCATCCAACCTCAGTCCACAACAAACACACCAAATGAAACACTGACAGATGTTTAATCTCTTTAGATGGTGACCCTGTCACACGCACATGTGTTCAGGTGGTCATAACGTCTAACTACACCTTTACATGTCAGTCAAATCTAATAATCCACTTCTAATGACACTGTCCTTTCATTCATGCTCAGACTCTTTTGTCCCACATCAGTCCTGACACGTTCCTCCACCTGTTCCAACCTGCTTGGACATGTTTCTCTTTTACAGACTTTAGACAAACAGGAAGGGTACACCAGGAGACAGGTCAGTACATCAGGAGACAGGTCAGTACATCAGGAGACAGGTCAGTACACCAGGAGACAGGTCAGTACATCAGGAGACAGGTCAGTACACCAGGAGACAGGTCAGTACACCAGGAGACAGGTCAGTACACCAGGAGACAGGTCAGTACACCAGGAGACAGGTCAGTACACCAGGAGACGTACACCAGGAGACAGGTCAGTACACCAGGAGACGTACACCAGGAGACAGGTCAGTACACCAGGAGACAGGTCAGTACACCAGGAGACGTACACCAGGAGACAGGTCAGTACACCAGGAGACAGGTCAGTACACCAGGAGACAGGTCAGTACACCAGGAGACAGGTCAGTACACCAGGAGACAGGTCAGTACACCAGGAGACATACACCAGGAGACAGGTCAGTACACCAGGAGACAGGTCAGTACACCAGGAGACGTACATCAGGAGACAGGTCAGTACACCAGGAGACAGGTCAGTACACCAGGAGACAGGTCAGTACATCAGGAGACAGGTCAGTACACCAGGAGACATACACCAGGAGACATACACCAGGAGACAGGTCAGTACACCAGGAGACAGGTCAGTACACCAGGAGACAGGTCAGTACACCAGGAGACGTACACCAGGAGACAGGTCAGTACACCAGGAGACAGGTCAGTACACCAGGAGACGTACAACAGGAGACAGGTCAGTACACCAGGAGACAGGTCAGTACATCAGGAGACAGGTCAGTACACCAGGAGACAGGTCAGTACACCAGGAGACAGGTCAGTACACCAGGAGACGTACACCAGGAGACAGGTCAGTACACCAGGAGACAGGTCAGTACACCAGGAGACAGGTCAGTACACCAGGAGACAGGTCAGTACACCAGGAGACAGGTCAGTACATCAGGAGACAGGTCAGTACACCAGGAGACAGGTCAGTACACCAGGAGACGTACACCAGGAGACAGGTCAGTACACCAGGAGACAGATCAGTACACCAGGAGACAGGTCAGTACATCAGGAGACAGGTCAGTACACCAGGAGACAGGTCAGTACACCAGGAGACAGGTCAGTACATCAGGAGACAGGTCAGTACACTAGGAGACAGGTCAGTACATCAGGAGACAGGTCAGTACATCAGGAGACAGGTCAGTACACCAGGAGACGTACACCAGGAGACAGGTCAGTACACCAGGAGACAGGTCAGTACACCAGGAGACGTACACCAGGAGACAGGTCAGTACACCAGGAGACAGGTCAGTACATCAGGAGACAGGTCAGTACACCAGGAGACAGGTCAGTACACCAGGAGACAGGTCAGTACATCAGGAGACAGGCCAGTACACCAGGAGACAGGTCAGTACACCAGGAGACGTACACCAGGAGACAGGTCAGTACACCAGGAGACGTACACCAGGAGACAGGTCAGTACACCAGGAGACAGGTCAGTACACCAGGAGACAGGTCAGTACACCAGGAGACAGGTCAGTACATCAGGAGACAGGTCAGTACACCAGGAGACAGGTCAGTACACCAGGAGACGTACACCAGGAGACAGGTCAGTACACCAGGAGACAGGTCAGTACACCAGGAGACAGGTCAGTACACCAGGAGACAGGTCAGTACACCAGGAGACAGGTCAGTACACCAGGAGACGTACACCAGGAGACAGGTCAGTACACCAGGAGACGTACACCAGGAGACAGGTCAGTACACCAGGAGACGTACACCAGGAGACAGGTCAGTACACCAGGAGACAGGTCAGTACACCAGGAGACAGGTCAGTACATCAGGAGACAGGTCAGTACACCAGGAGACAGGTCAGTACACTAGGAGACAGGTCAGTACACCAGGAGACAGGTCAGTACATCAGGAGACAGGTCAGTACACCAGGAGACAGGTCAGTACACCAGGAGACAGGTCAGTACACCAGGAGACAGACACCAGGAGACAGGTCAGTACACCAGGAGACATACACCAGGAGACAGGTCAGTACACCAGGAGACAGGTCAGTACACCAGGAGACAGGTCAGTACACCAGGAGACGTACACCAGGAGACAGATCAGTACACCAGGAGACAGGTCAGTACACCAGGAGACGTACACCAGGAGACAGGTCAGTACACCAGGAGACAGGCAGGACACCAGGAGACAGGGCAGTACATCAGGAGACAGGTCAGTACACCAGGAGACAGGTCAGTACACCAGGAGACAGGTCAGTACATCAGGAGACAGGTCAGTACACCAGGAGACGTACACCAGGAGACAGGTCAGTACACCAGGAGACAGGTCAGTACACCAGGAGACGTACACCAGGAGACAGGTCAGTACACCAGGAGACAGGTCAGTACACCAGGAGACGGACACCAGGAGACAGGTCAGTACACCAGGAGACAGGTCAGTACACCAGGAGACAGGTCAGTACACTAGGAGACAGGTCAGTACACCAGGAGACAGGTCAGTACATCAGGAGACAGGTCAGTACACCAGGAGACAGGTCAGTACACCAGGAGACGGACACGAGGAGACAGGTCAGTACACCAGGAGACAGGTCAGTACACCAGGAGACAGGTCAGTACACCAGGAGACAGGTCAGTACACCAGGAGACAGGTCAGTACACCAGGAGACAGGTCAGTACACAAGGAGACAGGCCAGTACACCAGGAGACGTACACCAGGAGACAGGTCAGTACACCAGGAGACAGGTCAGTACACCAGGAGACAGGTCAGTACACCAGGAGACAGGTCAGTACATCAGGAGACAGGTCAGTACACCAGGAGACAGGTCAGTACACCAGGAGACGTACACCAGGAGACAGGTCAGTACACCAGGAGACAGGTCAGTACACCAGGAGACGTACACCAGGAGACAGGTCAGTACACCAGGAGACGTACACCAGGAGACGTACACCAGGAGACAGGTCAGTACACCAGGAGACGTACACCAGGAGACAGGTCAGTACACCAGGAGACAGGTCAGTACACCAGGAGACGTACACCAGGAGACAGGTCAGTACACCAGGAGACAGGTCAGTACACCAGGAGACAGGTCAGTACACCAGAGACAGGTCAGTACACCAGGAGACAGGTCAGTACACCAGGAGACAGGTCAGTACATCAGGAGACAGGTCAGTACACCAGGAGACATACACCAGGAGACAGGTCAGTACACCAGGAGACAGGTCAGTACACCAGGAGACGTACACCAGGAGACAGGTCAGTACACCAGGAGACAGGTCAGTACACCAGGAGACAGGTCAGTACACCAGGAGACAGGTCAGTACACCAGGAGACAGGTCAGTACATCAGGAGACAGGTCAGTACACCAGGAGACAGGTCAGTACACCAGGAGACGTACACCAGGAGACAGGTCAGTACACCAGGAGACAGGTCAGTACACCAGGAGACGTACACCAGGAGACAGGTCAGTACATCAGGAGACAGGTCAGTACACCAGGAGACAGGTCAGTACACCAGGAGACAGGTCAGTACACCAGGAGACAGGTCAGTACACCAGGAGACGTACACCAGGAGACAGGTCAGTACACCAGGAGACAGGTCAGTACACCAGGAGACGTACACCAGGAGACAGGTCAGTACATCAGGAGACAGGTCAGTACACCAGGAGACAGGTCAGTACACCAGGAGACAGGTCAGTACACCAGGAGACATACACCAGGAGACAGGTCAGTACACCAGGAGACAGGTCAGTACACCAGGAGACAGGTCAGTACACCAGGAGACGTACACCAGGAGACAGGTCAGTACACCAGGAGACGTACACCAGGAGACAGGTCAGTACATCAGGAGACAGGTCAGTACACCAGGAGACAGGTCAGTACACCAGGAGACAGGTCAGTACACCAGGAGACAGGTCAGTACACCAGGAGACGTACACCAGGAGACAGGTCAGTACACCAGGAGACAGGTCAGTACACCAGGAGACGTACACCAGGAGACAGGTCAGTACACCAGGAGACGTACACCAGGAGACAGGTCAGTACACCAGGAGACAGGTCAGTACACCAGGAGACAGGTCAGTACATCAGGAGACAGGTCAGTACACCAGGAGACAGGTCAGTACACCAGGAGACAGGTCAGTACACCAGGAGACGTACACCAGGAGACAGGGAAGTACACCAGGAGACAGGTCAGTACACCAGGAGACGGTCAGTACACCAGGAGACAGGTCAGTACACCAGGAGACAGGTCAGTACACCAGGAGACAGGGCAGTACACCAGGAGACAGGTCAGTACATCAGGAGACAGGTCAGTACATCAGGAGACAGGTCAGTACACCAGGAGACAGGTCAGTACACCAGGAGACAGGTCAGTACACCAGGAGACGTACACCAGGAGACAGGTCAGTACACCAGGAGACGTACACAGGAGACGTACACCAGGAGACAGGTCAGTACACCAGGAGCAGGTCAGTACACCAGGAGACGTACACCAGGAGACAGGTCAGTACACCAGGAGACAGGTCAGTACACCAGGAGACAGGTCAGTACATCAGGAGACAGGTCAGTACACCAGGAGACAGGTCAGTACACCAGGAGACAGGTCAGTACACCAGGAGACAGGTCAGTACACCAGGAGACGTACACCAGGAGACAGGTCAGTACACCAGGAGACAGGTCAGGACACCAGGAGACAGACACCAGGAGACAGGTCAGTACACCAGGAGACAGGTCAGTACACCAGGAGACAGGTCAGTACACCAGGAGACAGGTCAGTACACCAGGAGACAGGTCAGTACACCAGGAGACGTACACCAGGAGACAGGTCAGTACACCAGGAGACGTACACCAGGAGACGTACACCAGGAGACAGGTCAGTACACCAGGAGACAGGTCAGTACATCAGGAGACAGGTCAGTACACCAGGAGACAGGTCAGTACACCAGGAGACAGGTCAGTACACTAGGAGACAGGTCAGTACATCAGGAGACAGGTCAGTACACCAGGAGACAGGTCAGTACACCAGGAGACAGGTCAGTACACCAGGAGACAGGTCAGTACACCAGGAGACAGGTCAGTACACCAGGAGACGTACACCAGGAGACAGGTCAGTAAACCAGGAGACAGGTCAGTACACCAGGAGACAGGTCAGTACACCAGGAGACAGGTCAGTACATCAGGAGACAGGTCAGTACACCAGGAGACAGGTCACTACACCAGGAGACGTACATCAGGAGACAGGTCAGTACACCAGGAGACAGGTCAGTACACCAGGAGACAGGTCAGTACACCAGGAGACAGGTCAGTACACCAGGAGACAGGTCAGTACACCAGGAGACAGGTCAGTACACCAGGAGACGTACACCAGGAGACAGGTCAGTACACCAAGAGACAGGTCAGTACACCAGGAGACGTACACCAGGAGACAGGTCAGTACACCAGGAGACAGGTCAGTACACCAGGAGACAGGTCAGTACACCAGGAGACAGGTCAGTACACCAGGAGACAGGTCAGTACACCAGGAGACGTACACCAGGAGACAGGTCAGTACACCAGGAGACAGGTCAGTACACCAGGAGACATACACCAGGAGACAGGTCAGTACACCAGGAGACAGGTCAGTACACCAGGAGACAGGTCAGTACACCAGGAGACAGGTCAGTACACCAGGAGACATACACCAGGAGACAGGTCAGTACACCAGGAGACAGGTCAGTACACCAGGAGACGTACACCAGGAGAAAGGTCAGTACACCAGGAGACAGGTCAGTACACCAGGAGACAGGTCAGTACACCAGGAGACAGGTCAGTACATCAGGAGACAGGTCAGTACACCAGGAGACAGGTCAGTACACCAGGAGACAGGTCAGTACACCAGGAGACGTACACCAGGAGACAGGTCAGTACACCAGGAGACAGGTCAGTACACCAGGAGACAGGTCAGTACATCAGGAGACAGGTCAGTACATCAGGAGACAGGTCAGTACACCA
Source organism: Pachypanchax playfairii (assembly GCA_006937955.1). Taxonomy (NCBI): domain Eukaryota; kingdom Metazoa; phylum Chordata; class Actinopteri; order Cyprinodontiformes; family Aplocheilidae; genus Pachypanchax; species Pachypanchax playfairii. The sequence continues at coordinate 141,706 of SSNP01000224.1, read as the reverse complement.
GGAGACAGGTCAGTACACCAGGAGACATACACCAGGAGACAGGTCAGTACACCAGGAGACAGGTCAGTACACCAGGAGACAGGTCAGTACACCAGGAGACGTACACCAGGAGACAGGTCAGTACACCAGGAGACAGGTCAGTACACCAGGAGACGTACACCAGGAGACAGGTCAGTACACCAGGAGACAGGTCAGTACACCAGGAGACAGGTCAGTACATCAGGAGACAGGTCAGTACACCAGGAGACAGGTCAGTACACCAGGAGACGTACACCAGGAGACAGGTCAGTACACCAGGAGACAGGTCAGTACATCAGGAGACAGGTCAGTACATCAGGAGACAGGTCAGGACACCCGGAGACGTACACCAGGAGACAGGTCAGTACACCAGGAGACAGGTCAGTACACCAGGAGACGTACACCAGGAGACAGGTCAGTACACCAGGAGACAGGTCAGTACACCAGGAGACAGGTCAGTACATCAGGAGACAGGTCAGTACACCAGGAGACAGGTCAGTACACCAGGAGACAGGTCAGTACACCAGGAGACGTACACCAGGAGACAGGCCAGTACACCAGGAGACAGGTCAGTACACCAGGAGACAGGCCAGTACATCAGGAGACAGGTCAGTACACCAGGAGACAGGTCAGTACACCAGGAGACAGGTAAGTACATCAGGAGACAGGTCAGTACACCAGGAGACAGGTCAGTACACCAGGAGACGTACACCAGGAGACAGGTCAGTACACCAGGAGACGTACACCAGGAGACAGGTCAGTACACCAGGAGAAGTACACCAGGAGACAGGCAGTACATCAGGAGACAGGTCAGTACACCAGGAGACAGGTCAGTACACCAGGAGACAGGTCAGTACATCAGGAGACAGGTCAGTACACCAGGAGACAGGTCAGTACATCAGGAGACAGGTCAGTACACCAGGAGACAGGTCAGTACACCAGGAGACGTACACCAGGAGACAGGTCAGTACACCAGGAGACGTACACCAGGAGACAGGTCAGTACATCAGGAGACAGGTCAGTACACCAGGAGACAGGTCAGTACACCAGGAGACAGGTCAGTACACCAGGAGACAGGTCAGTACATCAGGAGACAGGTCAGTACACCAGGAGACAGGTCAGTACACCAGGAGACGTACACCAGGAGACAGGTCAGTACACCAGGAGACAGGTCAGTACACCAGGAGACAGGTCAGTACATCAGGAGACAGACCAGTACATCAAGAGACAGGTCAGTACACCAGGAGACAGGTCAGTACATCAGGAGACAGGTCAGTACACCAGGAGACAGGTCAGTACACCAGGAGACAGGTCAGTACACCAGGAGACGTACACCAGGAGACAGGTCAGTACATCAGGAGACAGGTCAGTACACCAGGAGACAGGTCAGTACACCAGGAGACAGGTCAGTACCCCAGGAGACAGGTCAGTACACCAGGAGACAGGTCAGTACACCAGGAGACAGGTCAGTACATCAAGAGACAGACCAGTACACTAGGAGACAGGTCAGTACAGCAGGAGACAGGTCAGTACAGCAGGAGACAGGTCAGTACAGCAGGAGACAGGTCAGTACACCAGGAGACAGGTCAGTACATCAGGAGACAGGTCAGTACATCAGGAGACAGGTCAGTACATCAGGAGACAGGTCAGTACACCAGGAGACAGGTCAGTACATCAGGAGACAGGTCAGTACATCAGGAGACAGGTCAGTACACCAGGAGACGTACACCAGGAGACAGGTCAGTACACCAGGGGAAGTACATCAGGAGACAGGTCAGTACACCAGGAGACAGGTCAGTACACCAGGAGACAGGTCAGTACACCAGGAGACAGGTCAGTACACCAGGAGACGTACACCAGGAGACAGGTCAGTACACCAGGAGACGTACACCAGGAGACAGGTCAGTACACCAGGAGACGTACACCAGGAGACAGGTCAGTACACCAGGAGACGTACACCAGGAGACAGGTCAGTAAACCAGGAGACAGGTCAGTACACCAGGAGACAGGTCAGTACATCAGGAGACAGGTCAGTACACTAGGAGACAGGTCAGTACACCAGGAGACAGGTCAGTACATCAGGAGACAGGTCAGTACAGCAGGAGACGTACACCAGGAGACAGGTCAGTACACCAGGAGACAGGTCAGTACACCAGGAGACGTACACCAGGAGACAGGTCAGTACACCAGGAGACAGGTCAGTACATCAGGAGACAGGTCAGTACATCAGGAGACAGGTCAGTACACCAGGAGACAGGTCAGTACACCAGGAGACGTACACCAGGAGACAGGTCAGTACACCAGGAGACGTACACCAGGAGACAGGTCAGTACACCAGGAGACAGGTCAGTACACCAGGAGACAGGTCAGTACATCAGGAGACAGGTCAGTACACCAGGAGACAGGTCAGTACACCAGGAGACAGGTCAGTACACCAGGAGACGTACACCAGGAGACAGGTCAGTACACCAGGAGACGTACACCAGGAGACAGGTCAGTACACCAGGAGACAGGTCAGTACACCAGGAGACAGGTCAGTACATCAGGAGACAGGTCAGTACACCAGGAGACAGGTCAGTACACAAGGAGACGTACACCAGGAGACAGGTAAGTACACCAGGAGACGTACACCAGGAGACAGGTCAGTACACCAGGAGACGTACACCAGGAGACAGGTCAGTACACCAGGAGACAGGGCAGTACACCAGGAGACGTACACCAGGAGACGGGTCAGTACATCAGGAGACAGGTCAGTACACTAGGAGACAGGTCAGTACACCAGGAGACAGGTCAGTACATCAGGAGACAGGTCAGTACACCAGGAGACGTACATCAGGAGACAGGTCAGTACACCAGGAGACGTACACCAGGAGACAGGTCAGTACACCAGGAGACAGGTCAGTACATCAGGAGACAGGTCAGTACACCAGGAGACAGGTCAGTACACCAGGAGAAGTACACCAGGAGACAGGTCAGTACACCAGGAGACAGGTCAGTACACCAGGAGACGTACACCAGGAGACAGGTCAGTACACCAGGAGACGTACACCAGGAGACAGGTCAGTACACCAGGAGACGTACACCAGGAGACAGGTCAGTACACAAGGAGACGTACACCAGGAGACAGGTAAGTACACAAGGAGACAGGTCAGTACACCAGGACAGTACACCAGGAGACAGGTCAGTACACCAGGAGACAGGTCAGTACACCAGGAGACAGGTCAGTACACCAGGAGACGTACACCAGGAGACAGGTCAGTACACCAGGAGACGTACACCAGGAGACAGGTCAGTACACCAGGAGACAGGTCAGTACACCAGGAGACGTACACTAGGAGACAGGTCAGTACACCAGGAGACAGGTCAGTACATCAGGAGACAGGTCAGTACACCAGGAGACAGGTCAGTACACCAGGAGACGTACACCAGGAGACAGGTCAGTACACCAGGAGACGTACACCAGGAGACAGGTCAGTACACCAGGAGACAGGTCAGTACACCAGGAGATGTACACCAGGAGACAGGTCAGTACACCAGGAGACAGGTCAGTACACTAGGAGACAGGTCAGTACACCAGGAGACAGGTCAGTACATCAGGAGACAGGTCAGTACACCAGGAGACAGAGCAGGACATCAGGAGACAGGGCAGTACACCAGGAGACAGGTCAGTACACCAGGAGACAGGTCAGTACACCAGGAGACGTACACCAGGAGACAGGTCAGTACATCAGGAGACAGGTCAGTACACCAGGAGACAGGTCAGTACACCAGGAGACAGGTCAGTACACCAGGAGACAGGTCAGTACACCAGGAGACGTACACCAGGAGACAGGTCAGTACACCAGGAGACAGGTCAGTACACCAGGAGATGTACACCAGGAGACAGGTCAGTACATCAGGAGACAGGTCAGTACATCAGGAGACAGGTCAGTACACCAGGAGACAGGTCAGTACATCAGGAGACAGGTCAGTACACCAGGAGACAGGTCAGTACACCAGGAGACGTACACCAGGAGACAGGTCAGTACACCAGGAGACAGGTCAGTACACCAGGAGACAGGTCAGTACATCAGGAGACAGGTCAGTACACTAGGAGACAGGTCAGTACACCAGGAGACAGGTCAGTACATCAGGAGACAGGTCAGTACACCAGGAGACGTACACCAGGAGACAGTTCAGTACACCAGGAGACAGGTCAGTACACCAGGAGACAGGTCAGTACATCAGGAGACAGGTCAGTACACCAGGAGACAGGTCAGTGCACCAGGAGACAGGTCAGTACACCAGGAGACAGGTCAGTACACCAGGAGACGTACACCAGGAGACAGGTCAGTACACCAGAGACGTACACCAGGAGACAGGTCCGTACACCAGGAGACAGGTCAGTACATCAGGAGAAGGTCAGTACACCAGGAGACAGGTCAGTACACCAGGAGACAGGTCAGTACACCAGGAGACATACACCAGGAGACAGGTCAGTACACCAGGAGACAGGTCAGTACACCAGGAGACAGGTCAGTACACCAGGAGACAGGTCAGGACACCAGGAGACGCACACCAGGAGACAGGTCAGTACACCAGGAGACGTACACCAGGAGACAGGTCAGTACATCAGGAGACAGGTCAGTACATCAGGAGACAGGTCAGTACACCAGGAGACAGGTCAGTACACCAGGAGATGTACACCAGGAGACAGGTCAGTACACCAGGAGACAGGTCAGTACACCAGGAGACGTACACCAGGAGACAGGTCAGTACACCAGGAGACAGGGCAGTACATCAGGAGACAGGTCAGTACACCAGGAGACAGGTCAGTACACCAGGAGACAGGTCAGTACACCAGGAGACGTACACCAGGAGACAGGTCAGTACACCCGGAGCCGTACACCAGGAGACAGGTCAGTACACCAGGAGACAGGTCAGTACACCAGGAGATGTGCACCAGGAGACAGGTCAGTACACCAGGAGACGTACACCAGGAGACAGGTCAGTACACCAGGAGACAGGTCAGTACACCAGGAGACAGGTCAGTACATCAGGAGACAGGTCAGTACACCAGGAGACAGGTCAGTACACCAGGAGATGTACACCAGGAGACAGGTCAGTACACAGGAGACAGGTCAGGACACCAGGAGACAGGTCAGTACATCAGGAGACAGGTCAGTACACTAGGAGACAGGTCAGTACACCAGGAGACAGGTCAGTACATCAGGAGACAGGTCAGTACACCAGGAGACAGGTCAGTACACCAGGAGACGTACACCAGGAGACAGGTCAGTACACCAGGAGACAGGTCAGTACACCAGGAGACAGGTCAGTACACTAGGAGACAGGTCAGTACACCAGGAGACAGGTCAGTACATCAGGAGACAGGTCAGTACACCAGGAGACGTACACCAGGAGACAGGTCAGTACACCAGGAGACAGGTCAGTACACCAGGAGACGTACACCAGGAGACAGGTCAGTACACCAGGAGACAGGTCAGTACACCAGGAGACAGGTCAGTACATCAGGAGACAGGTCAGTACACCAGGAGACAGGTCAGTACACCAGGAGACAGGTCAGTACACCAGGAGACATACACCAGGAGACAGGTCAGTACACCAGGAGACGTACACCAGGAGACAGGTCAGTACACCAGGAGACAGGTCAGTACACCAGGAGACAGGTCAGTACACCAGGAGACAGGTCAGTACACCAGGAGACAGGTCAGTACACCAGGAGACAGGTCAGTACACCAGGAGACAGGTCAGTACATCAGGAGACAGGTCAGTACATCAGGAGACAGGTCAGTACACCAGGAGACAGGTCAGTACACCAGGAGACGTACACCAGGAGACAGGTCAGTACACCAGGAGACAGGTCAGTACACCAGGAGACGTACACCAGGAGACAGGTCAGTACACCAGGAGACGTACACCAGGAGACAGGTCAGTACATCAGGAGACAGGTCAGTACACCAGGAGACAGGTCAGTACACCAGGAGACAGGTCAGTACATCAGGAGACAGGTCAGTACACCAGGAGACAGGTCAGTACACCAGGAGACGTACACCAGGAGACAGGTCAGTACACCAGGAGACAGGTCAGTACACTAGGAGACAGGACGTACACCAGGAGACAGGTCAGTACACCAGGAGACAGGTCAGTACACCAGGAGACATACACCAGGAGACAGGTCAGTACACCAGGAGACAGGTCAGTACACCAGGAGACAGGTCAGTACATCAGGAGACAGGTCAGTACACCAGGAGACAGGTCAGTACACCAGGAGACGTACACCAGGAGACAGGTCAGTACACCAGGAGACAGGTCAGTACATCAGGAGACAGGTCAGTACATCAGGAGACAGGTCAGTACATCAGGAGACAGGTCAGTACACCAGGAGACAGGTCAGTACACCAGGAGACGTACACCAGGAGACAGGTCAGTACACCAGGAGACAGGTCAGTACACCAGGAGGCAGGCCAGTACATCAGGAGCCAGGCCAGTACACTAGGAGACAGGTCAGTACACCAGGAGACAGGTCAGTACATCAGGAGACAGGTCAGTACACCAGGAGACAGGTCAGTACACCAGGAGACAGGTCAGTACACCAGGAGACGTACACCAGGAGACAGGTCAGTACACCAGGAGACAGGTCAGTACACCAGGAGACAGGTCAGTACACCAGGAGACAGGTCAGTACACCAGGAGACGTACACCAGGAGACAGGTCAGTACACCAGGAGACAGGCCAGTACACCAGAGACAGGTCAGTACACCAGGAGACAGGTCAGTACACCAGGAGACGTACACCAGGAGACAGGTCAGTACACCAGGAGACAGGTCAGTACACCAGGAGACGTACACCAGGAGACAGGTCAGTACATCAGGAGACAGGTCAGTACACCAGGAGACAGGTCAGTACACCAGGAGACAGGTCAGTACACCAGGAGACAGGTCAGTACATCAGGAGCCGTACACCAGGAGACAGGTCAGTACACCAGGAGACGTACACCAGGAGACAGGTCAGTACACCAGGAGACAGGTCAGTACATCAGGAGACAGGTCAGTACACCAGGAGACAGGTCAGTACACCAGGAGACAGGTCAGTACATCAGGAGACGTACACCAGGAGACAGGTCAGTACACCAGGAGACGTACACCAGGAGACAGGTCAGGACACGAGGAGACAGGTCAGTACACCAGGAGACAGGTCAGTACACCAGGAGACAGGTCAGTACATCAGGAGACAGGTCAGTGCATTAGGAGACAGGTCAGTACACCAGGAGACAGGTCAGTACACCAGGAGACAGGTCAGTACACCAGGAGACGTACACCAGGAGACAGGTCAGTACACCAGGAGACAGGTCAGTACACCAGGAGACAGGTCAGTACACCAGGAGACAGGTCAGTACATCAGGAGACAGGTCAGTACACCAGGAGACAGGTCAGTACACCAGGAGACGTACACCAGGAGACAGGTCAGTACACCAGGAGACGTACACCAGGAGACAGGTCAGTACATCAGGAGACAGGTCAGTACACTAGGAGACAGGTCAGTACACCAGGAGACAGGTCAGTACATCAGGAGACAGGTCAGTACACCAGGAGACAGGTCAGTACATCAGGAGACAGGTCAGTACACCAGGAGACGTACACCAGGAGACAGGTCAGTACATCAGGAGACAGGTCAGTACACCAGGAGACAGGTCAGTACATCTGGAGACAGGTCAGTACACCAGGAGACAGGTCAGTACACCAGGAGACAGGTCAGTACACCAGGAGACGTACACCAGGAGACAGGTCAGTACACCAGGAGACAGGTCAGTACACCAGGAGACGTACACCAGGAGACGGGTCAGTACACCAGGAGACGTACACCAGGAGACAGGGCAGTACACAGGAGACAGGTGAGTACACCAGGAGACAGGTCAGTACACGAGGAGACAGGTCAGTACACCAGGAGAAGTACACCAGGAGACAGGTAAGTACACCAGGAGACAGGTCAGTACACTAGGAGACAGGTCAGTACACCAGGAGACAGGTCAGTACATCAGGAGACAGGTCAGTACAGCAGGAGACAGGTCAGTACACCAGGAGACAGGTCAGTACACCAGGAGACGTACACCAGGAGACAGGTCAGTACACCAGGAGACGTACACCAGGAGACAGGTCAGTACACCAGGAGACAGGTCAGTACACCAGGAGACAGGTCAGTACACTAGGAGACAGGTCAGTACACCAGGAGACAGGTCAGTACATCAGGAGACAGGTCAGTACGCCAGGAGACAGGTCAGTACACCAGGAGACACGTCAGTACACCAGGAGACAGGTCAGTACACCAGGAGACGTACACCAGGAGACAGGTCAGTACACCAGGAGACAGGTCAGTACACCAGGAGACGTACACCAGGAGACAGGTCAGTACACCAGGAGACGTACACCAGGAGACAGGTCAGTACATCAGGAGACAGGACAGTACACCAGGAGACAGGTAAGTACACCAGGAGACAGGTCAGTACACCAGGAGACAGGTCAGTACACCAGGAGACGTACACCAGGAGACAGGTCAGTACATCAGGAGACAGGTCAGTACACCAGGAGACAGGTCAGTACACCAGGAGACAGGTCAGTACATCAGGAGACAGGTCAGTACACCAGGAGACAGGTCAGTACACCAGGAGACAGGTCAGTACACCAGGAGACGTACACCAGGAGACAGGTCAGTACACCAGGAGACAGGTCAGTACATCAGGAGACAGGTCAGTACACCAGGAGACAGGTCAGTACACCAGGAGACGTACACCAGGAGACAGGTCAGTACACCAGGAGACAGGTCAGTACACCAGGAGACGTACACCAGGAGACAGGTCAGTACATCAGGAGACAGGTCAGTACACCAGGAGACAGGTCAGTACATCAGGAGACAGGTCAGTACATCAGGAGACAGGTCAGTACACCAGGAGACAGGTCAGTACATCAGGAGACAGGTAAGTACACCAGGAGACAGGTCAGTACACCAGGAGACGTACACCAGGAGACAGGTCAGTACATCAGGAGACAGGTCAGTACATCAGGAGACAGGTCAGTACACCAGGAGACAGGTCAGTACACCAGGAGACAGGTCAGTACATCAGGAGACGTACACCAGGAGACAGGTCAGTACACCAGGAGACAGGTCAGTACACCAGGAGACAGGTCAGTACACCAGGAGACAGGTCAGTACAACAGGAGACAGGTCAGTACACCAGGAGACGTACACCAGGAGACAGGTCAGTACACCAGGAGACAGGTCAGTACACCAGGAGACGTACACCAGGAGACAGGTCAGTACACCAGGAGACAGGTCATACACCAGGAGACAGGTCAGTACACCAGGAGACAGGTCAGTACACCAGGAGACGTACACCAGGAGACAGGTCAGTACATCAGGAGACAGGTCAGTCCACCAGGAGACAGGTCAGTACACAAGGAGACGTACACCAGGAGACAGGTCAGTACAGCAGGAGACGTACACCAGGAGAAGTACACCAGGAGACAGGTCAGTACACCAGGAGACGTACACCAGGAGACAGGTCAGTACACCAGGAGACAGGTCAGTACACCAGGAGACGTACACCAGGAGACAGGTCCGTACACCAGGAGACAGGTCAGTACACCAGGAGACAGGTCAGTACACCAGGAGACAGGTCAGTACACCAGGAGACAGGTCAGTACACCAGGAGACGTACACCAGGAGACAGGTCAGTACATCAGGAGACAGGTCAGTACACCAGGAGACAGGTCAGTACACCAGGAGACAGGTCAGTACATCAGGAGACAGGTCAGTACATCAGGAGACAGGTCAGTACACCAGGAGACAGGTCAGTACACCAGGAGACAGGTCAGTACATCAGGAGACAGGTCAGTACACTAGGAGACAGGTCAGTACACCAGGAGACAGGTCAGTACACCAGGAGACGTACACCAGGAGACAGGTCAGTACACCAGGAGACAGGTCAGTACACCAGGAGACGTACACCAGGAGACAGGTCAGTACACCAGGAGACAGGTCAGTACACCAGGAGACAGGTCAGTACACCAGGAGACAGGTCAGTACACCAGGAGACAGGTCAGTACACCAGGAGACAGGTCAGTACACCAGGAGACGTACACCAGGAGACAGGTCAGTACATCAGGAGACAGGTCAGTACACCAGGAGGCAGGCCCGTACACCAGGAGACAGGTCAGTACACCAAGAGACAGGTCAGTACATCAGGAGACAGGTCAGTACACCAGGAGACAGGTCAGTACACCAGGAGACAGGTCAGTACATCAGGAGACAGGTCAGTACACCAGGAGACAGGTCAGTACACCAGGAGACGTACACCAGGAGACAGGTCAGTACACCAGGAGACGTACACCAGGAGACAGGTCAGTACATCAGGAGACAGGTCAGTACACCAGGAGACAGGTCAGTACACCAGGAGACAGGTCAGTACACCAGGAGACGTACACCAGGAGACAGGTCAGTACACCAGGAGACGTACACCAGGAGACGTACACCAGGAGACAGGTCAGTACACCAGGAGACGTACACCAGGAGACAGGTCAGTACACCAGGAGACAGGTCAGTACACCAGGAGACAGACACCAGGAGACAGGTAAGTACACCAGGAGACAGGTCAGTACACCAGGAGACAGGTCAGTACATCAGGAGACAGGTCAGTACACCAGGAGACAGGTCAGTACACCAGGAGACAGGTCAGTACACCAGGAGACGTACACCAGGAGACAGGTCAGTACATCAGGAGACAGGTCAGTACACCAGGAGACAGGTCAGTACATCAGGAGACAGGTCAGTACATCAGGAGACAGGTCAGTACATCAGGAGACAGGTCAGTACACCAGGAGACAGGTCAGTACATCAGGAGACAGGTCAGTACACCAGGAGACAGGTCAGTACACCAGGAGACAGGTCAGTACACCAGGAGACAGGTCAGTACACCAGGAGACGTACACCAGGAGACAGGTCAGTACACCAGGAGACAGGTCAGTACACCAGGAGACGTACACCAGGAGACAGGTCAGTACACCAGGAGACGTACACCAGGAGACAGGTCAGTACATCAGGAGACAGGTCCGTACACCAGGAGACGTACACCAGGAGACAGGTCAGTACATCAGGAGACAGGTCAGTACATCAGGAGACAGGTCAGTACACCAGGAGACAGGTCAGTACATCAGGAGACAGGTCAGTACACCAGGAGACAGGTCAGTACACCAGGAGACGTACACCAGGAGACAGGTCAGTACACCAGGAGACAGGTCAGTACACCAGGAGACGTACACCAGGAGACAGGTCAGTACACCAGGAGACAGGTCAGTACACCAGGAGACAGGTCAGTACACCAGGAGACAGGTCAGTACATCAGGAGACAGGTCAGTACACTAGGAGACAGGTCAGTACACCAGGAGAACGTACACCAGGAGACAGGTGAGTACACCAGGAGACAGGTCAGTACACCAGGAGACGGACACCAGGAGACAGGTCAGTACACCAGGAGACAGGTCAGTACACCAGGAGACAGGTCAGTACATCAGGAGACAGGTCAGTACACCAGGAGACAGGTCAGTACACCAGGAGACGTACACCAGGAGACAGGTCAGTACACCAGGAGACGTACACCAGGAGACAGGTCAGTACATCAGGAGACAGGTCAGTACACCAGGAGACAGGTCAGTACACCAGGAGACGTACACCAGGAGACAGGTCAGTACACCAGGAGACGTACACCAGGAGACGTACACCAGGAGACAGGTCAGTACACCAGGAGACGTACACCAGGAGACAGGTCAGTACACCAGGAGACAGGTCAGTACACCAGGAGACAGGTCAGTACATCAGGAGACAGGTCAGTACACCAGGAGAAAGGTCAGTACACCAAGAGACGTACACCAGGAGACAGGTCAGTACACCAGGAGACGTACACCAGGAGACGTACACCAGGAGACAGGTCAGGACACCAGGAGACAGGGCAGTACACCAGGAGACAGGTCAGTACACCAGGAGAAGTATACCAGGAGACAGGTCAGTACACCAGGAGACAGGTCAGTACACCAGGAGACAGGTCAGTACATCAGGAGACAGGTCAGTACACCAGGAGACAGGTCAGTACACCAGGAGACAGGTCAGTACACCAGGAGACGTACACCAGGAGACAGGTCAGTACACCAGGAGACGTACACCAGGAGACGTACACAAGGAGACAGGTCAGTACACCAGGAGACGTACACCAGGAGACAGGTCAGTACACCAGGAGACAGGCAGTACACCAGGAGACAGGGCAGTACACCAGGAGACAGGTCAGTACACCAGGAGACAGGTCCGTACACCAGGAGACAGGTCAGTACATCAGGAGACAGGTCAGTACACCTGGAGACAGGTCAGTACACCAGGAGACAGGTCAGTACACCAGGAGACAGGTCAGTACACCAGGAGACGTACACCAGGAGACAGGTCAGTACACCAGGAGACAGGTCAGTACACCAGGAGACGTACACCAGGAGACAGGTCAGTACACCAGGAGACAGGTCAGTACATCAGGAGACAGGTCAGTACACCAGGAGACAGGTCAGTACATCAGGAGACAGGTCAGTACATCAGGAGACAGGTCAGTACACCAGGAGACAGGTCAGTACACCAGGAGACAGGTCAGTACACCAGGATACAGGTCAGTACACCAGGAGAAATACACCAGGAGACAGGTCAGTACACCAAGAGACAGGTCAGTACACCAGGAGACAGGTCAGTACACCAGGAGACAGGTCAGTACACCAGGAGACAGGTCAGTACACCAGGAGACGTACACCAGGAGACAGGTCAGTACATCAGGAGACAGGTCAGTACATCAGGAGACAGGTCAGTACACCAGGAGACATACACCAGGAGACGTACACCAGGAGACAGGTCAGTACACCAGGAGACAGGTCAGTACACCAGGAGACGTACACCAGGAGACAGGTCAGTACACCAGGAGACAGGTCAGTACACCAGGAGACAGGTCAGTACATCAGGAGACAGGTCAGTACACCAGGAGACAGGTCAGTACACCAGGAGACGTACACCAGGAGACAGGTCAGTACACCAGGAGACGTACACCAGGAGACAGGTCAGTACACCAGGAGACAGGTCAGTACACCAGGAGACAGGTCAGTACACCAGGAGACAGGTCAGTACACCAGGAGACGTACACCAGGAGACAGGTCAGTACACCAGGAGACAGGTCAGTACACCAGGAGACGTACACCAGGAGACAGGTCAGTACACCAGGAGACAGGTCAGTACACCAGGAGACAGGTCAGTACACCAGGAGACAGGTCAGTACATCAGGAGACAGGTCAGTACACCAGGAGACAGGTCAGTACACCAGGAGACAGGTCAGTACACCAGGAGACAGGTCAGTACATCAGGAGACGTACATCAGGAGACAGGTCAGTACACCAGGAGACAGGTCAGTACACCAGGAGACAGGTCAGTACATCAGGAGACAGGTCAGTACACCAGGAGACAGGTCAGTACACCAGGAGACAGGTCAGTACATCAGGAGACAGGTCAGTACACCAGGAGACAGGTCAGTACACCAGGAGACAGGTCAGTACACCAAGAGACGTACACCAGGAGACAGGTCAGTACACCAGGAGACGTACACCAGGAGACAGGTCAGTACACCAGGAGACGTACACCAGGAGACGTCACCAGGAGACAGGTCAGTACACCAGGAGACGTACACCAGGAGACAGGTCAGTACATCAGGAGACAGGTCAGTACATCAGGAGACAGGTCAGTACACCAGGAGACAGGTCAGTACATCAGGAGACAGGTCAGTACACCAGGAGACAGGTCAGTACACCAGGAGACGTACACCAGGAGACAGGTCAGTACACCAGGAGACGTACACCAGGAGACGTACACCAGGAGACAGGTCAGTACACCAGGAGACGTACACCAGGAGACAGGTCAGTACATCAGGAGACAGGTCAGTACACCAGGAGACAGGTCAGTACACCAGGAGACAGGTCAGTACACCAGGAGACAGGTCAGTACACAAGGAGACGTACACCAGGAGACAGGTCAGTACACCAGGAGACGTACACCAGGAGACAGGTCAGTACACCAGGAGACAGGTCAGTACACCAGGAGACAGGGCAGTACACCAGGAGACAGGTCAGTACACCAGGAGACGTACACCAAGAGACAGGTCAGTACACCAGGAGACGTACACCAGGAGACGTACACCAGGAGACAGGTCAGTACACCAGGAGACGTACACCAGGAGACAGGTCAGTACACCAGGAGACAGGTCAGTACACCAGGAGACGTACACCAGGAGACAGGTCAGTACACCAGGAGACAGGTCAGTACATCAGGAGACAGGTCAGTACATCAGGAGACAGGTCAGTACACCAGGAGACAGGTCAGTACATCAGGAGACAGGTCAGTACATCAGGAGACAGGGCAGTACACCAGGAGACAGGTCAGTACACCAGGAGACGTACACCAGGAGACAGGTCAGTACACCAGGAGACAGGTCAGTACACCAGGAGACGTACACCAGGAGACAGGTCAGTACACCAGGAGACAGGTCAGTACACCAGGAGACAGGTCAGTACACCAGGAGACGTACACCAGGAGACAGGTCAGTACACCAGGAGACAGGTCAGTACATCAGGAGCCAGGTCAGTACACCAGGAGACAGGTCAGTACACCAGGAGACAGGTCAGTACACCAGGAGACAGGTCAGTACACCAGGAGACGTACACCAGGAGACAGGTCAGTACACCAGGAGACAGGTCAGTACACCAGGAGACAGGTCAGTACACCAGGAGACGTACACCAGGAGACAGGTCAGTACATCAGGAGACAGGTCAGTACATCAGGAGACAGGTCAGTACACCAGGAGACAGGTCAGTACATCAGGAGACAGGTCAGTACACCAGGAGAAATACACCAGGAGACAGGTCAGTACACCAGGAGACAGGTCAGTACACCAGGAGACAGGTCAGTACACCAGGAGACGTACACCAGGAGACAGGTCAGTACACCAGGAGACAGGTCAGTACACCGGAGACGTACACCAGGAGACAGATCAGTACATCAGGAGACAGGTCAGTACACCAGGAGACAGGTCAGTACACCAGGAGACAGGTCAGTACACCAGGAGACATACACCAGGAGACAGGTCAGTACACCAGGAGACAGGTCAGTACACCAGGAGACAGGTCAGTACACCAGGAGACGTACACCAGGAGACAGGTCAGTACATCAGGAGACAGGTCATACACCAGGAGACAGGTCAGTACACCAGGAGACAGGTCAGTACACCAGGAGACAGGTCAGTACACCAGGAGACGTACACTAGGAGACAGGTCAGTACACCAGGAGACAGGTCAGTACATCAGGAGACAGGTCAGTACACCAGGAGACAGGTCAGTACACCAGGAGACAGGTCAGTACACCAGGAGACAGGTCAGTACACCAGGAGACAGGTCAGTACACCAGGAGACAGGTCAGTACACCAGGAGACAGGTCAGTACACCAGGAGACAGGTCAGTACATCAGGAGACAGGTCAGTACACCAGGAGACAGGTCAGTACATCAGGAGACAGGTCAGTACATCAGGAGACAGGTCAGTACACCAGGAGACAGGTCAGTACACCAGGAGACGTACACCAGGAGACAGGTCAGTACATCAGGAGACAGGTCAGTACACCAGGAGACAGGTCAGTACACCAGGAGACAGGTCAGTACACATTTATATAAATTCAGAGTTATTTGTTGTTTTTGTCTCAGCCGAATGAAAAAGTAATGATTAATAAATTACATATAATGCTAATAAGATGTTGCGGGTCTCCTACAGACCGGTCGTGCACCGATGATTTAAAGATGGAAAGTTTTGTATGGAGTTCGGCGGGGATGAGTCCAGCCTCCTACCTTAGCTGTTGTTTCCTTCCAGGTATGAAACGCCTGGTGTGCAGCGTCCACCGCCCGCTTCGCCTCCACCGGACCGCAGTCTGACACCCTGACTATCTCCTGTCCTGTGGCCGGGTCCAGGACGGGGAACACGGAGGCTGTGGAGACCCAGTGACCGTCCATGTAGGCCTCCGTCCGGAGCAGCGGTGCGGGCACATCCAGGCTGTAGTGTCTGCGCCAGGCAGCGGGGAGGCCGGGCACCTGCCGGAGGAAACGGCGGCACCTCAGCACACCGGCAGCGGACATACCGGGGAACAGCGGGAGCTCTGCGCGGGACGACAATGACGTTTGTCTCACAGAAGTCTTGCAGAAACTCCTGCAGCGTCTGCGGACTCGTTGGTCACGTGACAATGACGAAACGGATCAAGTTCCTTCTGGTAGAGAGAAACTAACTTCCGGTGTTCCGTCAAAACAAAAGCTATCATGAATGGCGCTTTACTCAGATCGTACAACCCCCAAAGTGCTTCACAATACAGTCAGTCATTCACCCATTCACGCACACACTCGTTAAAGTGCAACTTGTTTTTGTTGATAAACGGTATAAATGAGTGTCTAATAGCCATGTCTACATTTCTGAGTTTTATTTTTGGTATTTAAGCACATTTTAATAAAACTATTAATTTTCTAACAAAAAATACCAAAAACCGTTAATGGAGCGCCCTCTTCAGGTTAAAACGTTATATTGCACTCAAGTTTGAATCAGACATTGCTATTGGCTGAAACCTTATTTCCTTCTCTTTTTTTGGCTACAGCTCAGAACCAGAGGAGATTCCTGTCAGTATATAAGGCTGTAGCTGATATTCTTTTGGATTCTCATTGTAAAACTGAAATAAGGTCTCAGTGAGAATACAATGAGACCTTATTTTCTCTATATGTGATGTCATCATTCTGCTGCTGTGGAGTATAAAAGAAGCTCCGTCTCAATCACACCTCCATAACAAGATGGAGTTTGAACAGGAAGTGTTTATTGCGTTTATCAGAGTTTATTTTAGTGTTTGTGATTGTGTGAAGATGTATTTTGTACATAACTGAATGATTTTCTCTTCATGCTGAGATACTTTGATTTATACGTCAGGCACCTCTCGGAAACACATTTTCTGTTGATGATATCGACGAGCAGCGGCCGCAGGCAGAGTCACATGACATTACTCAAGCTAATCTAAATGTAGCTTTAGCTCTGGTTAACAACAGTGTACCAGTAAGAGACGGGCTCTATTCTATGCTGCTAAGCCCTGCAGGGTGAACGCTCTCGCACTCGTCCACACAGCTTCCTCCATTTTCATCTGTTCCCTCTCTGGGGGCTGACCATCTGTGTCAAGTAGTGCGACATGTCAACCCCGCCCCCTTCCAGGCAACACCTCCTTTTGAGGCGTTTTTTAAAACGGAGTGTGGGCGGGGATGTAATCTGGAGGGGGTGAGTTGCTCTTTAATATGTGAGTATGATGGTTGACTCTGTTAAAAGCTTTACAGGCATCTAAAAAGCACCTAAAAACAGATGTGTTCTATATATTTACCTACATCTTCCTTCAAGGCAAATACATCAGTACTGAGTTTAACTGATTATCAGTGGGAAGTTTATACTCTGAGTCTTTTTACTTTAGATAGTACAGGCAACTAGTCTATAATTATCAATACAAGAAATCTTCCCAGTTTCTTTCTTTTACTACCAGCAGGACTGATAACATGTCAAATGTTTTATAAAACCTGTGAAACACAGTAACATATGGACTCCTGGATTTGTGTACTTCAGGTGTTCTGCTGATAACCGGTCCAGACCAGCTTTATGTGACTTTCTTGATCACTGAGAGAATCTGCTGCAGTTTATATTTGTAATAAATGTGTTTTGTTGATGGATCTGTTCATGTTTGTCTCTGCTGATGAAGAAACAAACAGACATGTTTTTACCTTTAAAGTTATTATAAATCTGCATCTGAAACAAAACAGGAAGTGTGTAAATGAATTCCTGCCAGTGTGATGGGGTTCTGATGTGTGCTGACCAGAACCAGCTCTGGTGCTGATCCAACACTCCATGTGGTTTTATCTCATGGTTTTCCTGTTTTTATCTGGCAGATTAGTGACGCTGTGATTTCTGATTCTAATTGTTCTTTTAAGAGAGAAGTCACATCTACGCAGGCTTTAACATCTCCTTCTGCTCCTGGATCTGGTTCCTGCTCTGCGGTCTCTGGAGGCTTTGAGCCTGAGACTTTGTCCTTTTCCAGGAGATCGTTGGTCATGTGGCTCCTGCAGGATGTTGTCCCTTCTGGGCTTTAGAAAGACTCGGCTGGATTACTGTAACATACTTTATTTAGGGGTCAGGTCTTCCTCTGTTGCTCTTCTTCAGAGGTCTGATTCTGAGATCTGATTCTGGGTCAGTTTGTTTGAATCTTTGAGGTTTTTCTAATGTTTTATTTCTTCTCAGTGTGATTGCTGTCGTGTCTTTAATAATTGGTTTTTGTCTTTCTGTGGAGCTCGTTGGTCCCGTGTGAGTGATTGACAGTATTTTATTAATAAGCTGAAATATAAAACTGATTCTCTTTAACGATCATTTCACACGTCGTCTCCTCATGGTCACAGTTCTCTAACTGTTTGTCTCATTATGTTCAGCTGAAACACGAGACCCGTGTCTTCATAAATAAATAAAAGTAAATAAAACACAATGTTTATTTACAAGAAAGTGTCGTTTTTATTCCCTTTAGTTTATTAATGATTGACAGCAGTGGGTCTTTCCAAACTGTCGGACGTGTTTTGTGTTCAGTTCTTCATGTTAAATCATTCAGAGCAGATAAAACGTTCTCTTCTGAACGTGGATGTATTAATCAGATAAACTGTGTTTACAGCAGGAATCAGCTGAAACACTGTGCTGAACAAACACCCTGCACATGTGTACCAGAATGATAAACCAGGTCTGTCCTACGCAGACAGACAGACAGACAGACAGACAGACAGACAGACAGACAGACAGACAGACAGACAGACAGACAGACACGGCCTGCTTCTGTCCATGAGCGTGCAGCCGTGCACAGATTCTGTAGCTGGAACTTCCAGTTCACCTTTGTAAAGAGCTGAAGACATATTTTACTATATTTACTGTTATAAACTAACACAGCTGATGTTGCGTAACAGCTGTTAGGACTGACTTCTTGTTTCACTTTCCTTTTTTAGATTTTCTGTCACTAACATGCAGCATCCACTCTGATAACATGAAGTCATGTTCATGATGAGAACTGATCTGCAGAGAACTTACAAATATAATTAAACAATATGTAAATAAATATGGTGTAATAAAAAAGAAACACACTCATTAAAGTCTAACAAATAAAAGAGAATTTACTGATCTGAACTTTACAGCTTCTGTTTGACTGTTTTTTACTTTATTACTATGTAATAACATGCAAACACCTGGATCAGCTGCTGTTGTGACGTCAGGAAAATGAAACTTAAGGAAACAGAAAGGCACCAGCTGGAGTCTTTATGAAGTGCAGCAGGCGTCTGGGACTCAGACTGAGAATGGGTGTTCAAGGTCTGTGTTCGTTCCTGGAGACCCACCAGAGGATTTACAGGGACGTCCAGTTTGGGAGGAGTCGGCTGGTGATAGATGGCTGTAACCTGTACCACCTGCTTTACTTCAGCTCAGGTGAGACGCTGTTAGATGCTAAACTACATGAAGTAGAAGGAACTTCTAATCCATGTTAGAGCTGCAGATTAATTCAAATAATTATAATCTAAATCCAGATCTGATCTGAAGCCAGCAAGAGTTTCTGTCAACATTCTATTGATATAGATATATATATATAGTTAGAGTTCTGGTTCAGAGTTCTGGTTTAGAGTTCTGGTTCAGAGTTCCGGTTCAGAGTTCTGGTTCAGAGTTTATTGATCATGTTTTTTTGTGTTATTATTATCAGGTTTGGATCAGATTCATGGTGGGGAGTACGCTGCCTATGAGAGTCTGATTGAGAGGTTCTTTACAGCCCTCAGAACCTGTGGGATCAGTCCATACGTCCTTCTGGATGGAGCTTCTGATGTCTCTGACAAAAAGCAGGATACAGTGGTGAAGAGATCTCTGGATCGGGTCCAGAGATCCCATCAGGCAGCAGTGAGCAACTCCCAGATGGACATCCTCCCAGGTCTGGCCCATATGGTTTTTAGACAGACTCTGGCCCGGCTGGGGGTTCCGGTGGCCCAGTGCTTTGAAGAGTCGGATCAGGAGATAGCTGCCTTGGCCTCTGAGTGGAAGTGTCCAGTTCTCTCAAATGACAGTGATTTCTACATCTTCGACCTGCCGGGTGGGTTTCTGCCCATCTCTCATTTTCAGTGGAAGGAGGTGAAACAGAGAGGCTCCCAAAGCTCCATCTCCTGCAGGAGGTACTACACCTCAAGCTTCTGCATCTTCTTTGGAATCCAGCAGCAGCTCCTGCCCACTTTCGCTGCCTTGGCTGGTAATGACTACGTGAAGCTGAAGTTCAGATGGACTCAGTTTTCTTCAGCAGGCATGGGTCCTCCCAGCCGCCTGGAGGGGCTCCTCCGCTGGCTGAAGGACTTCCAGCACCCTCAGGACGCCTTGGAGGCAGCACTAGGGCTGATGGGAGAACTCAGCAAGAAGAGCAAGAAGGAGTTCTTACATAGACTACATCAGGGGATGGAGGCGTATCAGCTGAGTCCGAGCGCGCTGAGCAGATTCTTTCTTCATCAAGAGCCACCGGAGCTTCCTGCACAGGAGGAGGTGAACGTCTCCTCTCAGAACTGAATGACCAATAAAGTATCAATAAAGTTGAGGGTGGGGGGGCGTGGCCTAATGAGGAAGGAGATCATCTTCTGATCAGGAGGTCGGGGTTTGATCCCGGGTCCCAGCAGGCTACGTGTCCTTGGACAAGATACTGAACCCTAATCGTCCCCTGGGCAGATTCGAGCCGCCCGCTGCTCCCAGATAACGTATCAATTAAAAATGAATTAATAATCTGGATCTTATAAGAACTTTTACCAGAAGTTCTAATCTTGCTCACAGAGTTCACCAGTCACATCATTTTTTAAACAATATTTCCATAAATCTTAGTCTGTTTTCTGAAATATAATAGAAATATAATCTGTAATTCAATTTAAATGTTAATCAGAATCAGAGCAGCTGACGGTCGTTAATGCTCCATTCTCTGATCAGCTGATCCGTGTTGGATATAAAGGAACATATTGAACATGTGAACAGCTCGTATGAGAAACTTTTCCACTCGTGTACCGTCTTTCTGTATTCATGAATATAAACAATTCATTCATTTAAAAAACAAATTCCTGCTACATTTTGGGACAATGAATGTTTCTGAAGGTGTTTTATGTTGTAGGATGTCAGTCTGGTCCCACGCTGGATGCTGCTGCCTTTCACTCAGGCCCGACTTCCTGCTGTTATCTTAGACATTCTGCGTCTGGGACAGATGACAGCGCTGGGTGCCAGTGTTGACCACAAAGACCTGCCCAGTGCCAATCTGACCTCCAGGTCACTCCGCCAGGTGATGTACGGGCTGCTGCTGGGCAAGAAGAAGTCCCTTCAGGTGATGGAGATCGATAGGGAAGGTCTCCAGCTGACGTCCATCCCAGTCAAACCAACGTTCAGTAGAACCGGCAAGCGGCTCAGACTCAGCTCACTGCAGGAGGTGATGCTTCTGTTCCTCAAACTGAAGGAACTCTCCAAAAACTCCTTTTTACAAACTCAGTCTGTAAAGATCAAAAGATGATCTAAAGATGTTCTTCCTCCTCCTGCATGATGCTCCAGGAGGAGTTCTCTGATCGTCTGCAGGTTCTACTGGAGGCTCTAGGAGTGACCCAGGACTTGTTGAGCCTCCTGCCTCCTCTGCTGAAACTCCCCGTTGCTGTCACCTGCTACTGGCTGAAGACAGCTCAACCTCCTCCAGACCTCGTCCTGTTGAAGGCACTGCTGCTTGGAATCAGCACAGGAAACATGCACAGAGCAGGTAAACAGATCAGCTGATTCTGGGATGTTGAGGTGTGAAGGTGGTAGAACAGTTACATACATAACGTTCCTGCACAGAACGCTGCGACAGGAACATTATAAAAGTTTTATTTCTTTCTCTGCTGCACAACGTCCCTCAGCAGCTGGGGGGGGGGGGGGGGG
>SSNP01000224.1:117344-119564 GCA_006937955.1 Pachypanchax playfairii | reverse complement strand
GGGGGGGGGGGGGGGGGGGGGTGATCCTGATGAAGGGGAAGCGTTTGTGTCAAGAACCAGAACCAGAACCAGAACCAGATCCTGAACTGAACACAAAGATGCAGCAGGCAGAGAGTCGAGAGATCCCGTCGAACAGCTGAGTTTATTAGGCAATAAAACAAAAGACACAGAGGAGCAGGACGTGGTTCCAAACAGGGTGAGGCAGGTGGTGGTCAGGTCCAGAACCAGGTCTGTCAGAAACAAGACTATGACCAGACCAGTATGAAACTATGACAAGGTTCTGAAGGTCCTGACGATCGCTACAATCACTCAGACAACAAGAAGATTACAGGAAGTGAGTAAGACAGGAAATAACCAGAACAAAGAACTTAACCAGAAAACTAACGATTCAAGACAATTAGGTCCAAATCCAGATGTTCAAAAATCCAAGGTGAAGGTAGAGGAGCAGGTTGAGACTGGGTCGAGGAGGTGAAACAAGGTCAGTCCACTTTCTGGGAAACAGTTACAGTAAGATGCAGGACGGCTGCAAGAAACACAACAAACAACACGACAAACAGCTGATGGGGACGAGGGACGTGCATGATGGACAGGTGTGGTGAGTGAGAGGTGCAGGAACATGTGGAACCATGTGATGCTGTAAAGGTGATGAAAGGTTAATATGTCTGTGTTACAGGTCACAGCTGTAACCAGCAGCTAGACAGGAACGTGTCTCACTCTTTCAACCAGTGGCAGGTGTCTCTAAGGGACAGCATCTGGCTGAACGCACTGCTGGGCTTTCCTCTGCCTGAACCACCCATCTCACTGTAAGACTTCACAGGGTCCCGGGGGGTGGGGGGGAGGTGGGGGGGTGCGCTCACGTGGAGAACTCATGGTAAAATATAGTCCAGACAAATAAACAGCATGGAATGGTACAAGGCATGTCGTCATAGTAACAAAGATATTTACATTAGGTACAGATGATCCAGCAGCTTCTCTCTGAGACTGTAACAGTTCCTCCAGATCACATACAAGAACTTTACAGGTGAACCTGAAGCTGACACCTGGACAAATGATCATCATTGGAGGCAGTCTGAAAATAACTCCTGCAAGAAAAGGATCAGTTTCACTCCAGACCAGATCTGGACCTGCTGGATCTGCTGGACCTGCTGGATCTGCTGGACCTGCTGGACCTCTGTCTGTCAACCGCATATTTCAAATATAATGACACAGATAGAAACATGGTTGTTCTATGAACACTGAGACATCAGTTCACAGTGTGGACGATACGTGAGTCAAAATCCAAATCCAAGATCCAGATTTCTTCTCTAAACATTCAGTTCACAACAAGATAAAACTCACTAGAGAGGATCCCAAAGACAACAGGCTGCCTTTCCTGGACTGTTTGGGAGTCTTTGTATTGTTAAATTTAATTTGATAAAATGAAAGTAAAAAATCTGAGCTGATGTTCTTCTTGTCCAGGTTGTATCAGGGGATGCTTGTCCACCAGCTGGTTCACAGGATGAAGACTGGAGCCAGACTGAAGGCCCTGCTGAAGAGCAATAGGACCAGTGTGAATCTGTATCACACCATGCTCTCCATCATTCACCAGTTTCAGGCTCAGCAGGCGCTGGTGACATCGAGGAACTGGCAGAAAACAAGAATCCAGCAACAACCACTGGAAACTCTGAATGACCTGACAGCCAGCCTGCAGCAGCTGTTTCACTCTGATGACGAGACAGAAAGGGAAGTGGACATCATGATCCAAACATGAGCAGAGCTGCAACTGGGGGAGTAGATGTTGGTGAGAACACGGTACAGAACCAAAGACAGGAGCAACAGATGCAACAAACCAGAAATGGCCCGAAAGCAGGAGTGCCGTGGGTGGGACCTCTTCTGATTGGGCGGGGCCTCCTCTGGTAGGGTGGGACCTCTTCTGATTGGGCGGGGCCAGGGTGGGACACTGGAGGAGGTGCTGAAGACTTTATTACTCTCTGTACTTTGCTCTGTTCCTGTTTACCAGAACTTTTTATATTGTTATGATTTTTTATTCTGACTGATAACATTCACTGTTCTTTAACTAGAAAACAAAGATCAATAAAGTAATCAACCAATCAGTATGTATTTTAAAGTGTGTGTTAATGTGTGTGTGTGTCGGTGAACCTATTCTAGACTGTCTCAGTGACATCAAGTCATGGTTGGCTGCAAAGGATCCTCAATATCAGTCAGAGGAGGATCCTCGAT
>SSNP01000224.1:97344-107344 GCA_006937955.1 Pachypanchax playfairii | reverse complement strand
GTTTTTCTGTATTTTAGAGGCTTCTAACATTTGTTGCATCTGCCGTACTCACTTCAACAACAAAAACAGGAATGTAGTGAAGAAATGGCGGGAGTGGCGTCAGTGCGTTACTTGCCAGCAGTGGTCACATTTGGTATGCGGTATACTTTTTTACCCCACTGTATCAAGCCTTGCTCCATCAATCAGAGGCTCTTCAAGGAGCCAATGTGTGGACCTGTGCTCATCCTTAGACCATTTAAAAAGAGCACATACTTTAAAAAGGCCCTGATAAAACCCCGGTAAAGTATGTAACAGCGGTGATTTAAAAGCAGTTAAAAACCAAGCATAGTCTATAGCGAAACCACCCAGACGCCTCAACACACAACCTGCCACACTTCTCCATACTAAATCTGAGGGACCATATAAAAACCGTTGTACAAACTGCAATCTGAAAACAGCTGCTCTACTAGCCAGGTGGACCAGGCCCTGTCCCCCGTCCTCTCGGGATAAAAACAGGACAGTCTGTGGGACCAAGTGATACTTATCCCATTAGAAATGAATCATTTCTGCTTGTATTCTTACCATTAGGCTACTCGGCGGTTCAAGACATACAAGCTTGTGCCACAGCTGGGAAGCTATCAAGTTATTTAAAACCAATACTCTCCCTCTGTATGACATTTGTGGGCGGATCCACCTCCACTTTAACATCTTTTCCATGACTTTTTCAAATATTCCTTCCCAATTTTTCTTTATCATACTGTCATCGCCTAAATATATGCCAAGATATTTTAGTCCATTCTTCTGCCACTCCAATTGTTGAGGCAACCCTAACCCTAACCCTAGGGGGGCCACCTTCCTACCACTGACCAAAAGAGCAGTGCTTTTCCTCCAGTTCCCTTTCACTGAGGAAACCCTTTGAATTTTTTCCACAACAGTATTTAGAGTGTCAACATCACTCTGATCCTTAATGAAAACGATCACATCATCTGCATATGCAGATAAAATGAACCTATCGCTACAACCAGGCAGAGATAAGCCAGCAATCGTTTCTCTCAATCTACAGAGGAGAGGTTCCAGGGAGAGAGCATAGTGCATCCCAGACAGGGCACAGCCCAGCCTGACACCTCTACACTTCCTAAAAGGAGCACACAGACTGCAATTTACTTTCAGCACACTCTCGATGTCACTGTATAACACCTTAATCATGGCAATGAAACCAGCATTGAACCCAAAACTCTCCATGGTTTCCCATAGAAAGCTGTGTTCAACATGGTCAAACGCCTTTTCTTGATCTAATGAGATCAGGCCGATATCAGCCTCCAATGAACCAGAGACGTCCAAAACATCAAGAATCAGATAGATATTATCTACCATGGACCTGCCTGGCACACAGTACGTCTGGTCATGATGGATAACCTCCTCCATAGCTCCCCTCAGTCTCAGCGCCAGGGCCTTGGACAAGATCTTGTAATCCGTACAGAGCAGTGACACCGGACGCCAGTTCTTTATCTCTTTCAGATCTCCTTTCTTTGGTAGAAGAGTGATAACCGCCCTACAGCAGAATAGTGGTAACACACCACACCCAAGACATTCATTCAAGACGTCAAGGAGATCAGCAGAGAAAATGTTCCAGTGTGTTTTAAAAAACTCTACTGTCAATCCATCAATCCCTGGAGCTTTCTGCCCCTGCATAGTTCGTAGTGCCGTGCTGAGCTCATCCACCGTCAAAGGCACAGCCAGCTTAGCATTCATTCCATCAGAGACCTTAGGCAGTCCTTTTAAAAACTCTTTAGCAGAGTCACCTCTCCTCGTCTGCTCACTCTGGAACAGCGTAGCGAAGAACGAGACTGCTCTCTGTCGCACCTTGCTAGGTTCAGTTAGTTCTTGTCCAGTTTCTGACAACAGGGAGCGGATGACTTTTAGCTGTCCATGCTTTTTCTCCAAGCTAAAAAAAAAACTGGAGGAGGCATCCATCTGGGAAATGTTCTTAACTCTAGAGCGCACCAGCGCGCCCTGTACCCTTGTGTCAAGCAAGTCAGCCAACTTGGCTTTTTTAGTCTTAAGGATATCACAATGTCCTTGATTTCCTGTGGACTCACACAACTGCTCACACTCCACAATATCAATCTCCAGATCTCTAACTGACTTGGTGATATCTCTGGTGACACCAAGACTGTACTGCTGACAGAGATGCTTGTTGTTTCTATGATCCCATCACTGTTTCAGGGATGTAAAACCCTTTCTCTGTCTAAAATCAGCCTAATAAAACTCTAAAACATCTCTAAAACACTTATCAGCAGTCATATAAGCATTAAAATGCCAATACGTGCTTTTCACAGAAACATCTCTTTAACCTTGCTCTTGTCGAGGACAGTCGCATTTCGCAGCTTCTCCCTTATCTTCTTCAACCCTCCCCCCTTTCCTGCTTCTGTCTCATGTCTGCATGTCTCTGTGCCTTCTGTACTGGCTGCTACGAACTGGAAATTTATATGGATCTGGTATCGTGGTCACTTACACATTGGAAAACTTTTCTTACTACAATTGAGGCTTGAGAAGGGGGAGCCACCATGCTCGGACTCGACCCACGCTTTGTCGGTGGAGGACGTATTTATTTGGATTACTGACGTGGGAACCTGCTGATTGGAGCTGGCAGTCACCTGACGTATTGACAAATTTGGAAAAATAAGGAAAGTATGTAACCTTATCTGGCAGCACTCGGACTAGAAAGCTCGGGGGTCTGGATCACAGACTGATGTGTTGGATCTCACTGGAAGAATGGGTGTCATCTTGGAGAAGCTGCAGGTTTGGTTCTATGTGGAGGAGTGATTGATTGGCTGTTTCATGTAATTTGGTTTTACTTGGCTGTTTGGGATTCTCCACAAAAGTGTACCAGATGGACAACAGGAGCTGCTGAAATTCTTCGGCTTCGATCTAATTACTCTTATCTTTGTTTCAACTGGCCTCAAGGCTAATGCACTAAATTCCGCTGGAGCAGTGAGTGCTGAGGTGCACAGCCCCTCCCTTCCCCTGTCCACTGGACGCCAACAGACTGAGGACAGACATAACATCGAACATGACATCGAGAAACCTTGGTGTCATACTGGACAACCAGCTGTCCTTCAAGGAGCAGGTTAACTCCGTAGCTCGCTCATGTTGATTTGCTCTTTACAACATCAGGAAAATCAGAGCCTTCCTGACAGACCACACCAGACAGCTTCTGGTCCAGGCCCTGGTCTTGTCCCGCATCGACTACTGCAACTCTTTGCTGGCCGGTCTTCCGGCGTCCTCGGTTAAACCTCTGCAGATGATTCAGAACGCAGCAGCACGTCTGGTCTTCAACCAGCCCAAGAGGGCTCATGTCACTCCGCTGCTCATTTCTCTGCACTGGCTTCCAGTTGCAGCACGCATCAAATACAAAGCTCTGCTTCTGGCTTACCAGACTCTAACACACACAGCTCCTACTTACCTTCACTCCTTCATCCAAACCTACATTCCCACGCGTCAGCTACGCTCAGCCGCTGAAAGACGCCTAGCGCTTCCACCACAACGTGGCATGAGATCATGTTCCAAACTCTTCTCCTCTGTTGTCCCCCGATGGTGGAATGACCTACCAAACTCGGTCCGATCCTCAAAGTCGGCACCTACTTTTAAGAGCAGACTTAAGACTCACCTCTTTAACGAACACTTTCAGTCTTAATGTGGAATTGATTTATGATTTATGATAGCGATTTGGGATTTTATCTCTACAAAAAAAAAAAAAAAAAATTGATACACTTGATGTATCAGCGTCGGAATTAAACTGGACTACAAACAGTCCGCCTCCTTATATTGTTTCCTTCTCTTTGAATTCTTGCTTGTATGTTCTCTCAATGTAAGTCGCTTTGGATAAAAGCGTCTGCTAAATGACAGTAGTAGTAGTAGTAGTAGTAGTAGTAGTATCCATCCATCCATCCATCCATCCATCCATCCATCCATCCATCCATCCAAGAAACTGTACATTCGATCATTGCATGATCAGTAAAACCAACAGGTAAGATTTTGCATTCACTAAAAACAGTAACATGATGTGAAAAACAATAAAAACGAGCAAGAGAGATCCTTTGCTGACTTATAAAAAGTCTTGACATCAGGAAAAAAAGTCTCTACATTTACTCCTTTTACATTCTTTGTATCATGCAAAAAATTTTTTATTGCCATAGCCGGATAAAGTTTCTCTTTCCCTTCAGAAACTTGACTCAGG
The DNA here is from genome assembly GCA_006937955.1 of Pachypanchax playfairii. Classification (NCBI taxonomy): domain Eukaryota; kingdom Metazoa; phylum Chordata; class Actinopteri; order Cyprinodontiformes; family Aplocheilidae; genus Pachypanchax; species Pachypanchax playfairii. The sequence goes on along the minus strand of SSNP01000224.1, from coordinate 103,125 downwards.
GAGATGTCACTCATTTCTGATGTACAGCTCTCACAATCACTGTCATCAGTTAAATCAACACAGAGGTTAGATCCTGCCTGCTTGATGCTTTTTGCTCCACTCCTTGTCTCAACTCTGTCAGTGGACACACTTCTTTTTATAGAGCTTTTTTTCTCAGCTTGAGTCACCATGTCCATGTCCATATCCTCAGCTGGTTTTGCAAAGACTGCATCCTCACTATTCTGTACACTGCTTTCCTTCACCTTTTCTTTTCCTTCTCCACTTTCAGAACCCTCTGCCAAATCAGAACTGGATTCTTGTACTTTGTCCAAAACTATTTCTTTGTTTGTTTCTCCTGTCTTGTCCTTCTTTTCATCCTGCTTATTATCAGGCTGGGATTGAGTTTGTTCACCCTCAGTCTGATTCTCCCCCCTGCTCTCCGAACTATTATTCTCAGTACTGACTGTTGTACTTTGTTCAGCTGTACTAGGGTTAACAGTACTAGGTTCAGATGATTTCTTGTTACTCGAACCGTTTTTCTCAGTAGAGCTGAAAGGTTCTTTCCTTCCATTCACAGGGGCAGATCCTTCCTTCTGCGGACACACTATGACCCTCCCCCACATCCAAAACATTTCATCGCAGAAGAAGTAGCGAATAGAACATAATCAAAATCCTCCACTTTAACGTGGAGTCTCAGATTAAGTTCTTCTGACTTGTTTGGCAGGATCATAAAAAGCTGCCGCCTGTGCGACACAACTTGGCTCAGTAAAGGAGACTTGCATCCAGACAGAACTTTTCTTATAGGAGAAACAACCTTCCCATGCCTTGACAGCTCTCACAGGACGACCCGGGTGGCCGGCTGAGCAGTGGGACCACCTGTACAAACACCCCCCCTATGATTTCACGGAGCTATGTCCGACCACATTCCCTAACGCCATGGTGACCTCCTCCAAGCTGCACGGGAAGCTGGTGTTCACCCTGAAACCGTGCTTCCGCGTGAGCGTGGCCACCCGCACCAGCCATGGCATCGGCGAACAACACCGCCCAGGCTGGCTCACGATCTCTCCAACAACAATAAACACTGAAAACTTAAAAACGCACAAAACCAAAATGCAAACAATAACTAGAAAAGTTTGGAAAACCACACTCGCTCAGAACGCTTTCTCCCACCTGCCACTCCACTTCCACTCAGAGAGAGAGAGAGAGAGAGAGAGAGAGAGAGACAGATGGACCAGATGAAACTCAGATGTGAAGATCAGATGTTCATTAGATCATGACATCACTGTTTGTTCATCATATGAATTAAATCTGTTTATTAAACAAATTCTGGTTTTATGACAGCTGAATTCACATTTTCTCTCATAACAGAACTGGTTCCTGTGGACTCTCAGAGACTCACTGTGAAGTTCTGGCCTCAGCCATGAAGTCCAGCCCATCACATCTCACAGAACTGGACCTGAGTGGGAACAACCTGCCTGACTCTGGAGAGAAACATCTGTGTTCTGGACTGGAGAGTCCAAACTGTAGACTGGAGGTTCTGAGGTCAGTTCACTGCAGCTGTTGGAGGTTTTCTGTCTTTAACCAACTAAAATCTTCACTGATACTTCAGAATTTATTTATTTATAAATGTTTCCACAGTTCAAACTTTCATCTGAACCAGTTTTATACAAACTACATCTGATCAAATGGTTCAGAACAAGTTCTGGTTCTGTTAGTTTTGACTAATGAATCAATGATTAAACATAAGTTCATCATGTTTTTGTAGATCTTAAATCAAAATAAATTTTATGCATTTAAATAATTTAGTTGACATTTTTTGTTTTAACTTCATCCTGTTACTTAAGCTCACAGATTTTATTCTTTATTCAGATTGTTGAACTGCAGCTTGTCAGAGATCAGCTGTTCTTCTCTGGGTTCAGCTCTGAGATCAAATCCATCTCATCTGACACATCTGGACCTTAGTAACAACAACCTGTCTGATTCTGGACTGAAGCAGCTCTTTGGTTTCCTGGAGAGTCCAAACTGTAGACTGGAGGTTCTGAGGTCAGTTCACTGCAGCTGTTTCCATCCAAAGCTGTTACAAATCTTCTGTCTCTTCATGTTAATATAATCCATGATGTTGAGTTCAGGTCTGCATGAAGGATAAATCTCCATGATTGTTTCACCTGATGTTCACGGCACATATTGATGTGACTCACATTGTTTAATGGATGGATGGATGGATTAATTGATTAATTAATAATTAATGGTTTTATTATTGTGCATACACACTGTATGTCCAGCCCTAGTGGACTTATAAGACACCAACACTACCACAAATGATCAGTTACCAGAACACAACATACATAAATATTATTTAAATAAACAAGTTTGTAAATGCCAGTTCATAACATAATAACATTATAAACAAGTCTGCTGCCTCATCCAGAAAGTAGACAATTTTAACACATTGAAATTAAACAACCATTTCATCTCGTTCAACCTCTCCTAATTTACACAAACTACAAAGTCTGTCCTCTTCTGGAGTTTGAGTGAATCTGCCAGTTTCTATAGTCAGAGGAAATATACTGGTTTACAGCTGATACATCAAAGATCTTTGGTTCCTTGTCAGGTCAGCCTTTATATACAACTCTGTTTCAAATACATCTTTAATTTGTTAGTAAGTCCTTAGCTTTGGCTGGTCCATGATCCAGTGGATCCAGTCAGAGACTGAAGAAAAGAACTCTAGCATCACTGGACCTGGTCCAGGATCCAGTGCAAAGAGGAACTCTAGACCAGTAACAGACTGAAGAAAAGGACTCTAGCATCACTGGACCTGGTCCAGGATCCAGTGCAAAGAGGAACTCTAGACCAGTAACAGACTGAAGAAAAGGACTCTAGCATCACTGGACCTGGTCCAGGATCCAGTGCAAAGAGGAACTCTTGACCACCTCACACCAAACATTAATTATAGATTCATGTTATTATAAACATTCAGAACAACAATAATATCTATATTACAGCTTGTAGTGAGCTGTAGCTCTCCTAAAAACAGTTTTAATACTAAGAGAAATACATAAAATGAATCGCCTCCTCCTCGACAGGAAGTCTTCACTCGGGGAACAAGGATCTGAGGGTGTAATGCGGCGATTGAGATGACAACGGCAAGGTTTATTTCATGTTTTTAAAGTATCATTTAAGGCACCAACAGCTGTCACAATGTTACACAACACAATTCTTATTTCTTTTAATTCATTGGTCACGGAATTAATAGCGCTGATGGAGTCTCTCTGTGTCTGTGTCTTTTTAATACATTTTAATACTCTGTTCCAACTGGTTTTTCTTAGTTATTTTCTTGTATTTTTGCAATCAATGTTGAGTGTTTGACTGTACTTGTTTTCTTTTGTTTATTTTGATTGATTTTATCTGTACAGTGTCTTTGGGAGTCCTGAAAGGCACTTCAAATTAAATGCATTATTATTATTTGTCTCTCTGCCTGTCCACTCCACCTCTGGAACCTGATACGGTTTGTTGCACCATAGAAATAAAGCGCACCAGACAACAGAAGGGGTAAATTCAACCCTAACTGTTGTAAGAATAAATCTGTCCTGACATAATAACTCACCCAGAACCACAATTCTGTTTGCTAAATACATCAGGACAGGACAGGTAGAAAACAAAAAGTATTAGAAACTAAGTGAGAGTGAAGAAAGTCATTTCTGATCTTATTTGATCCTGCAGAGAAAAGAAGTGACTCAGTGTTTGTTTGACTGTTTGAACTGTTTTTTGTCTGCAGGCTGTCAGGCTGTCTGATCACAGAGGAAGGCTGTTCTTCTCTGGCCTCAGCTTTGAGTTCCAACCCCTCCCATCTGAGAGAGCTGGACCTGAGCTACAATCATCCAGGAGACTCAGGAGTCAGGCTGCTGTCAGCTGGACTCAAGGATCCAGACTGGAGACTGGACACTCTCAGGTATGGAGAGACCTGCTGCAGACACACACAGTGTCTGATAGAGGAGGAAGAACTGGAGACATGTTCTCTGTTCTTCACTCAGCTCTGTCTTTCTGCTTCATGCTGGATATGAGGCAACATGTTGTCATGGTACCAGGACCAGACAGAGAAGAAGTGAAAAGGTTCAGATGGTTTTAATGTTTACAAACTATTTTATACACAGCTGGAAAAATGAAAGAAGATTTTGAAAACACATCAGATCTAAAGTGGATAAAGCTCCTGCTGGATCTCCTGATCCTGATATGGAAGGTGTCAAAGTGTGAGGAACTAAAGAACACATCATCTGATGAAGATGATCAACCTACAGAGGGTTTGATTCAGGGTCACCAAGACATTTAAACTGATGCAGCAGCTGGTCCAGTTTACTGAAATGTTCCTGCAGCAGCTCTAAATGGTTCTCAGTAGTTTGTTGGACCCACCTGTCTGAGTCCTGCCTGACAACATCAGGTCTCCTTATGAGATGATAGATGGTGTCCTGGAGGATCTCCTCTCAGATCCTGACCAGCAGCAGCTTCACCTGCTGCTCTCAAACTCTGGAACAGAACGTTCTGAGATCAGATCCCAGACCAGGAAGTGAATCGTGTTCCACATGAAACTGATAATTAACCCCAATAACCAGAAAGACTCTAAACTTTATCTATAATAAACTTTATTAAAGCTGGAGTGCGTAACTTCTGTAACTTCTGTCGCCCGCTAGCGGAATTTTTGTGTCATTACAACAATGAAGCTGGCGCTTCCATATGACGTAAGCCCAACTGCCACCGCTTTATCTCTGCCGTTGTTATTCCAACCGGTATCTGTCTTAATCAAGCTTCAAATTCAGTCTGTTTACTTTACCTGGCTCTATATTTGTTTCAATAAATATCATTTCATTGTTGAAAAAATCAAGAGAAACCAGTAAAATATAAAAATACTGGTAAAAAAACCTTCAGAGTTCAGGTTGGATTGTTTACAGGTTTGATTGTTCACTTTAATCTACATTTAACAGTTTGGTGTTGAAATTTATTAGTCAGCTGTTGGGGTCACAATGATCTATTTGTCTTATTCAGTGAATTTTTTCAGTTTTGACACGATGCAGAATCCTGCAGTCAGCTGCACTGATCTGACTGACTGAAAAACCGTTACACTGGTAAACTGACAGACACAAACTGACACAGATAGAGACAGAATCAGCTGATCAGCTGGAACTTCGGTGCTCTGGGTTTCATCTGGTGCGCATTTTATATTTTGACAGTGTGTGCGGACCTGCGGACCACTTATGTGCACCCCTGAACATCAGCCAGATCTCTTCTCTCCACCGAGGAAAGCGACGCCGATACAAATTCGCGTTTGCCTTCTCCTTCGGTCACTTTCCTTCTTAGCCAATAGTCCCTCTGCCGAACGTCCAGGAATTATTTTTTTTTTTCGTGGTAGGATCCACTTCCCGATAAGTGTCTCTCGGCTGTTTATTTGGATTCTCCGCCATGTCGACCTTCACGTTCTGCCGGCTGCTACGAGACACTGCGTTCTATTTCTTATTATTTTTCTTGTTGTGACATAAAAGACGTAATTTCATGTGCGACAGCGCGGGAATGTCGCAGTCGACACGCAAAGTAAAAATGAGATATATTGAAAAATACCGTGAGATGTTTGAGGAGCCGATCGGCTTAATCTGCATTGTGTCATCTCCTCTGATAGTGGCTTGGCTGAAACGGACATCCACGGACATGTAAAAGTTACGCACTCCAGCTTTAAACATCAGAAGAAGAAACAAACCAGATCATTAAAATGATCAGACTTTGATTATTGATTTGGAATCATGAGCAATAACTAGA
>SSNP01000224.1:17500-89998 GCA_006937955.1 Pachypanchax playfairii | reverse complement strand
GCTTATCCTCAGCACTAGATAATGCAAGTAAACTATATGTGTTTTTAATCATTTTCATTTAAAATAAATAATTAACATTACAGAATTGTGAACAAGCAGTATAGTAAGTACCATATTAAACCTCACCTGTGTGATTTAGTGGCTATTATTTACTGTTAGTCTGTAATCCACACTGATGCTTCATTGACACTTCATTAACTTTAATAAATAACAAAAAGCGAGGTGCAGGTGCCGGGTTAAAGCAGGTTTAGAAATCTGGCCAGCCACTTGTAATGAGTGAAAACAATGGATGTATCATCCATGGTGAGAACTGTTAGCTTCTTTGCTCTGACTCTATTTACACTCCATCCGCGTACTGTCTCTGACGGCAGCCTGGTCTGCCCCAAGATGGCCGCCCTATCGGCACGCCTCTCAGCCACGGATGAGGGGTCTATTGATGTCTATGGGAGGCACAATCAAGATACCAGACACACGAGGAAAGAAACAGGAAGCACAACCAATGTCAAAATAAAAGCAGAACAGGAAGACACACAACCAGGGGAACAAAACAGACCATGGGAGAAAAAGGAGGACTAAGAGGAGGACAGGAGAAGAAACTAACCCAAAAATAACCCCCATAACTAATCCTAAGAAACAAATAACAAAACCATAGATAAATGACAGGGAAAAAGCACTCAAAATAAAACAAAACCCAAGAGTCATAGGTGCCGGGCCCCGAAGCACCCACGGGAGATGCTGAGTTTACACTTGGGATTAAAACGCTGATACTATAGCTCATAAGATCCGATTGAAGAGGCTTGAATATGATATTGGGATTCATATTCATTGTTTGAATTTGCTGGACTCTGATTGGCTAACAAATTAGCCTATGAGAGCAAGGTATACTATTTCCTCCCACTCTGTGCATGGCAACAGCAGACATAGTCTCTTCCTGTTTGCTACGTCTTATGCTAACAGCTTTTAGCCAGCAGCATGCTAGGCGTGGTTTCAACTGTAGGAGCTGATGAATACTAACAAACTGATGCTGAATTTAAACCTGTGATTTCCTGACGGTCATCAGCCCTGCTCCACCACTAATGGTGTTTTAGAGGAATACTGTGATGATTGTGAAAGTTCTTTATCGAGAGAATAAGGTGAAAACTCAGAGTTTAAAGTTTGGTATCAGTGAGAGAGTAAAACTAAAGAACTGATCCCAGAACCACGTTGAACCACTTATCTCTTGATAACAATAAGCATGTCTGAAGTATGTTGAGTGTAGCTCAGACTGAAGCGTGAGGCGGCCGTGGCTCAGGCGGTAGAGCAGGTCGTCTGGTAACTGGAAGGTCGCTGGTTCGATTCCCTGCTCTGCCCAGATATTGCCTGGCCGTTGTGTCCTTGGGCAAGACTGGGTGAATGACATACTGTAGTGTGAAGCGCTTTGGGGGTCGTAGGACCTGAGTAAAGCGCTATCCAAGTACACACCACCACACCAAGTGACTGGTCTGTTTCTAATCCAGACTCATTCTGTTAAAACACAAGTCGTCTGTGTTCTCTCAGATTTGTATTTGTGTCCTGAGATAAAAGCCTTCAAGGCAGCAGGTCACGATGCATGTTTGGAGAGCAAAATAGATGAAATGTGGGGCCTGGGAACAGATGGAGGTTTGTGAATGAAATGGAATCATGAGCCCAGCTCAGCACAACCATCTGGAACAACAAGCTGCCAGTGGTAGGAAAAAACAAAAGCAATGAGTGTTTTGGTTTTTTTGTGGTTCTGAACTCACCTCTGGTTCCTTGGACAGGGCTTGCTAATGCAGGGGTTACTGATGTGACAGTGACCAAAGATGTACTGATGGTCTTTGAATCCCATACAGCGAGCCACACAGCCACTGGGATAGGTCCGTCCGTTAGAGGCACACACTGGGATGAAGTGGTCCGGACAGCTACAGGGGAGAGCTGAGGACACGGAGGGAGACACCATCAGGACTGTTAGCAACTGTTAGCAATGAGAGACTGTAAAACCCAGAGCAAAGCTTGAATAATAAGACCCAAACACACCTGAGGCTGTTTCTAAAGCTCTACACACTAAATACACCTTGAACCTCACCTTTAGAATGTCCCCACATCACGACTAAGTAGGGCCCGACTGATATGGATTTTTGAGGTCCGATACTGATATAAGACAATAGCAAAGGCTGATAGCCGAAATAATGGCTGATAAATTCCACTCCAGATAAAAAAAAGTACCTTAAGCTTAAACCCTGTGTTCGCTGCCCATTTTGGTGCTCACATATGCCTCCCAGGCAGGGGCAGCTGGCCAATAGAGGGCGCTAACCCTAAGCCTAACCCGTCCTCCCTACCAAAAACATAATGTGACAACAAATAAGAAATATATGTACATGTATTTATACATGTACATATGTGTACATCTAATTACATGTATTTAGAGTTACAAACACTCATATATATATTTATATACTGAGAAGATTGTATAAATAATTTCTGAAATACAGAAATTACTTTGTAAAACATGATTTCCTGCTTCTTCACTTCTCATATGTCTAGTTCAGCTCTGGGGCGCTGGAGAAATCGCCCTCAGGAGGCGGGCTCTTGGATCGTATTAGCCAATAAACACTGTTAAATAACTTCATGAAGGGCGATTTTTGAAGTGCCCCAAACCACGTTAAATACCACGAGATTATCTGCTATCAAACAGCTGTTAAATGAGAAAGGAAAGCAGTCGAGGCTTCACTCGGAGCTAGCTGGATGTAGCTATGCTAACTATGATTCATTTATCAATAATAGTTGTCTTACAATCTTGAAACATGGTTTTGCAAAACACAAAAATTAGAAATGTTAATTGTTTTGACTTAAATTAAATCATATTAATCTCAAAACAAGCCTTTAATGTCTCCAGAAATGTTATTGACATAAAACTATTATGATTGTAAGTTTAATATAATAAAAAGTGTTTTCCAGATATGTGACACCATCCTGCTGCACATTGAGGAGTGTTTTGTCTTCACTCAGCATCTCGTCAATTGAATTAAGTCTTTTATATTTTATAAAAATATTTAACTGACATTGAAAATGTTTTTTTTATACAGGGTTTACATGAACTCATCTTCACAAATGTTTTATTGACTGTCAGACAGACAGAATAATTGGATTTATTCAGCCCCACCCAAAAAATATTTCACCAGCCACCACTGTTGATGTGTAAAGTAAAATATTTTATATTAGGCTACAAGTTAGTTGTAAAATCAGTTATAGAAAAGTAGAGAACTTTTTTCAGTCAGACTGCGGTGTTTTCCAGCTGCATGAAGGTGGAGTCAGCGTGAAGGATTAATAATTGTAGTGTATATTCCTTCCATCAACACAGTGTTTATAACAATCCTTTATACTTTTATTAATCCCTCACTCTGTATTCAACCCATCTATAAAGAGCAGAGGGCAGTTTCAGGGTTCAGTATCTTGCCAGAGGTTACTTTGACATGTAGCCTCTCGGGACCCGGGATCGAACCCCGGGATCGAACCCCGACCTCCCACAGCATGTAATTTAGATCCAGTTCCAAGGCAGCTAGCTTCCTGACCTGAAGCACAAAGATAACTGTTTATCTGATTACTGGGCTAGTTTTTAATCCAAGCTTTGACAGGATTCTACATTTAAAATCAAAGTCAAAAAAAGGTTGTAGTCAGAAGAAAAGTGGAGCCCAGAAACTGAACACTGATCCTTGAAAGACATCTACAACCTTTACACGACTTGCTAACCTGGATCTAACAGTCAAAACATTAAAGAGACAAACCAATAATGTCACTGGAGAAGATTGAGGTGGGACATTTCCTGGCAGAACACATGGTTTCTCCAGCAAAGCAGGAACAGGTGTTACAGTTGTTCTGAAAAGATGTACCGTGGTCTGATGGAAACACAAAACAGAATGTTAACATGTAAACAATAAAATATCTACAGTCAACTTCTTCTCCTGCTCTAGTCTTGTCCCTCAATCTTATTTACATTATAAATATGTAGAGACAGGGGCAGCAGCTCTGGGGGGGCGGGGCATTCTGCAGATCAAGATGATTTTTAAAAGTGGACCCTTTGTTCACCCCTGGCTTCTTCAACCAGCCCACGTGCACGTGCACGCACACCCAAACACGAGATCTAAATTTCCCCTGTTTCGATGTCAAACCAGCAGGATGTTTCATATTTGGACACGGCAGACTAATGCTGCTGCAAGCCCGCCAAGCTCCTCTCCACGCCCCCTCTCCCCGCCCCTCTCTCCATCCCTCTCCCCGCACCTCTGCACGCCCCTCTCCCCGCACCTCTCCACGCCCCTCTCCCCGCACCTCTGCACGCCCCTCTCCCCGATCCTCTCCCCGCCCCTCTCCACGCCCCTCTCCCCGCACCTCTGCACGCCCCTCTCCCCGCCCCTCTGCACGCCCCTCTCCCCGCCCCTCTCCACGCACCTCTCCACGCCCCTCTCCCCGATCCTCTCCCCGCCCCTCTCCACGCCCCTCTCCCCGCCCCTCTCCATGCACCTCACCACGCCCCTCTCCCCGCACCTCTGCACGCCCCTCTCCACGCCCCTCTCCCCGCACCTCTGCACGCCCCTCTCCCCGCCCCTCTCCACGCACCTCTCCACGCCCCTCTCCCCGATCCTCTCCCCGCCCCTCTCCACGCACCTCTCCATGCACCTCACCACGCCCCTCTCCCCGCACCTCTGCACGCCCCTCTCCCCGCCCCTCTCCATGCACCTCACCACGCCCCTCTCCCCGCACCTCTGCACGCCCCTCTCCACGCCCCTCTCCCCGCCCCTCTCCATGCACCTCTCCACGCCCCTCTCCCCGCACCTCTGCACGCCCCTCTCCACACTCTGGAGCTCCTGTCATCTTCACTTCTTCTCCTGTGTGTGTGCTGTGAGATTTCAGTGTATATTTTACTTGTTATTCTTAGTCATGTATTTAGTTTCATCTGGTCTGCCAGATTAGTTTTGTATCCTGTCAGTGTGTGTCACTGCTGTCCTTGTCTATTAGGTCTAATGGAGTTTCAGTTCTCTTGTCAATCAGTGTCACTCCCCGCACCTCTCTGTCTCTGTATATAAATCCTGGTGTGTGTCTCACTCCCCGCACCTCTCTGTCTCTGTATATAAATCCTGGTGTGTGTCTCACTCCCCGCACCTCTCTGTCTCTGTATATAAACCCTGGTGTGTGTCTCACTCCCCGCACCTGTCTGTCTCTGTATATAAACCCCGGTGTGTGTCTCACTCCCCGCACCTGTCTGTCTCTGTATATAAACCCTGGTGTGTGTCTCACTCCCCGCACCTCTCTGTCTCTGTATATAAACCCTGGTGTGTGTCTCACTCCCCGCACCTCTCTGACTCTGTATATAAACCCTGGTGTGTGTCTCACTCCCAGCACCTGTCTGTCTCTGTATATAAACCCTGGTGTGTGTCTCACACCCCGCACCTGTCTGTCTCTGTATATAAACCCTGGTGTGTGTCTCACTCCCCGCACCTGTCTGTCTCTGTATATAAACCCTGGTGTGTGTCTCACTCCCCGCACCTCTCTGTCTCTGTATATAAACCCTGGTGTGTGTCTCACACCCCGCACCTCTCTGTCTCTGTATATAAACCCTGGTGTGTGTCTCACTCCCCGCACCTCTCTGTCTCTGTATATAAACCCCGGTGTGTGTCTCACTCCCCGCACCTGTCTGTCTCTGTATATAAACCCCGGTGTGTGTCTCACTCCCCGCACCTGTCTGTCTCTGTATATAAACCCTGGTGTGTGTCTCACACCCCGCACCTGTCTGTCTCTGTATATAAACCCCGGTGTGTGTCTCACACCCCGCACCTCTCTGTCTCTGTATATAAACCCCGGTGTGTGTCTCACTCCCCGCACCTGTCTGTCTCTGTATATAAACCCCGGTGTGTGTCTCACACCCCGCACCTGTCTGTCTCTGTATATAAACCCCGGTGTGTGTCTCACACCCCGCACCTCTCTGTCTCTGTATATAAACCCCGGTGTGTGTCTCACTCCCCGCACCTGTCTGTCTCTGTATATAAACCCCGGTGTGTGTCTCACTCCCCGCACCTCTCTGTCTCTGTATATAAACCCTGGTGTGTGTCTCACACCCCGCACCTGTCTGTCTCTGTATATAAACCCTGGTGTGTGTCTCACTCCCCGCACCTGTCTGTCTCTGTATATAAACCCCGGTGTGTGTCTCACACTCCGCACCTCTCTGTCTCTGTATATAAACCCTGGTGTGTGTCTCACTCCCCGCACCTCTCTGACTCTGTATATAAACCCTGGTGTGTGTCTCACTCCCCGCACCTGTCTGTCTCTGTATATAAACCCTGGTGTGTGTCTCACACCCCGCACCTGTCTGTCTCTGTATATAAACCCCGGTGTGTGTCTCACACCCCGCACCTCTCTGTCTCTGTATATAAACCCTGGTGTGTGTCTCACTCCCAGCACCTGTCTGTCTCTGTATATAAACCCTGGTGTGTGTCTCACACTCCGCACCTCTCTGTCTCTGTATATAAACCCTGGTGTGTGTCTCACACCCCGCACCTGTCTGTCTCTGTATATAAACCCCGGAGTGTGTCTCACACCCCGCACCTCTCTGTCTCTGTATATAAACCCCGGTGTGTGTCTCACTCCCCGCACCTCTCTGTCTCTGTATATAAATCCTGGTGTGTGTCTCACTCCCCGCACCTCTCTGTCTCTGTATATAAACCCTGGTGTGTGTCTCACTCCCCGCACCTCTCTGACTCTGTATATAAACCCTGGTGTGTGTCTCACTCCCAGCACCTGTCTGTCTCTGTATATAAACCCCGGTGTGTGTCTCACACCCCGCACCTCTCTGTCTCTGTATATAAACCCCGGTGTGTGTCTCACACCCCGCACCTGTCTGTCTCTGTATATAAACCCTGGTGTGTGTCTCACTCCCCGCACCTGTCTGTCTCTGTATATAAACCCCGGTGTGTGTCTCACACCCCGCACCTCTCTGTCTCTGTATATAAACCCCGGTGTGTGTCTCACTCCCCGCACCTGTCTGTCTCTGTATATAAACCCTGGTGTGTGTCTCACACCCCGCACCTCTCTGTCTCTGTATATAAACCCCGGTGTGTGTCTCACTCCCCGCACCTGTCTGTCTCTGTATATAAACCCCGGTGTGTGTCTCACTCCCCGCACCTGTCTGTCTCTGTATATAAACCCAGGTGTGTGTCTCACACCCCGCACCTCTCTGACTCTGTATATAAACCCCGGTGTGTGTCTCACACCCCGCACCTGTCTGTCTCTGTATATAAACCCTGGAGTGTGTCTCACACCCCGCACTTGTCTGTCTCTGTATATAAACCCCGGTGTGTGTCTCACTCCCCGCACCTCTCTGTCTCTGTATATAAACCCCGGTGTGTGTCTCACTCCCCGCACCTGTCTGTCTCTGTATATAAACCCCGGTGTGTGTCTCACACCCCGCACCTGTCTGTCTCTGTATATAAACCCCGGTGTGTGTCTCACACCCCGCACCTGTCTGTCTCTGTATATAAACCCTGGTGTGTGTCTCACACCCCGCACCTGGCTGTCTCTGTATATAAACCCTGGTGTGTGTCTCACTCCCCGCACCTCTCTGTCTCTGTATATAAAACCTGGTGTGTGTCTCACTCCCCGCACTTGTCTGTCTCTGTATATAAACCCCGGTGTGTGTCTCACTCCCCGCACCTCTCTGTCTCTGTATATAAACCCCGGTGTGTGTCTCACTCCCCGCACCTGTCTGTCTCTGTATATAAACCCTGGAGTGTGTCTCACACTCCGCACCTCTCTGACTCTGTATATAAACCCTGGTGTGTGTCTCACTCCCAGCACCTGTCTGTCTCTGTATATAAACCCCGGTGTGTGTCTCACACCCCGCACCTGTCTGTCTCTGTATATAAACCCTGGTGTGTGTCTCACACCCCGCACCTGTCTGTCTCTGTATATAAACCCTGGTGTGTGTCTCACTCCCCGCACCTCTCTGTCTCTGTATATAAACCCCGGTGTGTGTCTCACACCCCGCACCTGTCTGTCTCTGTATATAAACCCTGGTGTGTGTCTCACACCCCGCACCTGGCTGTCTCTGTATATAAACCCTGGTGTGTGTCTCACACCCCGCACCTGTCTGTCTCTGTATATAAACCCTGGTGTGTGTCTCACACCCCGCACCTCTCTGTCTCTGTATATAAACCCTGGTGTGTGTCTCACACCCCGCACCTGTCTGTCTCTGTATATAAACCCTGGAGTGTGTCTCACACCCCGCACCTGTCTGTCTCTGTATATAAACCCCGGTGTGTGTCTCACACCCCGCACCTCTCTGTCTCTGTATATAAACCCTGGTGTGTGTCTCACTCCCCGCACCTCTCTGTCTCTGTATATAAACCCTGGTGTGTGTCTCACTCCCCGCACCTCTCTGTCTCTGTATATAAACCCTGGTGTGTGTCTCACTCCCCGCACCTGTCTGTCTCTGTATATAAACCCCGGTGTGTTTCTCACTCCCCGCACCTGTCTGTCTCTGTATATAAACCCTGGTGTGTGTCTCACTCCCCGCACCTCTCTGTCTCTGTATATAAAACCTGGTGTGTGTCTCACTCCCCGCACTTGTCTGTCTCTGTATATAAACCCTGGTGTGTGTCTCACACTCCGCACCTCTCTGTCTCTGTATATAAACCCTGGTGTGTGTCTCACACCCCGCACCTGTCTGTCTCTGTATATAAACCCTGGTGTGTGTCTCACTCCCCGCACCTGTCTGTCTCTGTATATAAACCCCGGTGTGTGTCTCACTCCCCGCACCTGTCTGTCTCTGTATATAAACCCTGGTGTGTGTCTCACACCCCGCACCTCTCTGTCTCTGTATATAAACCCTGGTGTGTGTCTCACTCCCCGCACCTCTCTGTCTCTGTATATAAACCCTGGTGTGTGTCTCACTCCCCGCACCTGTCTGTCTCTGTATATAAACCCCGGTGTGTGTCTCACTCCCCGCACCTGTCTGTCTCTGTATATAAACCCTGGTGTGTGTCTCACTCCCCGCACCTCTCTGACTCTGTATATAAACCCTGGTGTGTGTCTCACTCCCCGCACCTGTCTGTCTCTGTATATAAACCCTGGTGTGTGTCTCACTCCCCGCACCTGTCTGTCTCTGTATATAAACCCCGGTGTGTGTCTCACACTCCGCACCTGTCTGGCTCTGATATAAACCCCGGTGTGTGTCTCACTCCCCGCACCTGTCTGTCTCTGTATATAAACCCCGGTGTGTGTCTCACACCCCGCACCTCTCTGTCTCTGTATATAAACCCTGGTGTGTGTCTCACTCCCCGCACCTGTCTGTCTCTGTATATAAACCCCGGTGTGTGTCTCACTCCCCGCACCTCTCTGTCTCTGTATATAAACCCCGGTGTGTGTCTCACTCCCCGCACCTGTCTGTCTCTGTATATAAACCCTGGTGTGTGTCTCACACCCCGCACCTGGCTGTCTCTGTATATAAACCCTGGTGTGTGTCTCACACCCAGCACCTGTCTGTCTCTGTATATAAACCCCGGTGTGTGTCTCACACCCCGCACCTCTCTGTCTCTGTATATAAACCCCGGTGTGTGTCTCACTCCCCGCACCTGTCTGTCTCTGTATATAAACCCTGGTGTGTGTCTCACTCCCCGCACCTGTCTGTCTCTGTATATAAACCCTGGTGTGTGTCTCACACCCCGCACCTGTCTGTCTCTGTATATAAACCCCGGTGTGTGTCTCACTCCCCGCACCTGTCTGTCTCTGTATATAAACCCTGGTGTGTGTCTCACTCCCCGCCAGTGTATTGAAGTGTTCCGAGGCTTCTGCACCTGCCCCCTTAGTCCTGTTATCCTGTCTGTCTGTCTTTCGCTAGATTACCTGTGCACCAGAACCCTGAACCATTTATTGACCTCGTCTCTGCCTTTCCTCTTGGATTATTACCACTGATTCGACTGCTTTTGTTGTGCTTTGACCTGGACTGTTTCTGCGCCCATGCCTCAGGCGGTAGAGCGGGTCATCTGGTAACCGGAAGGTCGCTGGTTCGAATCCCCGCTCTGCCCATCGAAGAAGATCACCTGTTCGGCCGTTGTGTCCTTGGGCAGGACTCTTAACCCACTTTGCCTGTTTGGTGGTGGGCAGAGGGTCCGGTGGTGTCACCTTGGGGGTCGTAGGACCCGAGTAAAGCGCTATACAAGTACACGCCATTTACCATTTATGCTGCCTTTGTTTGCTCCCATTTGGAACTGTCTGCTTATTATCCAGGACTTCCTGGATTCTACATATTCTGGATTCATCATCTCTACAGGTTCACACTTTCTGCCAGTAAGTGCTACGTACAGTCCTGAACTTTTCTACTGTGTCCTATTTCATGTCCTTCTCATTGCGATCACTCTCCAAAAAAACTACATTCTAAGCTGAAATCTGTCTCACTCTCAGTCTGAGCATGTTGAACTCAACCTCGACCTGAACGTGGTCTTATTAATGTATTGTGTATAAGCATATAGGGATGGTGGGCACCGTGTTGGAAATACAGTGCCAACCCTACAGTGTCAACCCCTCCTCCTTCCTGCCATCAATCAACACAATCCTGATTTGCATTATTACAATGACCATCCACTACAGCCATTTCCTACTACTCATTTCCCTTTGGGGATTAATAAAGTATTTTTGATTTTGATTGATTGACAATATTGTGTTTATAAAATAGAGTCAAAAATGGGGATTTTTCAATTTTTTGCTTGTTCTATATTTTTTTATGGCTGATACAACTATTATAGAGCGTGGGTATCCATGGTAACAGGTTATGACTCTTTTAATGCACTACTGTCCCATACACCATCACAGCACACCGACCCAAACACTTGCAAACACACTGATGACTCATGCTGAACAGGTGAGAGGGGTTGCTGGTGGCCCCGCCCCACGGCCTCTGCTGCAGGTTCTACATTGACTGGATGTGGCTGTAGGAAACCAGCATTATAGAAACAAAAGTGTTGCCAAATTATTACTGCTACAAAAAAACAATTTACAAATAACTAAATATTATTTAAATGGGTTGACACATCTATCTAAACTAGATAACAGTGTGATACAAAGACAACAAGTCAGAGAGATCGGTGCATCGTCTGGTCGGGTCTGGATCAGTGATGTCACTCACAGGTGACTCTTGAAACAAAGGGAGAAACAAACTGAGGCAGGTTTGTAAAATTGAGAAAAAATATCAGTGTGTGCACCTCTTGTAATATTTTAGTGTCCTCGATATTATTTTTCCCTCCCTGCAACGTATTATACACTCGCTCTGTTGTGAAATGCGTCTCTTATTAAAGTTATCTGAAGCCATAGGCTGGCTTTAGTTTGGTGGGGGTCCATGTGGGGACCGTGTGGGGTCCATGTGGGGTCCATGTCTGTTTTCTACATATGATTTACAATCTCACAGTAAATGAAAAGCAAAAAGGATGATTTAGAAGCTTTGTTATTTAAACCTGTCACAACATTGTGACTTCTACCACCACTGAACTGTCACCCCTTAGATTTCAACCTGTGCTGTCCCTGAGGTTGAGGTGGCTTCCAATGACAAAGACCCAAACAGCCCATTGTAGACCACCAGAGACCCCTGAGCTCAGAACAAATACAGAGTTTGTTGTATCCTCTGCATACGTACCTTCAGTGTCCATGATAACGACTCTATCATTAATCCTGTTTCTCTCAGATTAAACCGTCTCCTCAAATCCTTTTCCTGCATAGAGATCAAGATCTTCCAGCTTCACCGTGACCTTCCTATCAGAACTCCTGAGGATCTTCTGTAATGTCCACGATGCTATTCACATGAACTCAACTTTTCACATCATGTCATTCCTTGTGTTGGTATCTTGGTTCTACAACAAAACCACAACTTTATCACAGTTTTTGTTTTTTGCTGTTCAAATAATAACTGAGTCACATGATTGACAGCTGCAGGCGGCACTTCTGTTCAGCTTTGAGCTCATTAAATATTCAAACACGAATGTTCCACTGAAGACAGTTCTCTTTTTCATAAATGTCACATTTCCCTATTCCATCCAACGTTATTCCAGTTGTCAGTTAGAACAATGACTGTATGATAGAACCTCAGATGTCTCATGTCCTACCGGTCTTCTGTTTGTGTGAAAAGAATCTGATGATAAACTAGCTTTCTGACTTATGATGGAGGATGATTTACCCAGTTCTCCTCCTGACTCTCAATATGTAGGCAGAGGTAAGAAACAAGTTGCTGGTAATCAGAAATGTTTTCTGGATAAAGATAAAAAGACATGTCTCACTCTTCTTCTGTCCTTCTACGACACAGGCCTTGCTGAGGTTTGCACAGGGCATCGCCGCGCAGTTCTCCAGCCGCCCGCTTGGACCACAGCTACACACATTGTAGCAGCCCAGAGAACCAGCACGAGTGGGAACTTGGATAAGAGCACCCTGCTGGACCAGAAACTCTGACGCTTCGCCCAGTTTGCAACCTGAAATACACACAGGAGTGAGACCACGAGGTCAACGTCCCAGTTCTCAGAACTTCAGAGTGGGTCTCACCTGGCTCACAGAGGTATGGCTCACAGCTGGTCACATCACTGCAGCCTTTCCTGTTGACTTGGCAGATGTTGTTGCTCGGACATGGGTTGGGGTTGCACGGGTGGATGACCTCCTCCACTATGGTGTTACCAAGAGAACTGGGCACTGCAAGGGTGACAAACACAGTCAGGTGCAGTGATGAGGACAATATAACCATTCAATCAGACGTCATGGCATCGGTTTGGCTGCTGTTAGTGAGTCAGGTGTCTCTGGTGGAACAGAGGACAGCTCACGGGACAATCATCATCTTTATTTCTATAGCACATTTAAACAACAGCACAAAAACTAACAATTAAACATTAAACATGGTAAGAGAAAGAGAAGAGGTATTGTGACGGTTTCACAGTTAAAATGATTCAGATGCCAGTCAGGTCTCTCTCCTGACATATAAGATGATTTACAAAAGCTGAAAATATCCCTTTTAAACCTCACAAAGGATGCAAAAACTCTAAAGTAATTGTCCCCCTCAAACTGAATGAAAAGACAAACCAACATCTCAGTAATTAAACTCAAAGTTACACCATAACGTTCACTATTTACACAGTTTATTCACAATAGACCCACAATTTCACAAGTCCGGCCCTGGTCTTGCACTCACACAACCCAGTCCAGTGAAAGAGTCTAAAATGATCTAATAAACCAAAAATCCACTATGGGGTTTCCTTTTATCCCTCACGAAGGGTAACCAGCTATGTGCAGGGTTTCATCCACACAGCTAGTTTCGTTCTCAGCCGCCCACAAAGTTCATCCATCGGATGTCCGTCAGAGTAAGTAAAACACTTGTTACTCAGTTCCGGTGAGAGTTTACAGCAAGTTCGACAAGGATTTTCACTACAGTTTTTGTTGTCCAACGTGCTGCCAGTTCACTTTAGTGTGTGAGCCTGACGAGCTGCGTCTCATGCCTGGCTCCTTCCTGCCTCTCACCGCCGCCTCTGGACGCCATCTGACAATGGACAGTCCTGCTGGATATAACGCAGCCGGTTCTGTCCACGCGGATGTGCAGTCCATACTCCAAGTGAAGACACGTGGGTATAAATAATAGGCAGGTTTACATGGGAGATTTTAATATTCATGTTGATGTTGAAAGTGATAGTTTGAATATAGCTTTTAATGATCTTTTAGATTCAGTTGGTTTCTCTCAGAATGTAATACTCTTGATCTTATTCTGTAGCACATGCTGCTACTCTGCCACTGTTAGAGCCTCACTCCACCTCACTCCTCAGGGTTCAGTGCTTGGACCAATCCTCTTTACTATATATATGTTACCGCTTGGTAAAATTATTAGACAACATGGTATAAAATTCCATTTTTATGCTGATGATACTCAGTTATATCTATCAATGAAGCCTGATGAGACCAACCAGCTGCAGAGATTACAAGCTTGTCTTAATGATGTAAAATGGCCTCCAACAAGAAGGTAAAGAACCTGGGTGTTATCTTCGACCAGGACATGTCCTTTAGTTCTCATATAAAACATGTTACCATGACGACCTACTTCCACCTGCGTAATGTTGATAAAATTAGGAGCATTTTGAATCAAAGTGATGCAGAAACTTTAGTTCACGCATTTATTACTTCTAGACTTGATTACTGTAATTCATTATCATCAGGATGTTCTAATAGTTCTGTTAAAGACCTCCAGCTGATCCAAAATACTGCTGCCAGAGTTCTGATGAGAGTTAGAAGGAGAGACCATATTTCTCCTGTTTTAGCATCACTTCATTGGCTCCCTGTAAGGTCTAGAATAAAGTTTAAGGTTTTACTTTTGACGTATAAGGCCTTGAACGACCAAGCTCCAGCTTATATTAAAGATCTTATTGTTCCATATGCTCCTAACAGAGCACTTCGCTCTCAGACTGCAGGTCTGCTTGTAGTTCCTAGAGGTTCTAAAAGTAGAATGGGAGGAAGAGCTTTTAATTATCAGGCTCCTCTCCTGTGGAACCAGCTTCCACTTTTTATCCGTGAGGCAGACACCTTGTGTAGTTTTAAGAATAGACTTAAAACTTTCCTTTTTACACAATCCTATAGTCAGGGTTAGCTTGGGTTCTCCTGATCCATCCCTTTAGTTATGCTGTTATAGGTTTAGACTGCTGGAGGACATGCTGTCCACATGTCTTCACTCTGCTGTCTCTCTTTACTCTCCATGTTTGTATTGATTGTTATTGCTGCCATTAACTGTTTCTCTGTTTATCTTTCTATAGACATGACGACTGGCCCAAATCCATCAGTGTTTATCTCTTTCCTGTCAGCTCAGACCAGGGTTTGCATATAAAACCATCTCTCAAACAGACACACTCGCCCCGTGATGAGTTTGCAGTTCGAACTGTTTATTGTTGAAGTTGTTAGCATAGCTGTTTAATATACTTAGATAATTAGCTAGTTTTAATAGTTTTTAGCGTTAGCGTTTTTAGTTAGTTACATACTGATACTGTTTTGAACGTTAGCCTGTGTTAGCATAACAACTCTCAGAGAATGGACCCATCCTGTCCAGCATGTTTGTGGATCACAGCAACTATAGCGCGAGTTATAAAATTATATTATTTACAGTCAGTTTGGTTTGTTAGAAACATCCTGTGTTATGATGCAGGACATTTCAGGTTTTATTGATCAGTGAAGACGTCAGACTTTAGTGCAGCCTGTAGATGTTCAGATCACTGTTGTTTCAAAACAAGAACTCTTGGGATCATCTGTCACCTGTAAGATATGATGTTATTATACCGAGGATAATCATTAGTTACTTAATGTACAGTACAGGTCCTGAAACTGTTGATAATAACTCATATCTGGTACATTTCATGTTTTTAATGTTTCCATAAACCAGAGAGACGAAGAGGAACTTATCCTGAGAAGAGACAGTTTTGTCCCTCTGACAGGACTCTGATTTGCAGGAAGTCCTTCAGGACTTTGACAGGACTAGACAGACTGTCCTGTTTAGAGATGGTGTTATACTTTCCAGTTCATATTCAGAAGGTTTGTGTTTCATTGACCAACAACAATTCGATGTATAAGACAATATATCCATATATAAGTATGTCATTCAATGTGACACTTTAGTTTTTGTTCTTGCAAGTTATATAAAGTTTTTATTACAGCAACACTGTATTTCTTCTTGTATCATTATAAAAGGAAAGCTTGAACTTATCTTGTTTTGCAAATAAATGTCACTTTCATGTCCAAGATGTTTCAGATAATGAAGTGAATGTTTCATTATTATTTATTATAATGTAAAGACGTCAAATAAAAAGTATATATATATATATATATATATATATATATATATATATATATATATATATATATATATATATATACATACTGTATTTTCTGCTTGGTCTCGGTGAGGGCGCACGCTTTCTTGTCTGTTCCAGCTCCCCCCCCCCGTTTTGCTTGTTCCCTGCTTTTTGTGCATCTCTGAGTCTCCCCTCCGTAAATTCTTTGAACATGAAATTATGGATCTGGTGTCGTGGTCAATCTGAGGCTCGGGAAGGGGGAGCCACCATGCCCGGACTTTTGGTGGAGGACGGAGGACGTATATATCTGGACTATTGATCGTGGGATACCTGCTGACTGGAGCTGGTAGTCACCTGACATATTGACAAATTCAGAAAATAATGGAATGTATGTGCCTTATCTGGCAGCACTCAGGCTAAAAGTTCAGGGGATAAGCAGAGGAGGATGGATGGATGGATGGACGGACGGACGGACGGACGGACGGACGGACGGATGGATGGATGGATGGATGGATGGACGGACAGACGGATGGATGGACGGTTGGACGGATGGATGGATGGATGGATGGATGGATGGATGGATGGATGGATGGATGGATGGATGGATGGATGGATGGATGGATGGATGGATGGATGGACGGACGGATGGACGGATGGACGGATGGATGGATGGATGGATGGATGGATGGATGGATGGATGGATGGATGGATGGATGGATGGATGGATGGATGGATGGATGGATGGATGGATGGATGGACGGACGGACGGATGGACGGTTGGACGGATGGATGGATGGATGGATGGATGGATGGATGGATGGATGGATGGACGGACGGATGGATGGATGGACGGTTGGACGGATGGACGGACGGATGGATGGATGGATGGATGGATGGATGGATGGATGGATGGATGGATGGACGGACGGATGGATGGATGGACGGTTGGACGGATGGATGGATGGATGGATGGATGGATGGATGGATGGATGGATGGATGGATGGATGGATGGATGGATGGATGGACGGACGGATGGATGGATGGACGGTTGGACGGATGGATGGACGGATAGGCTCAAATTGATATGGCTCGGGGTCGCTGGGCTCCATAAAGTCTCTCCTCGGACATATATGTATATATACAGTATATATATATATATATATATATTCTTATTAGTTTTTAACGCATATACATCTTTTCGTGTGACGTCAGTATCCGGTACAGTTTCCCTCACAACCAGCATCCGCCATGGGGGGACGCGTTTCCATGACGACCGACCGCAACGCGTGTGAAAATGTGAATGTTAACAGTCCTGTACTCTACACAACAGTAGAGAAGATGAGGACTTATAAAATGTGTATATTTTCATCGAGGTAAACTTTTTTAATTGGCTCAGTAGATGTTGTGTTGAGAATGTTGCTACGTTAGCTCCACTAGCTTCGCTAGCCGTGTTAGCATGAGTACCGGTGTTAGTTTATAGTCATATTAAATCCCTATATTATCTTAAACTGTCAGGTTCTGGGGTTTTGTTCAGTTTCATGCCATGTTGCAGCTTTTTGGTTTTTCTGTAGTTGTGTTTCTTTTCCAGTCATCTGTGTCCACTCTGTACTTTAGAGTAGTTTAGGTTTATTCAGTTCTCTCCAGTCTAGTGTTTTTCCATTCAGGTGTTTTGTTAGTTTAGTCTTGCCTCATGTCTGAGTTCATGTTTGATACCTGTCATTTAGTTCAGCCTTTATTTTGCCCCAGTCTTGCTTCCTGTTCTGCTTTTAATTTGGTCATGTCTGTGTTTCCTGTTCTCCTGCTTGTATCTGAGGTTCCTTGATTGTGTTACGTCACTTCCTTTATTCATTCTGTCCACTCGCAGGTGGATCCTGTTATCATTAGTTCCTGCTTGTCTTCCCCATGTTCCCAGATGTTTTGAGTTGGTGATCAGTTAGAGTTTGTGTATTTAAGCCTCATGTGTTCCCTAGTCTGTGTCGGATTATTGTGCGTGTTATTTCAGTTACACTTTCTATAGCTTCAGCCCTATGTCATATTCACCGTTGCTGTCTGTGTGTTGTTGGATTACTGTTGATCATCACCCGTCTGGATTATCTCCCCTGTAAGTTTGTTTTTGCTGCCCCGTCAGCATCTTTATTTTATTATTAAATCTTGTGACTTGCATTTACGCCTCCCGTCTCCTGCCTGCACTGCATTACTACCTCCTCAACCTGACATAAACTGGTTCATGGAGTGGAGTTGATCACTTCCTGCATGCAGAAGAGCCCATGATCATGTTACTCTTTCTGCAGTTCTGATCAGCTGATTTAATTACATAACATTTTATTTAATAACGTAATATCCGTCCACCGGTTTGTGTGCGTTTGGACTGTTTGCGCACTCGCAGTACAGAAATGCACTCTTGTCATGTTCGTTTTTACATACAAGTAACAACTTCGTGACTCCCCACCGTGAAGAAGCCCAGAGGAAACCTCAGGACGTGATGGAGTGGACGCAACCAGCTGTCCCAGTCCCAGGACTGCTGGCTGTCCCAGTCCCAGGACTGCTGGCTGTCCCAGTCCCAGGACTGCTGGCTGTCCCAGTCCCAGGACTGCTGGCTGTCCTGTCCCTGTAGCTAAATATTAAATAGGGTGAATTAAATACAACTTAAGGAACGTCCTGGATCTGTTTATATGCTCCTTTTTATTTCTTTTTTTAATGTAAAATCAGATCGGGACTCGGTATCGGCAAATGACTCAGACTCGGACTTGAGGGCAAAAAATCTTGATCGGGACATCCCTAGTTGTAACTTTTAGTTTTGAACTTGTAATTTATTTCTGTACTTGTAAATCAGTTCTGTAACTTGTACACATTTTATAAGTACAAGTTACAAGTTTCGAGTTACAAGTTTTGAGTTACAGGTTTTGAGTTACAAGTTTCAAAATACACACAAGTTACAAAACATGTTTTACTATATTTGGGTTGACTGGAAGAACCAATAAGTGGCTGATTTCCATCCAATCATGGCGAGAGGAGAGGTCTGCATACCCCTCACAACAAAACTACATTATCTTCATAACTCTTTACCAGTAGGTGGCGATACTGCACCTCACTAGGTTTCAACCACCAATAAATACAGAGTAAAACAGATTAGTAGCTCAAAGAAAATAAATGTGCTTTACTAATAATAATAACAGGAGTAATAAAAGTTGAAAAAGAAAAGCATATGTTGATATAGTCTGTTTCTCACAATTTTTCATCACTCAGAAAAAGTGAAAATAGGTGTTTGAATTTTTTTTTAAGTAAACTTGATGCAGTTATGTCTCAGTTTTTCCCTTCATAATAAATACGGGTTGTATGAACACTGTTTTTTAAACTGTTTCACTGGATACTTCTTTTAACCACAAAGTGGCATTAATGAGACTTCAGCTGTTTGGAACAACCAAAGGGCGACTGTAGCCTAGTGGAGAGGGAGATCACCTCTTGTTCGGAGGACAGAGGTTTGAGTCCCGGTGCCAACAGGCTACGTGTTGAAGTATTCTTGGGCAAGTTATTAAATTATTCATCTTGCTTTCAAGTTAATGGCTCCACTGTTCCAGACTGGACCTGTAGTCCACTGAACAGGAAGTGTTTACAGTGAAACTCACTGAGATATGTGTGAAGGGGGATGCAGCGTTCAGGGTCATCGATGGGAGACAGCAGCTCACAGATCCCCTCTGGTGTTTGTCCTTCTCGAAAACGTTTCCTGTCCCCACACTCAGTCAGGATGTACACGCAGTCTGACCTGGTAACAAATCACAGAAACAATTAAGCTGCTGCAAACCATGGAGCACCGGGACGAGCCGGTGGTGTGAAACAATGTGGAGATCTGGTATTGAGTCAAGGTGCAGAAAATCTGAAGCTCACACCCCGCCTAAAGTGATGCTGTATCATGTGGAATAAAAAGGAGATTCAAATCTGACACTCAGACTTCGTGTTCTGATCCAGACTTTAGAACAGCAGTTAACTAATTACAGTATTTCAAACAATTAATCCCTCAGCCTGAGAGCCCAAACCTGCATGTCCAGTTATATACTGTAGCTTTGTTCTTCATTTATAGGTGTGTCAATGTATTGTTGTGTTTAACTATGTATACCTGTGTATGTATCTATACTCACTGAAAATGTGAACTGTATTTCACATTGATATTCTTTCATTTTAATGTCAATAAAAATGTTGGACACTAACTGAAATGATCTGATCATGCCATGAGTACACATGCACCAAGCACTCTATCAGGTTAAATGAGTTGAGCATGCGCACAGCGAGTTGTCTTACAAACTCCGTCCTTTCTGCACGTCTTTCCCGCCCCATCGTGTGCTCGAGCTGACTCACGTTATCCCCAATATGGACCTTCTGCAGGTGATTACCTTTATGTTTGGGTTTTTACTGGTCGCATTAACCAAGCTAGAGGCTGAATACATATTACTACTGCTCCTCCACCACAGGAGAGGAGAGCAGGATGACAGGATGACTGCACCAGCAGACCACTTCTGTTTACCTCCCGCCATGTTTTCTACTTGGGTCTGCGAAAGCAGAAAGACGTCACGCTGAAGTTGTACGCATGCGCAAAGGGCTTTTATCACCCTTTCTTTCCGAATGGGTGTATACATGCACGTCTATCTGAATGAAGATCGGACAAAACCACCCCTCTAGATCGGAAGTAAATTTCATTCTGATCAGGCTGCATCGGATCAAAACATTCTGATTGACATGTTTACATGATGTATTTTTGTTCTGATTGGGCGTTTATGTGTCCATGTAAACGTAGCTAGTGAAGAGGTGTATGAGATCTGGATCCAGAACTTTGTATATACGCACACACCACATTTCAGTTATGTATTTGTAAAAAATGTTTGGAATCATGTATGATTTTCATTCCACTTCTCACGTGTACACCACTTTGTATTGGTCTTTCACATGGAATTCCAATAAAATTGATTGTTTGTGGCTGTAATGTGATAAAATGTGGAAAAGTTCAAGAGGGCCGAATACTTTTGCAAGCCACTGTATCTTGATGACCTTTTACTACTAGGCATTATGACCTTCTGTATCACCTGCTGGTTCCACTCTGTGAGCCTTCAGAACAGGAACAGACTGCAGCACACTGTATTAGTGTGCTCAAAAATCATTGGTCTGCCTGTCAGAACTTTAGCAGAGGTTTTTAGCCAACAGGCCCTTAGACAGGCAACCAAAATCATTAACGACTCCTCTTACATTCTTCATCCTGCATTTCAGTGGCTCCCCTCTGGGCGGCACCTTCGATCCACTTACTGCAGGACTGAGAGGAGAAGAGCCACCTTTGTTCCCAAAGCCACTTTGCTTTTTAACTCCAGCTGATAGGAACTCATGTCCATTATCATAAATTAAAAACCATCCTACTACATTTTTCAAGCCCGAATGACATCCCGATGTCATTGCTGTAGATATCAATCAATCAACCACCTCCTCTACATGGATGACATCAAGCTGTATGCTAAGAGCAAACGGGACTTTGATTCCCTGATCCACACCTCCAGGATTTACAGCAATGACATCGGGATGTCATTCGGGCTTGAAAAATTTAGCAGGATGGTCACAAAGCGAGGCAAGGTAGTCCACACTGAAGGGGTCTCACTCCCAGAGGGAACAATAGCAGACACTGAGGACAGTTACAAGTACCTGGGAATACCACAGGCAAATGGCAACCTCGAGCAGGCAACAAGGGAAGCAGCAACAGCCAAATACCTACAATGAGTGAGGCAAGTCCTAAGAAGCCAGCTACATGGAATGAACAAGTCCAAGGCAATAAACAGTTACACCCTGCCAGTGATCAGATACCCTGCGGGAATAATAAGATGGCCAAAGGATGAGATACAGACCACAGATGTTAAGACACGAAAGAACGAGGAACCATCATGGGAGGACAAGCCCCCACATGGGATGTACCACCGGAACATGACTGAAGTGGCTGACCTCAAGAAATCCTACCAATGGCTGGAGAGGACCGGCCTACAGGACACCACAGAGACACTTATCCTGGCAGCACAGGAGCAGGTTCTAAGCACCAGAGCGATAGAGGCCCAGATCTACCACACCAGACAAGACCCAAGGTGTAGGATGTTCAAAGAGTCATCTGAGACAATCCAGCACATAACAGCAGGGTGTAAAATGCTGGCAGGGAAATCATACATGGAACGTTATAACCAAGTGGCTGGTATAGTATACAGAAACATCTGTGTGGAGTACGGGCTGGAAACCCCAAGGTCAAAGTGGGAAACACCTCCAAAGGTGGTGGAGAACGACCGAGCAAAGATCCTGTGGGACTTCCAGATCCAGACAGACAGGATGGTACATGATGGACATTGTGGTGGTTGATAAAGAGCAGAGGAAAGCAGTTGTGGTGGATGTGGTGATACCAAGTGATGGCAACATCAGGAAGAAGGAACATGAGAAACTTGAGAAATACCAAGGGCTCAGAGAGGAGCTAGAGAAGACTTGGAAGATGAAGGTGACAATAGTACCCGTGGTAATCGGAGCACTTGGGGCAGTAACCCCCAAACTGGAGGAATGGCTCCAGCAGATCCCTGGAAGAACCTCAGACATCTCAGTCCAGAAAAGTACTTGGAACAGCTAAAATACTGCTCAGGACCCTCAAGCTCCCAGGCCTCTGGTAGAGGACCCGAGCTTGGAACGGGAAAAACACCACCCAGTGGCGAGAGGGGAATTTATAAGTTAAAAGAATTGGTTCCAATTACATTCTTGACTCTGTTTAGGTGCATGAAGCTGGTGGACCAATCAGAGCTGGAGGATTACTGGGCTGGTTTTGGTCAATATTCACCCTGGGATTTAGAAAATCAGAATTAGTTTTATTGCCAAGTATTATTTGCATGGTATGAGAAATTTGTATTGGATGAAGGAGCGCAGATGATAAAGTAAGAATAACAATAACAAAAAAGTAACCAGGACTAGATTTCAGTCCTCCCAGAGTATATGGAGCTGTGCGGTGGTACAGTGGGTAGCAATTCTGCTATGCAGAGAGAAGGTTCTGGGTTCAAAGCCAGGCTGGGACCTTTCTGCACAGAGTTTTCTTGTTAAGAGGGGGCAGCCCAACAAACAAAGCAGACAAAACAAACAAAGCAGATGCCCACAGGTACAGAAACCCTTTAGCAGCCGCATGTGAAAACAGTGCGGTTCATACTGAAAAAGCTCTGCACAAACATCAAGACAGAAAAAAGCATTTTATGATTGTGGAATTTGAGATGAACCTACTTGCATATGACACTTCCTCTGGACTTGCTGTGACATGGTTTAATCTGCAGAGAACAGGCCACGGCCTTCCAGATGTCGGGCAGACACTTTCTTATATCTAGCACAGGGATGTTCATGAACGGCATCCTGATCGTCCCATTGGACCACAACTTGATGTCGTTCATGGCCCCCTGATCAGACTGCAGGTTACAGCTGCGAAACAGCTCTGTGGGCCTGCATGCACGCACACACACACAGACACACGCACACACACACAGACACGCACACACACAGTGGTAAAGGTTAATCTGAGTTGAAGGTGATAGAAGAAAAAATTAACTGAGCTTGTATTATCCTCCTCTCCACAGGGAGGCAGCAGTGAGCATGACTCTTTGGTACCTTACCCCTTTAAGCAACGGTGTTAAAAGCCACTTCCTGTGTTGGCTGGCTGTTGGTGTGTGTCTCGTGTCTTTTCATCTACTTTCAGTGTGACAACAGCGTGTCTGTGTGTGTGTGTGCATATAGATCTACGACAATGTACTAATACATAGATAGCCTAAACAACAAGGACACAGGTAGATGTTAGACACAGGTAGATGCAGGACACAGGTATGTCAGGAGCCTGAGTCAGGCTTGTGTTTTTGGTTTTGTTTATCTTGATATTTTCCTACTTTCAGTTTCAGTAGATGTAGGATACAGGTAGATATAGAACACAGGTACATGTACAGATACAGGTAGATATAGAACACAGGTACATGTACAGATACAGGTAGATATAGAACACAGGTACATGTACAAATACAGGTAGATGTTAGAGCAAAGTCTGTCATTTTCATCATAGATTCACTTTAACTATGAGAGACAATGAAAAAAAATCCAGAAAATCATTGTAGTGCATATCAACCAGTAAGTTCTGAGGAATTAACTTGCAGCAGATCATCGTTGTGTCAATAACTGTTTGTAAAATCTGCTTTGGAGACCTTTTGTTTACCTCTCCCATTCCAAGTGGAGAATAAGCCACAGGAATTTAACTTCCATCTGGATCTTGTCAAAATCAACACTTTTATGGCTGGAACCCCACTCTCCACAATACCCTCACTGTGAGAGCTGATTAAATGCAGATTCTGGCCTCTGATAACACCTTTTGCCAAACTCCCCCAAGACCACTCAATGCAGAACTACCCCATTATAATTCAAGGATAAGTGCTTTTTGCTTTCTTAAAGGATTCCAAAGTAACATTAGTTAATATCTGGAAGAGACAATCCTGTGTATTGTCAACCATTAAAGTCAATCCTGACACCTCAAACAAGAGATATACAGTAGCTCTGAGAAAGATGTTCCCATGTGGTTTGACCACAGAGTCAGATCCTCCCTTTCTGTCTCACCTAAAACAGATGCCACTTCAAAGAGAACTTGATGGCACATGATTATTAAATTTACAATCCATGGAACTCAGTGAACCTTGGGTTAAAGAAATCTCTGTTTAACCAGCCAACAGGACCCTCATCAGGAGACGAATATATTTGCACCCAAAGACACTGTTACTGTTCAAATTCTAATGGTCAAATGTAATCGACTGTTTCTTTGCAGGAACTGTGTAAAGCCATTTTACTCTGATGTAATGTTCCACCAATTTAACTCATTGACATATTGTACTATTGGATGAAATGTTGTGTCTGAAAACTATATTCAGTGACATTTTGATAATAATCAAGTAAGTTTTCAAATATCTAAACAAAATATGCTTTGTTTAATCATGTTACAGGTTTTATTATGTTATGTTTCATTAACAAGTGAATCTTTTCTTTATTACTCAGGAATAACTACTGACATACGTGAAAAAGTAACATTATGTTATTAGAATATGAAAATGCTGTTTGCTAATCTTTGTTAAAAGATAAAATGATTATAGTTGTACCTTTCACAAAGAGTGGATGAATAAGTGTTTGTATAAAGTTATAAGTTAATTTGTAACCTCGATACCAAAGTTAAATTCTTAAAAGTTACATTTTTAAGGAGGATTCACATTGGCTGAAGCCATTAAGATGGCCCACAGAGGCTGGCTTTATGGCCGTATAAACTCTGGAACCCTGCTGCTACCACGGCCTTTTTTTCTCTCTCGCTCCTTTTTTCTGACGTTTTTCTGAAGTTTTTCCCTCGTTTTTCTAGTTTAAATCTTTTTCGATTTTACTTTATCAATTCGTTTGCAAAACTCTTCATTTTGTTTGAAACTTAAGTGTTTGTTGTGTCTGTAACGCGTGATCTTTATTATTATCTAGTTTGTTTTTATA
The DNA here is from genome assembly GCA_006937955.1 of Pachypanchax playfairii. NCBI lineage: Eukaryota > Metazoa > Chordata > Actinopteri > Cyprinodontiformes > Aplocheilidae > Pachypanchax > Pachypanchax playfairii. The sequence goes on along the minus strand of SSNP01000224.1, from coordinate 64,621 downwards.
AGTTTGGCACACGCTCAAGCACACAAAGTAATTTTATTTTTAATACGTTAACTTTAAACCAGCAAAAGACTTGAGCACGCCACAAGCGGAGCTAAAACTACAACTCCCAAAAGAGCTTCTTCAGTTGGGCTTTCCGGTACGAGACAAGTCAGCCTCATCCAGCCTGATCCTGAGACATAACTGGACAGCCTATCCTCTGGCCGAAGATTCGACACTCAGAGGGAACCACTTTGATTTAGATGAAATCTCACCAGAAATTGCGGATTAAAACTTCCGCCTGCTGCTGTATCATGCAAGGGATCAATTTCATCTCATCCGTGAACAGGCGGATTGTAAACATTTGTGCTGGTAAAATGTCAGAAGGCCCAGGATCGTAAAGCTCCCTCTTTCTCTCTCTCTTCACTAATTTCCTGAAACAGTACAATCCTCCTTGAGTCCGTGGTAAAACAGTAGTTTACCATTTCCTCACCCACTCTTACCAGTCTAGTTAATCGCTTAAAGTTCTTAAATGTTCAGATAGAATGACAGCTGATCTTAGAAGTTACCAAGGCTAACATCATTTAGCTTCACCCATTCCTTGATTCCCATTAAAATTCTGGTTTGTTTATTTGTTGTTTGTTATTGGTCTGTCCTATTTGTTGTTAAATAAATACTGACCATAATTTTAATTGGCCGGTTCAGTGAGTTTTTATGTGTGAGTTGAGTCCCTGACAGAAGTAGGACACATGACCTCAGAAAATGAGACTGAAATAATAATTCAATTGTAATATTCTAATATGTAATTCCCAATATATTGGGTGGTGACCCTGGTAATAACAAAATAAAGAGGTATAACTTTGTCTGATTTTTTTAAAAATGTAATCGCAAATTATATTGGAAAAAGTATTTAGTCAATAACAAATGTTTATCTCAATGCTTTGCTACATATTCTTTGTTGGCAATGACAGAGGTCATATGTTTTCTTTAAAGGGGTTATGACATCAAAATGCACTTTTTTGAGGTTTTTGGGGTATATCATGATGTGTTGTGCACTGATGAGGCCGTGTGAACGTCCAAAGCGAGTATCAAAGTTCCCGTTTGTGGGCGGTCCGCTTTGTTTCATATTTAAAAAACGGTTGAATCGGATAGCACCATTTTTCCCTACGTGGCATTTCCTACGTATTTCATAGCGTCCAATAAAAGTGCACAGTGAGGTAAACAGTCCAACCCCGCCCCCCCAGCCCATACACCGGTAGCTGCGTTGCGCTAGCTTGTGCTGCTGCTCTTGAGAAGAGATGGCTACGCAAACGGGGACCTGTTGTGTCCAAGGATGCTCAACCCATGCTGGAAGTTTCCACTCACTCCCGAAGGATGAAAAAACAAGAGAAGAGTGGCTGAAGTTCATTTATGGAGAAGTGCCACGCAGTTATAACCTCAATTAGAAAATATGTTCAGCTCACTTCACGGAGGACTGCTTCCATAACTTGGGTGAATTCAAGTTGGGATTGTCAAAGAAACTGATTTTAATTAAAAATTCTTTACCAACCGTGAAGGAGGCGACCACATCATCAATACCTGTAAGTTTATTTATTTAATAAAATGCTGCCTTGCCTGATAAACGTTTGTTCGTGGTCTGAAGAGTTCATGATGCTAGCATGTGATAGCCGCTCTAGCAACAATGTCCGTGAGCAACAGGTTTATCATACCATATTGTGAATCTATTTTCATTGATAACATCTGACAGCACTGTTTATTCGCTCATGTGATTAGTTGAGTTTTATGTGTTCACCCCTCCGTCTTCCTCAGAAGACGTTTCAGGCTCGAACATATACGGTTGTAAACGTCCACTCGCCGTGTTACTGGACTGTTGACGGAGCCGAGAAGAAAGGCTTGCTGCGGGCAATGGTTGTAGCCAATCAGAGCGAAGTCAGCCAGGGAGACCCACATATCATTAATGAAAGGAACCGTGTTGCTGAGAAGAGGATTCTGACCTGCCCGTACACCCCCGCCCTGTTAGTTTTTTAATCAACTTCTTTTGTGAGTTGACATATGCAGGCATATCTACTACATGAAATAGCTTTACGCCAGTTTAAACAGTGATGTCATCACACCTTTAAGTCTTCACAAGGTTTTAACACACTTTGGCTCATGCTGGCCTCTAGAGCAACAAAGTTCTGGGGCTGTCACATGGCACTACAGACTTTCAACTCCCTCCAATGATTTTCTATGGAGTGTAGATCTGGAGACTGGCTAGACCACTCCAGGACCTTGAAATGCTTCTTCCGAAGCTGCTCCTCTGTTGCCTGGGCAGTATGTTTGGGATCACTGTCATGCTGAAAGACCCCACCACATTTCATCTTCAATGCCGTTGCTGACGGAAGGAAGTTTTCACTCTAAATCTCATGATACAGGGCCCCCTTCATTCTTTCCTGTACACTGATCAGTCGTCCTGGTCCCTTTGCAAGAAAACAACCCCAAAGTATGATGTTTCCACCCCCGTGCTTCACAGTAGGCCCCATGGAGAGAGAGCTTGCATGGAGCCCCGGATCAAGGAAGATTGCCAGCAGTATTGTATGTCTTCCATTTTCTAATAATTTCTCCCAGTTGATTTCTTCACACCAAGCTGCTCACTTATTGCAGATTCAATCTTCCTAGCCTGATGTAGGTCTACAGTTTTGTCTCTGGTGTCCTTTGGCAACACGTTAGTCTTGGCCATAGTGGAGTTTGAAGTGTGACTGTTTGAAGTTGTAGACAGTTGACTTTAATACTGATAACAAGTTCAAACAGGTGCCATTAATACAAGTAATGAGTGGAGGACAGAAGAGCCTCTTAAGAAGAAGTTACAGGCCTATGAGAACCAGAAGTCTGGCTTGTTTGTTTTTATTTTACTGAGGAATTTACCAATTAATTCATTAGAAATCCTACAATGTGATTTCCTGGATTCTTTCCCCCATTCTGTCTCTCATAGCTAATGAACCTAAGTGAAAAGTAGATTTCTCTCTAATGCCCCTTTTCCACCGACAAATCAGCACGGCGCGCTTGAGAGCGGTACAGTACAGCGCGGATCAACTCGCTTGAGGCGGTGGAAACATAAAGCGGATGTAAGTGGGGATATGGGCGTGCCCATCTGGCTATGAAAAGTGGCGCACAAAAGTCTTTGTCCGCGACGTCACAGCGTGTGAAAAAACAACAACAATGGCGGATATACGTGTGTTTTTGTACTTTGCACTCTGTCTGTGGTTCATTTTGGTTGGTTTGATTTTTGGTTCTTGTGGAGGAAGTCGCCATTGTCCAAAGTCAATTGTATTTTAAAATAAAATATTTGTATGGTTGCTGGGAGTTTCTTTTAAAGCCTTTTGCAAATGCGCTTCTATATCACACCACGTGAACACCACACACAGCCGGGCCAATCAGGGGCTACCACTACGTAGGTAGTCGTGTCACTGGTAGCAGTTTACTGGACCAATCAGTAGACAGGTGGGCATGTGGGCCCGCTTTGGGCCGCTTCAGACCACCGAGGAGGTGGTCTGAAAAAAGAGGCCGGGTTGGCGCGGAATGACGCGGTTAAGACCCGAGAAAGGCGGTGGAAAAGGGTCCACAGGGGGCTGAAGTGAACCGAGCCGCGCCGTGTTCTGTCGGTGGAAAAGCGGCATAATTTTAAGTGGGAGAACTTGTACAATTGGTGGCTGACTAAATACTTTTTGCCCCACTGTACGGAGGAGTTCAAATCAGACGCAGCTCAGTGTTACTCTCAGTAGGATCAGAGGTCTGACCTGTTGTTGAAGTTGGTGCAGTACATCAGGTCCTTGCAACCCAGCTGGCAGGGCTCTCGAACATCAGCCAAGCAGTTGATGAGCTCCGTCTCCACTGGGTTGTACTCACACTTCTGATCAAAGTCTTGCCACGTCTGGCTACCCCAGTGTGTGCTGATCTCTTGACACTTTTCCCTGTCACAGCAAAGAACAAACAATTATAACAGGTAACAAAAACTGATGTCACGAGCTGAACAAAGTGCTGTACCTGCAGACAGTTGTATTGGCCTTGGAGCAGCAGTGCAGCTTGGTAGGATGAGGGGTCTCCACTTTTGGCCGGGAGAAAGGATGAGCTCTGCTCAGGAAACACTGCCACATTGGGTCCTGAGGGAGAGGCTGGGAGCTGCACTCTTTGATTAAACCATCCATAATCTCTTGCTCTGTGTGCATGGTGCGCAGGATTCTCCGACAAGCAACCTGACAGTGGGTGGCCTCAGCCTGGTCGCAGCAGTACAGACCTGTAGATGAGGTAACAGAGACAGATCAAACTGATTAATCCTGCCAAAGGACAAACATTGGACAAGCTCTATGACTGGCTTGGGTCACAGGTACTACTTCCCAAGTCAAACACAAAGTAGAAGAAGGGCAAAATGAAACTTGAAATCTGAGCAATAACTCAAAGATTTATAGAGTATCTGGTATCCACTGGTTAATTAAACCAATCACAGGTGTTGCTGGTTGTGTAGCACATTACCTGCAACTCACAGAGTGAGTGTACAGGTATGGAGTCACTGCCTCACAACAACTCAGAACATGATTCAGACGAATCCAAGGCTTCCTGATCCAAACAACCCTGAACTAAGTTACTTTTTAGAACTACTAATTTACCAACCCTGGCTATTTTAAGTTGGATATACAGGGTGGGCCATTTATATGGATACACCTTAATAAAATGGGAATAGTTGGAGATATTAATGTCCTGTTTGTGGCACATTAGTATATGTGAAGAGGCAAACTTTTCAAGATGGGTGGTGACCATGGTGGCCATTTTGATGTCGGCCATCTTGGATCCAACTTTTGTTTTTTCAATAGGAAGAGGGTCATGTGACACATCAAACTTGTTGGTAATTTCACAAGAAACTACTAATGTGCCACAAACAGGACGTTAATATCACCATATTCAACCACTTGTATCCGCGATGTTGTCCTTTCGTACATGACCCAAATCTCATGACCATAGGTGAGGGTTGGAGCTTTGCCTTTTGACTCAGCTCGTCTTCACAGTCCGGTACAGTGACCACATTACTGCAGACGCTGCACTGGTCCGTCTGTCAATCTGGCACTCCATCTGTCCCTCACTTGTGAATGAGACCCTGACATACTTGAACTCCTCCACTTGAGGCAAGGACTCTCCACCGACCTGAAGAGGGCAAGCATGTCAGGGTCTGTGAGTGGCAGTTGTATGTGCGCGTGTTTTTTGTGTGTCGAGTGAGTCATCTTCCTAGAGCAATATCTTTGCCAGAGTGTGGAGCAGGCTGATCACCAGCAGCTGGAGGTCATCAGACTGATGAGGAGATGGGAGCGTTCATAAGTTGCTGCCAGACAATCATTCAGTGCCTGGTTGTTAACCCAAGTGGTAATGAACAGAGCTGCCCTTCTGAGTTTCCTAAAGTTTTATAGAAGTGTTTTTTCTAGTTTTAGCGCTGCACTGATTTTTTCCTGTTCATCTCCAGGACTTCATCGCAACGCCCCCGCTCCTCCAGTGCTTAGTGTTCCTTGTGGATTATTCCTTGTGAAATCATCAGCCTGCCCTCCAGCACATCACAGCCTGCCTGCCCGCTCTCACCCGTTGCCAACTGGACCTCCACTAACTGTACCTCTCCCCCACAGAACCTGATCTCCTGAGTTTCCAGCATCTTGCACATTTCATTCACTGTATATACTGTACAGTACTGAACCTGAGCTTGTTGTCCATGTGTGAGTTCTGCGATTGGGTCGAACCTTCTTAGAGTTCATGACAAAGCCACCCTTTTCTGGTCGAGAACCATGGCCTCGGATTTAGAGGTGCTGATTCTCATTCCAGATGCTTCAGATTCTGGCCCCTGGCTGTGCCTAGAAATTCTGTCCATAAAAGTACTGAGCAGAAGCGGTGACAAAGGGCAGCTCCGGCAGAGACCAACATGAATTGGAAACATATCTGACTTACTGCCGGCAATGTGAACCAAGCTCCTGCTGTGGTTGTATGAACGGACAGCTCTTAGCAGAGAGCCCTAAACCCCATACTCCAAGAGCACCCCCTACAGGACATCCCAGGGCACATGGTCAAAGGCCTTCTCCAGATCCACAAAGCACATGTGGACTGATTGGGCAAACTCCCATGAACCCTCGAGCATCCGATAGAGGGTATAGAGCTGGTCCAGTGTTCCATGAATGGTACGAAAACCACACTGCTCCTCCTGAATGCTAGGTTCAACCATCGGTCGGATTCTCCTCTCCAGTACCCCGGAGTAGACGTTACCGGAGAGTCTGAGGAGTGTAAGCCCCCTGTAATTGGAACACACCCTCTGGTCCCCCTTCTTAAAAAAAATGGACCACCACCCCGGTCTGCCAATCCAGAGGCACTGTCCCCGACCTCCACGTGATGCTGCAGAGACATGTCAACCAAGACAGTCCTACAACATTCAGAGACTTGAGGTACTCAGGACGGCTCTCATCCATCCACAGTGGAAGAAATACTTTCCTGCCATTTTTGCACAAAACACTTTAACCCTCTGGGGACCAAGGGTTTTTTGGAGAAATAAACCTCGCCTGACTTTTTTTTTGTTTAAATGCTACTAAAACACCACCTTTCAATGCCCCATAATGTCCTATACCTTGTTTTTTTTATTTTGAATTGTAATATCATAAACTGCTGTGTAAATGAGGCTCCTTTGCTTGAAATAAAGAGTATTAGAATAAAAAATACAAACAAAAATTAGGCGAAAATTAGAATATCACACTTTATTCAAGAAAAACCCACACTAAATATCAATGAATAAGAAAAAAAAAATTGACAACCGCGCGTCATGCGCAAAAGACAAAGGCTCTGATTGGAACACCGACTTTGACACGACACTGTATCCCTTGTGAATGGGCTAGAGCGATGCCGGAACTACCGTCTGAAAGCTTGGATTCTCCCGATTTAGAGGGGAAAAAAGTAAGTTTCTATCTTTTATGGTTCGGAAGCTATGTTCGATTAAACACAACAAGGTCCCTGGCATCGTCGATAATGACGGCGTCCCCGTAGCGTTAATTAAACATACCAATTTTAAAATTGAAGCTGTCCTTGAACCATTTGGAGTAGAAATAGGGTTAAGACCTCTTTGGAAATAAAACACTCTGAAGTTTCATCCATAATAGTTAGAATCAGTGTGTTACTTTTACTAAGTTATATGATCCTTTATTTTATGGCCACCATTTATTTTTTTAAAATATATGCTCTGAAAATTAATTTAGCATGGTGAGGTGGACTGATAAACAAAATGATTTGTGAGTCATACATGGACATTAACGGTAAGATAGATTTTTTTAAAAATCAAGTGGTTTGACATAAATGCTCATTGTGTCTAAAGCTTTGATTAGATCCTTTATTGGCATACACCATTGGAATCACGAGACTTTTAGCTTTCAAACGATGTCTGCTGACAGGCACCAGAGACCCTGAGACCACAGCTATGAGCAGCCGCTCTAAGAATGGAGTAGGAGAACATGTACAGTGGGGCAAAAAAGTATTTAGTCAGCCACCAATTGTGTAAGTTCTCCCACTTAAAAAGATCAGAGAGGCCTGTAATTTTCATCATAGGTATACCTCAACTATGGGAGACAAAATGAGCAAAAAAAAATCCAGAAAATCACATTGTCTGATTTTTAAAGAATTTATTTGCAAATTATGGTGGAAAATAAGTATTTGGTCACCTACAAACAAGTAAGATTTCTGGCTTTCACAGACCTGTAACTTCTTTAAGAGGCTCCTCGGTCCTCCACTCATTACCTGTATTAATGGCACCTGTGTGAACTCGTTATCAGTATAAAAGACACCTGTCCACAACCTCAAACAGTCACGCTCCAAACTCCACTATGGCCAAGACCAAAGAGCTGTCAAAGGACACCAGAAACAAAATTGTAGACCTTCACCAGGCTGGGAAGACTGAATCTGCAATAGGTAAGCAGCTTGGTGTGAAGAAATCAACTGTGGGAGCAATTATTAGAAAATGGAAGACATACAAGACCACTGATAATCTCCCTCGATCTGGGGCTCCACGCAAGATCTCACCCCGTGGGGTCAAAATGATCACAAGAACGGTGAGCAAAAATCCCAGAACCACACGGAGGGACCTAGTGAATGACCTGCAGAGAGCTGGGACCAAAGTAACAAAGGCTACCATCAGTAACACACTACGCCGCCAGGGACTCAAATCCTGCAGTGCCAGACGTGTCCCCCTGCTGAAGCCAGGACACGTCCAGGCCCGTCTGCGGTTTGCTAGAGAGCATTTGGATGATCCAGAAGAGGATTGGGAGAACATCATATGGTCAGATGAAACCAAAATAGAACTTTTTGGTAGAAACTCAACTTGTCGTGTTTGGAGGGGAAAGAATGCTGAGTTGGATCCAAAGAACACCATACCTACTGTAAAGCATGGGGGTGGAAACATCATGCTTTGGGGCTGTTTTTCTGCAAGGGGACCAGGACCACTGATCCGTGTAAAGGAAAGAATGAATGGGGCCATGTATCGTAAGATTTTGAGTGAAAACCTCCTTCCATCAGCAAGGGCATTGAAAATGAGACGTGGCTGGGTCTTTCAGCATGACAATGATCCCAAACACACCGCCCGGGCAACGAAGGAGTGGCTTCGTAAGAAGCATTTCAAGGTCCTGGAGTGGCCTAGCCAGTCTCCAGATCTCAACCCCATAGAAAATCTCTGGAGGGAGTTGAAAGTCCGTGTTGCCCAGCGTCAGCCCCAAAACATCACTGCTCTAGAGGAGATCTGCATGGAGGAATGGGCCAAAATACCAGCAACAGTGTGTGAAAACCTTGTGAAGACTTACAGAAAACGTTTGACCTCTGTCATTGCCAACAAAGGCTATATAACAAAGTATTGAGATTAACTTTTGTTATTGACCAAATACTTATTTTCCACCATAATTTGCAAATAAATTCTTTAAAAATCAGACAATGTGATTTTCTGGATTTTTTTTCCTCATTTTGTCTCTCATAGTTGAGGTATACCTATGATGAAAATTACAGGCCTCTCTGATCTTTTTAAGTGGGAGAACTTACACAATTGGTGGCTGACTAAATACTTTTTTGCCCCACTGTACCACTCAGACTCTATGTGTCCAGCCTCTCCCGGGATCTGAGAGAAGCTCTGTCTCCAGTCCTCATGAACAAACTGCTCCAGGTGTTTTAGGAGTGAAGGGGTCCTTTTTCAAACGGCATGTTTCAGCTCCTTCCAAAGATGCTCCATGGGATTGAGGTCAGGGTTCACATGAGGCGACTTTAGAATAGTCCAATATTTTCTTCTTAGCCATTCTTGGGGTGTGTTTTGGGTCATTGTCCTGTTGTAAGACCCATGACCTGCAACTGAGACCAAGCTTTCTGACACTGGCCAGCACATTTCTCTCTATAATCCCTTGACAGTCTTGAGATTTCATTGTATCGTGCACAGATTTAAGACGACCTGTTCCAGATGCAGCACGTGCAGCTGTAGTCACAGGAACATCTAGCTGCTTGGAGATGGTCTTATTGTCAGGAGTTTGAGTTTTGTTTTGGTTTTGATGTGCTTTTGCCCAGGGTTCCTCTTTGGTTTTGCTTTGTAGTTTTTTTTTATTGCTTTCAGGGTTCTGAGTTAGTTGTGTTCAGTTTATTCGGTGTTTCCCCTGTGGCATTTCATATCTTGTCTCTCTGTTTCCTGTTTTATTTTAGTGACTTCCCATGCTTACTGTTTTCCCTTGTGTGTGCCCCAGTAGCTTTTTTTCTCCCCCCTGCAGGTGTTTCTGTTTTAGTAAATTACTTCTCTTGGATTTCTGTGTATATAAGGCTGTTTAAAGTTCTGTTCATTGTCAGTGCATTGTGTGTAGTGTGTCCCCTGCTCCCTCCGTGTCTTGTGGTTTCCAGGTATTTCAACTTTATTTTAGTGTTTTGCTGCCCGGTCAGCACTTTTGTTTCTTCTTTTATTAAAGCCTTGATTTAAGTTTTCTTGGAGCCTAGCCTGTTCCTCCTGCACTTGTGTCCTGATCCACGACACAACATGACAAATGATTGATACAAATTCTCTTGGGGGTAAAGTCACACCAAAAGAAGAATAAACACAAGCAGGGTGTCGGGTGTGATTGATGTGGCATGGTCTGGACTTCAACCAGGATTTCATTAAGGTGCAGAAAAAATAAGATCACAAAAAAAGGTCAAAGGGTATTAATGAGCGGTCCAGTTCTGCTGGAGGGTTCTTCCTTTCCTCTCAGACTCCAGTGGGTCCAGGCAGAGCTCATCCTGGTTCTGGTTCTGCTGGAGGCTTTAGTAAACTGTGTGTTGTTGTTGTGGATCTGGTCTTAAGTTGTGATGTAACAGCATTGAGTCTGGACCTGACTGTATTACATATAGTAGTTCTAGTTGAACTGGACTGAGTGACAACAGATTAAGAGCATGAAGTTAAACATGAACTGGAACAGTTTTACATGCAACCCAGAACCCAGATGACTTTATTACCTGTAGATATTTAAATAAAACCCAGTTAACTGTAAAAAAAATAAACATGTGAAACAAACAGCTGTGGACAGTGTGTGGGTGAACAGCATGTGGACAGCCTGTGGACAGGGTGTGGGTGGACAGCATGTGGACAGTGTGTGGGTGGACAGCCTGGGGACAGTTTGTGGGTGAACAGCATGTGGACAGCCTGTGGACAGTGTGTGGGTGGACAGCATGTGGACAGTGTGTGGGTGAACAGCATGTAGACAGGCTGTGGACAGTGTGTGGGTGGACAGCATGTGGACAGTGTGTGGGTGGACAGCCTGTGGACAGTGTGTGGGTGAACAGCATGTAGACAGGCTGTGGACAGTGTGTGGGTGGACAGCATGTGGACAGTGTGTGGGTGGACAGCATGTGGACAGTGTGTGGGTGGACAGCATGTGGACAGTGTGTGGGTGGACAGCCTGTGGACAGTGTGTGGGTGAACAGCATGTAGACAGGCTGTGGACAGTGTGTGGGTGGACAGCATGTGGACAGTGTGTGGGTGGACAGCCTGTGGACAGTGTGTGGGTGAACAGCATGTGGACAGGCTGTGGACAGGGTGTGGGTGGACAGCATGTGGACAGTGTGTGGGTGGACAGCATGTGGACAGTGTGTGGGTGGACAGCATGTGGACAGTGTGTGGGTGGACAGCCTGTGGACAGTGTGTGGGTGAACAGCATGTGGACAGGCTGTGGACAGGGTGTGGGTGGACAGCATGTGGACGGTGTGTGGGTGGACAGCCGGTGGACAGTGTGTGGGTGGACAGCATGTGGACAGTGTGTGGGTGAACAGCATGTAGACAGGCTGTGGACAGTGTGTGGGTGGACAGCATGTGGACAGTGTGTGGGTGGACAGCATGTGGACAGTGTGTGGGTGGACAGCGTGTGGACAGTGTGTGGGTGAACAGCATGTAGACAGGCTGTGGACAGTGTGTGGGTGGACAGCATGTGGACAGCCTGTGGACAGGGTGTGGGTGGACAGCATGTGGACAGTCTGTGGGTGGACAGCATGTGGACAGGTGTGGGTGGACAGCCTGTGGACAGTGTGTGGGTGAACAGCATGTAGACAGGCTGTGGACAGTGTGTGGGTGGACAGCATGTGGACAGTGTGTGGGTGGACAGCATGTGGACAGTGTGTGGGTGGACAGCCTGTGGACAGTGTGTGGGTGGACAGCCTGTGGACAGGTGTGGGTGAACAGCATGTGGACAGCCTGTGGACAGTGTGTGGGTGGACAGCATGTGGACAGTGTGTGGGTGAACAGCATGTGGACAGGCTGTGGACAGGGTGTGGGTGGACAGCATGTGGACAGTGTGTGGGTGGACAGCCTGTGGACAGTGTGTGGGTGGACAGCATGTGGACAGTGTGTGGGTGAACAGCATGTAGACAGGCTGTGGACAGTGTGTGGGTGGACAGCATGTGGACAGTGTGTGGGTGGACAGCCTGTGGACAGTGTGTGGGTGGACAGCATGTGGACAGTGTGTGGGTGAACAGCATGTGGACAGGCTGTGGACAGTGTGTGGGTGGACAGCCTGTGGACAGTGTGTGGGTGGACAGCATGTGGACAGTGTGTGGGTGGACAGCGTGTGGACAGTGTGTGGGTGGACAGCCTGTGGACAGTGTGTGGGTGAACAGCATGTAGACAGGCTGTGGACAGTGTGTGGGTGGACAGCATGTGGACAGTGTGTGGGTGGACAGCATGTGGACAGTGTGTGGGTGGACAGCCTGTGGACAGTGTGTGGGTGAACAGCATGTAGACAGGCTGTGGACAGTGTGTGGGTGGACAGCATGTGGACAGTGTGTGGGTGGACAGCATGTGGACAGTGTGTGGGTGGACAGCATGTAGACAGCCTGTGGACAGGGTGTGGGTGGACAGCATGTGGACAGTGTGTGGGTGGACAGCCTGTGGACAGTGTGTGGGTGAACAGCATGTAGACAGGCTGTGGACAGTGTGTGGGTGGACAGCATGTGGACAGTGTGTGGGTGGACAGCCTGTGGACAGTGTGTGGGTGAACAGCATGTGGACAGCCTGTGGACAGGGTGTGGGTGGACAGCATGTGGACAGTGTGTGGGTGGACAGCATGTGGACAGTGTGTGGGTGAACAGCATGTAGACAGGCTGTGGACAGTGTGTGGGTGGACAGCATGTGGACAGTGTGTGGGTGGACAGCCTGTGGACAGTGTGTGGGTGGACAGCATGTGGACAGTGTGTGGGTGGACAGCCTGTGGACAGTGTGTGGGTGAACAGCATGTAGACAGGCTGTGGACAGTGTGTGGGTGGACAGCATGTGGACAGTGTGTGGGTGGACAGCCTGTGGACAGTGTGTGGGTGGACAGCATGTGGACAGTGTGTGGGTGGACAGCCTGTGGACAGTGTGTGGGTGAACAGCATGTAGACAGGCTGTGGACAGTGTGTGGGTGGACAGCATGTGGACAGTGTGTGGGTGAACAGCATGTGGACAGGCTGTGGACAGTGTGTGGGTGGACAGCATGTGGACAGTGTGTGGGTGGACAGCATGTGGACAGTGTGTGGGTGGACAGCATGTGGACAGTGTGTGGGTGGACAGCATGTGGACAGTGTGTGGGTGGACAGCCTGTGGACAGTGTGTGGGTGAACAGCATGTAGACAGGCTGTGGACAGTGTGTGGGTGGACAGCATGTGGACAGTGTGTGGGTGGACAGCCTGTGGACAGTGTGTGGGTGAACAGCATGTGGACAACCTGTGGACAGGGTGTGGGTGGACCTACTCTCTATGGGACTGCGTGCAGGGTAGGACTCGGTGAAGTTGTTGACACACTCCACCAGCTTCAGGCTGTGGCTCTGACAGTAGTCTTTAAAGGCGTTGATCTGGGACTCTGTGGGGGCGGAGTCTGTCCTGAAGATGGCCTCACAGTACTCCCTGCACGTGGAGTGACGGCCTGCGAAGCTGCAGCATGACGAACCCACTGCAGAAAACCGTGTGCACATGAGAGAATCTGTTAGTAGTCATAACGTAAAGGAGACAGAGTTCCTGACTGGTCCTGCAAAGCTACATACGGGGTTCTGTTGGGCTACGAGACCTGTCAAGTCCTGCAAAGCTACATATGGGGTTCTGCTGGGCTACGAGACCTGTCAAGTCCTGCAAAGCTACATACGGGGTTCTGCTGGGCTTTGAGACCTGTCAAGTCCTGCAAAGCTACATATGGGGTTCTGCTGGGCTACGAGACCTGTCAAGTCCTGCAAAGCTACATACGGGGTTCTGCTGTGCTACGAGACCTGTCATGTCCTGCAAAGCTACTACAAGACCTGTCAAGTCCTGCAAAGCTACATACGGGGTTCTGCTGGGCTACGAGACCTGTCAAGTCCTGCAAAGCTACATATGGGGTTCTGCTGGGCTACGAGACCTGTCAAGTCCTGCAAAGCTACATACGGGGTTCTGCTGGGCTACGAGACCTGTCAAGTCCTGCAAAGCTACAAACAGGGTTCTGCTGGGCTACGAGACCTGTCAAGTCCTGCAAAGCTCCCACGAGACCTGTCAAGTCCTGCAAAGCTACCACGAGACCTGTCAAGTCCTGCAAAGCTACATACGGGGTTCTGCTGGGCTACGAGACCTGTCAAGTCCTGCAAAGCTACAAACAGGGTTCTGCTGGGCTACGAGACCTGTCAAGTCCTGCAAAGCTACCACGAGACGTGTCAAGTCCTGCAAAGCTACCACGAGACCTGTCAAGTCCTGCAAAGCTACATACGGGGTTCTGCTAGGCTACGAGACCTGTCAAGTCCTGCAAAGCTACTACGAGACCTGTCATGTCCTGCAAAGCTACTACAAGACCTGTCATGTCCTGCAAAGCTACTACGAGACCTGTCATGTCCTGCAAAGCTACTACAGACCTGTCAAGTCCTGCAAAGCTACTACGAGACCTGTCATGTCCTGCAAAGCTACATACGGGGTTCTGCTGGGCTACGAGACCTGTCAAGTCCTGCAAAGCTACATATGGGGTTCTGCTGGGCTACGAGACCTGTCAAGTCCTGCAAAGCTACATACGGGGTTCTGCTGGGCTACGAGACCTGTCAAGTCCTGCAAAGCTACATATGGGGTTCTGCTGGGCTACGAGACCTGTCAAGTCCTGCAAAGCTACATACGGGGTTCTGCTGGGCTACGAGACCTGTCAAGTCATGCAAAGCTACTACAAGACCTGTCAAGTCCTGCAAAGCTACTACGAGACCTGTCAAGTCCTGCAAAGCTACTTACGGGGTTCTGCTGGGCTACGAGACCTGTCAAGTCCTGCAAAGCTACTACGAGACCTGTCATGTCCTGCAAAGCTACGACAAGACCTGTCATGTCCTGCAAAGCTACTACAAGACCTGTCAAGTCCTGCAAAGCTACTACGAGACCTGTCATGTCCTGCAAAGCTACATACGGGGTTCTGCTGGGCTACGAGACCTGTCAAGTCCTGCAAAGCTACATACGGGGTTCTGCTTGGCTACGAGACCTGTCAAGTCCTGGAAAGTTACAAACAGGGTTCTGCTGGGCTTCGAGACCTGTCAAGTCATGCAAAGCTACTACAAGACCTGTCAAGTCCTGCAAAGCTACTACGAGACCTGTCATGTCCTGCAAAGCTACTACAAGACCTGTCAAGTCCTGCAAAGCTACTACGAGACCTGTCATGTCCTGCAAAGCTACATACGGGGTTCTGCTGGGCTACGAGACCTGTCAAGTCCTGCAAAGCTACATATGGGGTTCTGCTGGGCTACGAGACCTGTCAAGTCCTGGAAAGCTACAAACAGGGTTCTGCTGGGCTTCGAGACCTGTCAAGTCATGCAAAGCTACTACAAGACCTGTCAAGTCCTGCAAAGCTACTACGAGACCTGTCATGTCCTGCAAAGCTACTACAAGACCTGTCAAGTCCTGCAAAGCTACTACGAGACCTGTCATGTCCTGCAAAGCTACATACGGGGTTCTGCTGGGCTACGAGACCTGTCAAGTCCTGCAAAGCTACATATGGGGTTCTGCTGGGCTACGAGACCTGTCATGTCCTGCAAAGCTACTACGAGACCTGTCATGTCCTGCAAAGCTACTACGAGACCTGTCATGTCCTGCAAAGCTACATATGGGGTTCTGTGGGGCTACGAGACCTGTCATGTCCTGCAAAGCTACTACGAGACCTGTCAAGTCCTGCAAAGCTACATACGGGGTTCTGCTGGGCTTCGAGACCTGTCAAGTCCTGCAAAGCTACAAACAGGGTTCTGCTGGGCTACGAGACCTGTCAAGTCCTGCAAAGCTACATATGGGGTTCTGCTGGGCTACGAGACCTGTCAAGTCCTGCAAAGCTACCACGAGACCTGTCATGTCCTGCAAAGCTACTACAAGACCTGTCATGTCCTGCAAAGCTACTACGAGACCTGTCAAGTCCTGCAAAGCTACATACGGGGTTCTGCTGGGCTACGAGACCTGTCAAGTCCTGCAAAGCTACATATGGGGTTCTGCTGGGCTACGAGACCTGTCAAGTCCTGCAAAGCTACATACAGGGTTCTGCTGGGCTTCGAGACCTGTCATGTCCTGCAAAGCTACTACAAGACCTGTCAAGTCCTGCAAAGCTACCACGAGACCTGTCAAGTCCTGCAAAGCTACATACGGGGTTCTGCTGGGCTACGAGACCTGTCAAGTCCTGCAAAGCTACTACGAGACCTGTCATGTCCTGCAAAGCTACATACGGGGTTCTGCTGGGCTACGAGACCTGTCAAGTCCTGCAAAGCTACATATGGGGTTCTGCTGGGCTACGAGACCTGTCAAGTCCTGCAAAGCTACATACGGGGTTCTGCTGGGCTACGAGACCTGTCAAGTCCTGCAAAGCTACTACAAGACCTGTCAAGTCCTGCAAAGCTACTACGAGACCTGTCATGTCCTGCAAAGCTACTACAAGACCTGTCAAGTCCTGCAAAGCTACTACGAGACCTGTCATGTCCTGCAAAGCTACATACGGGGTTCTGCTGGGCTACGAGACCTGTCAAGTCCTGCAAAGCTACATATGGGGTTCTGCTGGGCTACGAGACCTGTCAAGTCCTGCAAAGCTACATACGGGGTTCTGCTGGGCTACGAGACCTGTCAAGTCCTGCAAAGCTACTACGAGACCTGTCATGTCCTGCAAAGCTACTACAAGCCCTGTCATGTCCTGCAAAGCTACTACAAGACCTGTCAAGTCCTGCAAAGCTACTACGAGACCTGTCAAGTCCTGCAAAGCTACATACGGGGTTCTGCTGGGCTACGAGACCTGTCAAGTCCTGCAAAGCTACATATGGGGTTCTGCTGGGCTACGAGACCTGTCAAGTCCTGCAAAGCTACATACGGGGTTCTGCTGGGCTACGAGACCTGTCAAGTCCTGCAAAGCTACAAACAGGGTTCTGCTGGGCTACGAGACCTGTCAAGTCCTGCAAAGCTACTACGAGACCTGTCATGTCCTGCAAAGCTACTACAAGACCTGTCAAGTCCTGCAAAGCTACTACGAGACCTGTCATGTCCTGCAAAGCTACATACGGGGTTCTGCTGGGCTACGAGACCTGTCAAGTCCTGCAAAGCTACATACGGGGTTCTGCTGGGCTACGAGACCTGTCAAGTCCTGCAAAGCTACTACGAGACCTGTCATGTCCTGCAAAGCTACTACAAGACCTGTCAAGTCCTGCAAAGCTACTACGAGACCTGTCATGTCCTGCAACGCTACATACGGGGTTCTGCTGGGCTACGAGACCTGTCAAGTCCTGCAAAGCTACATACGGGGTTCTGCTGGGCTACGAGACCTGTCATGTCCTGCAAAGCTCCTACGAGACCTGTCATGTCCTGCAAAGCTGCTACAAGACCTGTCATGTCCTGCAAAGCTACTACGAGACCTGTCACGTCCTGCAAAGCTACATACGGGGTTCTGCTGGGCTACGAGACCTGTCAAGTCCTGCAAAGCTCCCACGAGACCTGTCAAGTCCTGCAAAGCTACCACGAGACCTGTCAAGTCCTGCAAAGCTACTACAAGACCTGTCAAGTCCTGCAAAGCTACTACGAGACCTGTCAAGTCCTGCAAAGCTACATACGGGGTTCTGCTGGGCTACGAGACCTGTCAAGTCCTGCAAAGCTACATACGGGGTTCTGCTGGGCTACGAGACCTGTCAAGTCCTGCAAAGCTACTACGAGACCTGTCATGTCCTGCAAAGCTACATACGGGGTTCTGCTGGGCTACGAGACCTGTCAAGTCCTGCAAAGCTACATACGGGGTTCTGCTGGGCTACGAGACCTGTCAAGTCCTGCAAAGCTACATACAGGGTTCTGCTGGGCTACGAGACCTGTCAGGTCCTGCAAAGCTACTCCGAGACCTGTCATGTCCTGCAAAGCTACTACAAGACCTGTCATGTCCTGCAAAGCTACTACGAGACCTGTCATGTCCTGCAAAGCTACATACGGGGTTCTGCTGGGCTACGAGACCTGTCAAGTCCTGCAAAGCTACATACGGTGTTCTGCTGGGCTACGAGACCTGTCAAGTCCTGCAAAGCTACTAAAAGACCTGTCATGTCCTGCAAAGCTACATACGGGGTTCTGCTGGGCTACGAGACCTGTCAAGTCCTGCAAAGCTACTACGAGACCTGTCAAGTCCTGCAAAGCTACATACGGGGTTCAGCGGGACTACGAGACCTGTCAAGTCCTGCAACGCTACATACGGGGTTCTGCTGGGCTACAAGACCTGTCATGTCCCGCAAAGCTACTACAAGACCTGTCATGTCCTGCAAAGCTACTACGAGACCTGTCAAGTCCTGCAACGCTACATACGGGGTTCTGCTGGGCTACGAGACCTGTCAAGTCCTGCAAAGCTACTAAAAGACCTGTCATGTCCTGCAAAGCTACTACGAGACCTGTCATGTCCTGCAAAGCTACGACAAGACCTGTCATGTCCTGCAAAGCTACTACAAGACCTGTCAAGTCCTGCAAAGCTACTACGAGACCTGTCATGTCCTGCAAAGCTACATACGGGGTTCTGCTGGGCTACGAGACCTGTCAAGTCCTGCAAAGCTACATACGGGGTTCTTCTGGGCTACGAGACCTGTCAAGTCCTGCAAAGCTACAAACAGGGTTCTGCTGAGCTACAAGACCTGTCATGTCCTGCAAAGCTACAAACAGGGTTCTGCTGGGCTACGAGACCTGTCAAGTCCTGCAAAGCTACTACGAGACCTGTCAAGTCCTGCAAAGCTACATACGGGGTTCTGCTAGGCTACGAGACCTGTCAAGTCCTGCAAAGCTACTACGAGACCTGTCATGTCCTGCAAAGCTACTACAAGACCTGTCATGTCCTGCAAAGCTACTACGAGACCTGTCATGTCCCGCAAAGCTACTACAAGACCTGTCATGTCCTGCAAAGCTACTACGAGACCTGTCAAGTCCTGCAACGCTACATACGGGGTTCTGCTGGGCTACGAGACCTGTCAAGTCCTGCAAAGCTACTAAAAGACCTGTCATGTCCTGCAAAGCTACATACGGGGTTCTGCTGGGCTACGAGACCTGTCAAGTCCTGCAACGCTACATACGGGGTTCTGCTGGGCTACAAGACCTGTCAAGTCCTGCAAAGCTACTACGAGACCTGTCATGTCCTGCAAAGCTACATACGGGGTTCTGCTGGGCTACGAGACCTGTCAAGTCCTGCAAAGCTACATACGGGGTTCTTCTGGGCTACGAGACCTGTCAAGTCCTGCAAAGCTACAAACAGGGTTCTGCTGAGCTACAAGACCTGTCATGTCCTGCAAAGCTACAAACAGGGTTCTGCTGGGCTACGAGACCTGTCAAGTCCTGCAAAGCTACATATGGGGTTCTGTGGGGCTACGAGACCTGTCATGTCCTGCAAAGCTACTACAAGACCTGTCAAGTCCTGCAAAGCTACTACGAGACCTGTCATGTCCTGCAAAGCTACTACAAGACCTGTCAGGTCCTGCAAAGCTACTACGAGACCTGTCCTGTCCTGCAAAGCTACATACGGGGTTCTGCTGGGCTACGAGACCTGTCAAGTCCTGCAAAGCTACTAAAAGACCTGTCATGTCCTGCAAAGCTACTACGAGACCTGTCAAGTCCTGCAAAGCTACATACGGGGTTCTGCTCGGCTACGAGACCTGTCAAGTCCTTCAAAGCTACTACGAGACCTGTCATGTCCTGCAAAGCTACTACGAGACCTGTCATGTCCTGCAAAGCTACTACAAGACCTGTCAAGTCCTGCAAAGCTACTACGAGACCTGTCATGTCCTGCAAAGCTACATACGGGGTTCTGCTGGGCTACGAGACCTGTCAAGTCCTGCAAAGCTACTACAAGACCTGTCATGTCCTGCAAAGCTACTACGAGACCTGTCATGTCCTGCAAAGCTACATACGGGGTTCTGCTGGGCTACGAGGCCTGTCAAGTCCTGCAAAGCTACAAACAGGGTTCTGCTGGGCTACGAGACCTGTCAAGTCCTGCAAAGCTACATATGGGGTTCTGCTGGGCTACGAGACCTGTCAAGTCCTGCAAAGCTACATACGGGGTTCTGCTGGGCTACGAGACCTGTCATGTCCTGCAAAGCTACAAACAGGGTTCTGCTGAGCTACAAGACCTGTCAAGGCCTGCAAAGCTACTACGAGACCTGTCATGTCCTGCAAAGCTACATACGGGGTTCTGCTGTGCTACGAGACCTGTCATGTCCTGCAAAGCTACTACAAGACCTGTCATGTCCTGCAAAGCTACTACGAGACCTGTCATGTCCTGCAAAGCTACATACGGGGTTCTGCTGGGCTACGAGACCTGTCAAGTCCTGCAAAGCTACATACGGGGTTCTGCTGGGCTACGAGACCTGTCAAGTCCTGCAAAGCTACATACGGGGTTCTTCTGGCTACAAGACCTGTCATGTCCTGCAAAGCTACTACAAGACCTGTCAAGTCCTGCAAAGCTCTACGAGACCTGTCATGTCCTGCAAAGCTACATACGGGGTTCTGCTGGGCTACGAGACCTGTCAAGTCCTGCAAAGCTACTACGAGACCTGTCATGTCCTGCAAAGCTACTACAAGACCTGTCAAGTCCTGCAAAGCTACTACGAGACCTGTCATGTCCTGCAAAGCTACATACGGGGTTCTGCTGGGCTACGAGACCTGTCAAGTCCTGCAAAGCTACATACGGGGTTCTGCTGGGCTACGAGACCTGTCAAGTCCTGCAAAGCTACTACGAGACCTGTCATGTCCTGCAAAGCTACTACAAGACCTGTCAAGTCCTGCAAAGCTACTACGAGACCTGTCAAGTCCTGCAAAGCTACATACGGGGTTCTGCTGGGCTTCGAGACCTGTCAAGTCCTGCAAAGCTACAAACAGGGTTCTGTTGGGCTACGAGACCTGTCAAGTCCTGCAAAGCTACATATGGGGTTCTGCTGGGCTACGAGACCTGTCATGTCCTGCAAAGCTACTACGAGACCTGTCAAGTCCTGAAAAGCTACATACGGGGTTCTGCTGGGCTTCGAGACCTGTCAAGTCCTGCAAAGCTACAAACAGGGTTCTGCTGGGCTACGAGACCTGTCAAGTCCTGCAAAGCTACAAACAGGGGCTGCGTTTCCCAAAAGCGATCGTTCTTAAGGACTTAAGAAGGCTCCTAAGAAGGGTTCTGCTAAGAAGGAGCGCTAAGATACGGGTGTTTCCCAAAAGCCTTCATAACTGTCTTCTTAGAAGAAACTTGAGCTCAATCCTAAGAAGGTTCTGAAGAAGCTCTTAATGGGAGCTGTCAACCGCGGTGGTGCTGAAACTGAATCAATCGATGTTCATAAGAACTTGCGATATTCATGATGAGTATAGAGTTAGTAAATTAGCTTCACATTGTGAGCTGATAACCATATATAGATAAAATAAAAAGAAAAAATAATAAAAAGAAAACAACAAACAAAGTGTTTGTTAATTTCTGTTTTAAGTGGGCGTGTGCCAACAGGTATAACCAAGTAGTAATCAAGTCCATTAGTGCATGTGGCGTGACCGGGGTGCTGTCCGAAAGAAGTGGCAGGATTTTCAGAGCCAGATCAAAAAGAAGCACGCCAAGGTGAGGTAGAGCACCGGGTGGGACGACTCCACACAACCGTGCCCTGTCTCCGTGCACCAACCAGCAAGGCCCAGCGTCCGCATGCGGGGAGGCTTAACCAGGCGGCCTGCAGTAACCACCTGCACCTGCTGCGAGACGCTGGAGAGGGAGAAGCTGGTGGTGCTGCGGGGGATAGAGGAGCAGCTCCTGAGACAAACTGATCTCCAGGAAGAGATGGTCCGGTTGGAGCTGCACCGGAGACAGCTGGCGCTGTCCGAGGCACAGTTCATCCGTCCCTCCATCTCCGTTCCAATCATCCTTCCAGAGGATTCAGGTACGGGACAGTTCTATTTTGTTTTATTAGCATTACACAATGTATCCCGTTCAATTTCATTAATCTCTCCCCCTTCATTCATTGCAGGTGATGCAGACGCCCAGTGAAGCCGGAGACGCCACCCCTCCTCCCCCATTATAATAAACCTCCTTTTTAACCGTGTATTGTGTGTATCATTTTGCATTGAAATGAGTATTAAACAAAAAGTCCGAGGCAATTTGTACTTGTAATTTATCTAAGCGTAGGTTCATGACTTGTGCGTAATGTGCGCCCTGAAGCACGTGCTTCACTACTACTCACTACAGCACAGCATGTTTTGCCGCTAATATAATATATATATATATATATATATATATATACAGTGGGGCAAAAAAGTATTTAGTCAGCCACCAATTGTGTAAGTTCTCCCACTTAAAAAGATCAGAGAGGCCTGTAATTTTCATCATAGGTATACCTCAACTATGAGAGACAAAATGAGGAAAAAAAATCCAGAAAATCACATTGTCTGATTTTTAAAGAATTTATTTGCAAATTATGGTGGAAAATAAGTATTTGGTCAATAACAAAAGTTAATCTCAATACTTTGTTATATAGCCTTTGTTGGCAATGACAGAGGTCAAACGTTTTCTGTAAGTCTTCACAAGGTTTTCACACAGTGTTGCTGGTATTTTGGCCCATTCCTCCATGCAGATCTCCTCTAGAGCAGTGATGTTTTGGGGCTGACGCTGGGCAACACGGACTTTCAACTCCCTCCAGAGATTTTCTATGGGGTTGAGATCTGGAGACTGGCTAGGCCACTCCAGGACCTTGAAATGCTTCTTACGAAGCCACTCCTTCGTTGCCCGGGCGGTGCGTTTGGGATCATTGTCATGCTGAAAGACCCAGCCACGTCTCATTTTCAATGCCCTTGCTGATGGAAGGAGGTTTTCACTCAAAATCTTACGATACATGGCCCCATTCATTCTTTCCTTTACACGGATCAGTTGTCCTGGTCCCCTTGCAGAAAAACAGCCCCAAAGCATGATGTTTCCACCCCCATGCTTTACAGTAGGTATGGTGTTCTTTGGATCCAACTCAGCATTCTTTCCCCTCCAAACACGACAAGTTGAGTTTCTACCAAAAAGTTCTATTTTGGTTTCATCTGACCATATGATGTTCTCCCAATCCTCTTCTGGATCATCCAAATGCTCTCTAGCAAACCGCAGACGGGCCTGGACGTGTCCTGGCTTCAGCAGGGGGACACGTCTGGCACTGCAGGATTTGAGTCCCTGGCGGCGTAGTGTGTTACTGATGGTAGCCTTTGTTACTTTGGTCCCAGCTCTCTGCAGGTCATTCACTAGGTCCCTCCGTGTGGTTCTGGGATTTTTGCTCACCGTTCTTGTGATCATTTTGACCCCACGGGGTGAGATCTTGCGTGGAGCCCCAGATCGAGGGAGATTATCAGTGGTCTTGTATGTCTTCCATTTTCTAATAATTGCTCCCACAGTTGATTTCTTCACACCAAGCTGCTTACCTATTGCAGATTCAGTCTTCCCAGCCTGGTGAAGGTCTACAATTTTGTTTCTGGTGTCCTTTGACAGCTCTTTGGTCTTGGCCATAGTGGAGTTTGGAGCGTGACTGTTTGAGGTTGTGGACAGGTGTCTTTTATACTGATAACGAGTTCACACAGGTGCCATTAATACAGGTAATGAGTGGAGGACCGAGGAGCCTCTTAAAGAAGTTACAGGTCTGTGAAAGCCAGAAATCTTACTTGTTTGTAGGTGACCAAATACTTATTTTCCACCATAATTTGCAAATAAATTCTTTAAAAATCAGACAATGTGATTTTCTGGATTTTTTTTCCTCATTTTGTCTCTCATAGTTGAGGTATACCTATGATGAAAATTACAGGCCTCTCTGATCTTTTTAAGTGGGAGAACTTACACAATTGTTGGCTGACTAAATACTTTTTTGCCCCACTGTATATCCCTGACGCAGCTTGATCACTGTAGAAATCTAGACGCCTCTGGTGGCGGTTATGATCACTGAGCATTTGATCTCTAAGAAGGCTGTTAAGAGTTGGTCAGATCGATCTTAGGTTTCCTTCTTAATCTAAGAGCGACTCTGGGAAACGCGTTCTTCTTTCACAGCGTTCTTAAGAGCGCTCCAAAGAAGATCTTAGCGCTAAGAGCTTCTTGACTCGTTTGGGAAACGCGGCCAGGGTTCTGTTGAATGTGTGACAGACACTGTGACTAAAGAACGAAGCATCAGTTTTATACTGAGGGTTTTTCTTCTGGGGGTTGTTATTGACTCAACAGGGAGGAGAACTCTGTGTCTTTTACCACAAACTTACTTTCATTTTTGGTGATGCAGCTGTAGAGCGAGTTCTAGAAGAAGAAAGAAGCAGGTCACAGCTTTTCTGATACACCTTTAATCGTTCCACAGAACACGTGCACTCGGGTTTGACAAGTTCTCTTCCTGTTTTCTGAAAGGACTGAGGCTCGTCTGAGTGGCGTGCTGATACGCCTGTAATGGTCAACGTGAATGTGAGACAGATGCTCAGCATAGCTGAACATAGTACGAATTAACAACTTAGTTCATAACGAGATGTTATTAGAAGTTTCTACAGTATTCTTGTTTATGGTGAGTGTTTCCTGTTAATTATTTAAACATATTTTTATGATCCTTCTCTGATATTTTCTATATAAAAGTCCTCTGGGTCCTTATCAGCCATTGTTGGGTCCTTCTCCTCTGGGTGTGCCCAAACATTTGCCTGTTGCTCTGACAATGTAAAGAAAATAAATATAACATCATATTTAGTGTTTCTGTCCTGGGAGGATTTATTTGATAGGAAAAATGTATTTATGGAAAAATAAAGAAACAAAAATAAACAATAAATCTGTTTATTGAAGTCAAGACTGTAGAACTGCACACGTGTGTAGCACATCTCAACAGGTAACATATTTCTATAGAACACCGGTTCCATCAGTGGCCGTCTGAGACACGACTGTAGAAAAGTTATTTAGTTCTGATTTAAATGTTGAATCCATGTGTTAATGGATTATTCTGTCTTCTCTTGCTTCTGTCTGAACTGTGTATGTAACTGGATTGTTTAAACACTCTACTATCAGTGAAGGAGTTACACCAGCTGCCCATGAGTCTGTACTACTCTGTTCTCTACTATAACTCTTGTAATAAAGTGTTTAACTTCAACACAGTCTGTCATTCATCTCCTGCACATTAAGTTCCATCCTATTCACACAGGTCTTTTTAAAGCATTTAAAACATTAAAAGTCAAATAAACATTTCTGTGTCATTTTGCTGCCTGACTGGACCTCTGAGAATTAGACAGCTAAGATGTGACCATCATCCTGCTATCACCCTTGAGTCCTGTCAAATTTCAGATTCTGTCACTCACTTACCTCTGTAACTTTTTTACACACTTTTGTTATGTCATTTTTGGATGATGCCTGTAGGAGAAGCAAATATAAACATCAACAGAAGCAAATAATGTACTTTGACTAATAAAGAGCAGCACACTGTGGGGGGGTGTTCTAGATCAGCAGGTCAATGCAGTGTCATGTGTACAAGCATATCACAATAACAACAAGTGTTCAGGTTAAACTCATAGCTCCAGTTTATCAGTCTGTCTAAGTCATTCAGGTCTGGTGAGCTCCAGGTTTCTGATAGTCCTTGTATCAGCATCATTATAAACCACAGCTAGATGACATCACAGGTAGAGTCTCATTCTAATGTTTCTATGATGCTCTCAGTTCATGCTTTTCCATTCACTGTGACTGGTATTTAATTCCTCTACTACAGTCTGATGGGGAGAGATCAGCTGGTCAGGTTGCATCAACCTAGTTTCTGGCCTCCTCCCCTAATGTGCAGAGACTGGAGGACTGATGTTGTCTCTTCTCTCACCATCAGCACTGGGATTCACTTCTTCCACTACAACACTGATACAAGCTAATGTGACCAACCACGCCAGGTACTCTCCCCTCAGAATCTCACCTTACTGCATTCTCTACGACACTCTGAAGCAATGGACAGCTCACAGCAACCGAGCCCCACCCAGCCGTCAGGCTTCCTGGATGCACCTACAGTCAAAGCAAAAGGAGCTGAATCAAACAGAAGTAGATGAGAGTGCTCAGACGAGTAGACCTGAATCTGGGTTTTATCTGTAATGACTCGTATAGGAGGGGGCTTGGGTACCTGCCCCTTTCCTCCTGGGTGCCCCATGTGCCCTTTTCTTCTTCTCTCTCTTTTTTTTTAACGTTTGTGCACGTATAGATCTGCCTGTGCCCCCAACACAATAATATTTAATTATTAATATCAATTTTACAAAATAAAAGGATCGGTCTTGCATCAGTCACATGACACCAGTAACCAATGACCGCCCGATAGCAGAGCACGTCGGATACGAGCCGCCGTGAACGAGCTTGTAGAGAAGAGTGGAGACGTTAATGATGCAACAAGAACCAGTAAGTAAAGTTTATCATGGTCCATAATACAGGAGTGTAAAGTTATTATACATGTTATCTGGTGGCAACAGACGAGCACGCGGCTGTGTGCACGCGCACCGTGCAACAGCGTGATAAGACGTCACCTGTCAGCTCCTGCACAGGTAGTGGTGGTCATCAGCTGCTAGCAGGCTGGATGATGATGTCACAGGTCTGTGTGTCTGTCCAGCATTACAGGGAAGTTTATTAAGTTCCAGGTTTTGAACTGGAGGATTATATTTCATTAAATCCATAAATTATACATATCTACATAATTATTGATCAGTTATAATGATGATATTTTAAAACACACTGTATTTGAAAGAAAATACATTAAAATATATATTAAATTTAAACTGGAAAAACTGCAGATTCTACTGCAGTAAAATGATTGTATTTCTACTGTTGACACATTTAATGATCTTACTGCCTTGTTCAAAGTAGATAGTTCAACAAACTGAATCATTAAGCACATTATTTGTTTTTATTCTCATTTGTTTATTATAATAGCATTAGGAATAAATAATAGGGGATGGTGAAGGCACCATGATGCATTTTTCTGGACACGGTCAACAGAAAGTTAATGTTGTAATTTGGGACAACACATGAAAAGCATAATATACACAACTTGATTAATAAAATGTTTAATTGATCCTGTTGGTTTATATTTTTATTGTTGTATTGTTATTATGTTAAATAACATTTATGTATTTATTGAAGAAAAAAGTGCTGTCACTAATCTTTGTGTTTTATTATTGCATAACACTTGCTAGATAAATAAAATTCTAATCTAATCTAATCTAATCTAATCTAATCTAGACCAGCTACCATCTCTCATCTGGTCTTCTTAATGTCTATAATCTCAGATCAACATCATCAGCATCAGGACCACCAACCTGTCAACAACATCCTTCCTCACCAGGTAAAACAGAGACTACATTTGATTTATATCGTCCCTCCTGATGATGATGATGATTTAGTAATGAGGAGATTCCATCTTATATTTTTGATGAAATGTAGGTTTTTGTTATTAAACTGGGTTCTATGTATATGTATCTATGTATATAACTTATGAGCACCCACCCCTTCAAAGTTCTGTGCACGGTCCTGGTTCTGAAGGTTACGTTACGTAAGTGTTTGAAGAGAAAAACAAGACTGAGGAAGTGTTTACACCAACAGACTCAATCAGCTGAAGCTGCTGCACTGAAGGACTCTGGCAGGATTTGTGGAAAACTTTTCCTTAAATTGTTGCAGATTCTGTATCAGGTACAAAACTTCAAACGCTTCCCCAGTCTGGAGGTTATTAAAGTCCTGATGGGCAGAAGGATTAAGGCTTTGATGCAAGTCCTGTTTTCAGCTCAGCTGGTCTGTGTTTGCTGTAACAGCAAGCAGACACTCAGAGTCCTGGACTGGAGGCCAGGCCTGCATCCATCAGGAGACAGAATTCTGTCCTGATCCAGACCTGACAGCAGTGTTTCAAATAAAACTAAGAATAAAAGATTAAAGAGAGAAGAAACCAAACATCTGTCCCATCCGTCTGGTTCTGTTTCACACTATTACAGAGTTTTTACAACTTCTCTGTGTTAGTGACAGGAAGAACAGTTAGAACTGGTACCGTGGAGGTGATGCAGTCTTACCTGGGAGAGTAGAGTTGATGCATCTCCAAAGTTCATTCTATAGAACAAAGAACAGAAAATGGGTTTAATCAGAACCGATTACTAGAACCATAACAGGCCGTAACTGGTCCAGGTGTGACATCAGCCTGACCAGGTCCGGCCCAGCTCCAGAAACTCCATCAGGTTTTAGGTAGAGGTTCACTGTGAGACATGAACCCTTCACTGGACTGAAGAGGTCTGATGCTGGAGACTGATCCTAACTGGAGACCTGTTGGGGTCAGAGTCCAGCTGGACCCAACCCCCCCCACCCATTAAAGGCTGGAATCTGAATGACCATGCTGTAAAAACAGGAAGTGACTCTCTCTGTGACAGCACACTGACAGTTTATCAAGTCGATCATCACACAGTAGATATCAGAGGGTGTGGACAGCAACAGAGTCTTGGACTGGAACCAGACTCTGCAGGATCCGACCAAGGCCTGTGGCATGATGTAAGGGTTAGGGGGGAGTCATGTTCTTGTTGGGAGGGTGAGGCAGGATATTAATCTAATAATCTAAAGCTTCTATAAGCTTCTCATGACAGAAACATAAAAACAAACGGGTGGAAACCAAGTTGTGAGAAATGGTTCTTAATTGACAGAGAACATTAGATTCAAGGATCAAAACCAAATATGATGAAGTCCCAGTGGGTTTGTAGTGAAATACTGTGGGAACAATCCTCCCTCCGTCTGTCTCCTGTCCAACACTGGACAACCAGAGACGGAGGTCTGCACTGTGCGATAGAGACACTGAGGTTACAACATGATCCAATACAACCAAACAGCAGAAACTCCTGTCTGTGGACAATGGGTCTGTTTCAGACAGACATGATCCAGAACCAGAACTCAGTGGGTTTTACAGTATGAGAAAATCTGTCAACAGTAATGAAATAAACATCAACCTTTAGGTCATGAGCACCAGAACAGTCCTGACTTGCACTCTGGCATACTGGAAGCCCAGCTCTGAAGTACTGGACCAGCAGCAGCACCACCAGCTGTTCTGATCCAAACCCAACAAACTGTTAGCAGAGCTCTGCACCTGAACCGAACGTCCCAGGTAAACCTTCTCTCATCACCCTGGGTCCAGGTGTCGGTTTCTCAGTCTTTTAGTAAACCTGACTAACGAATACCAGTGAGTCAACAGATCTGCAGCTGCTGTGACCCAGAAAGTAACACAAACCAGGAACCAACAGCCTAGATGGTGTAACTATTTCCTGCATGTACACAGAGTATCACAGGATCAGGATCTTGTCCAGAACCCACAACCTGATCAGTAGAGTCTGGACACCTCCATCTGCAATCAGTCACCATTGCTATAAAAAAGTGAACCATGAGAGACTTGACAGTTGACTCCACTCTGTCTCTTGAGGGACACTAGGCAGGGTAGGACAGGACTCATTTCCTGTTTCTGTGCCAAAAAGTTCCAAGAAGCTAGCATCTTGAGTTAGCATCCTGAGTTAACATCTTGAGTTAGCATCTTGAGTTACCATGGCATGAGTGTGTAGGGTGTCTCGATTCTCCAGAGTGGAGAGTCGTGCCCTTAGCCCCGCCCCTTTTGCGCCCTTGATCCGCACTTCGCCAAAGCCCGCATCGGTGCAGACTTCAGCAGAGGGTATTTCCCACAATGCAATACTGCGTGTAAATTTTGACAAAAGAAAGTGGAGAAATATCTGAACCATCCCCGACCAAAAAATGTTTTCTAATATGTTTGAATCTAAATAATCAATATTTTATTTTATTATCTAGATGTGTGATTACAATCGATTGATTCTCTGTTGGAAAGATGTGTCACATATCTGATAAAAAATATAATTAATTAATAACGGTACTGACGTGTATTTTCAGACATGATACACTAACAGTTTAATCACTTATTCTGTCTTATACACCTCCTTTGGTTCCTGCACTTCATTCTCCTCAAAATAAATGTTTGTTGGAGTTTTAAAATTATTTCTAGTATGAAAATAGAGCAAACAGCAACCGACACTGCCATTTTGGTTGTCATGGAGAATGAACGCTGTGGCAAAGGTCGTTGACGTCATGCTCGCTGTCTCAATACTGCTAATATGTGCACTTATTCACTACGCACTAGGAACCCTTATGTGCACTTCTGCTAAATGCACTTCATGGAAGATTGTAGGGTGAAGTACGGGGATTGGGACATGGCCCATCTTGAGTTAGCATGCTGGTATGGAATCTTTAGTTAGCATCCTGAATTATCATCTTGAGTTAGCATCTTGAGTTAGCATCCTGAATTATCATCTTGAGTTAGCATCCTGAGTTAGCATCTTGAGTTAGCATCCTGAATTACCATCTTGAGTTAGCATCCTGAGTTAGCATCTTGAGTTAGCATCCTGAATTATCATCTTGAGTTAGCATCCTGAGTTAGCATCTTGAGTTAGCATCCTGAATTACCATCTTGAGTTAGCATCCTTAGTTAGCATCTTGAGTTAGCATCCTGAATTATCATCTTGAGTTAGCATCCTGAGTTAGCATCTTGAGTTAGCATCCTGAATTATCATCTTGAGTTAGCATCCTGAGTTAGCATCTTGAGTTAGCATCCTGAATTACCATCTTGAGTTAGCATCCTGAGTTAGCATCTTGAGTTAGCATCCTGAGTTAGCATCTTGAGTTAGCATCCTGAATTACCATCTTGAGTTAGCATCCTGAGTTAGCATCTTGAGTTAGCATCCTGAATTATCATCTTGAGTTAGCATCCTGAGTTAGCATCTTGAGTTAGCATCCTGAGTTAGCCTCTCACGCTGGCAGAGATGAGTAAGGTGTTTATTCAGCTAGTCATTTGGACTTCTGAAGTCATTAAGCTGTTGGTTTGTGTTGGATAAATACATTCTAAAGTCATTTTAAAAGACA
Source organism: Pachypanchax playfairii (assembly GCA_006937955.1). NCBI lineage: Eukaryota > Metazoa > Chordata > Actinopteri > Cyprinodontiformes > Aplocheilidae > Pachypanchax > Pachypanchax playfairii. The sequence continues at coordinate 33,765 of SSNP01000224.1, read as the reverse complement.
AGGTGAATTAATTAGCAAATATAAAATAACAAACAAAATTAAAGGAAGTTCCACAAAAAGAGCATGAAACTCTGTAGGATGGTTTCAAACTCCTCCCTCAGGGAGGGTGGGAGGGGCCTGGGCCAGAGTCGGACTCACCATGGACTCTGGACAGAAACTGGGCAACCTCTGGAGAAGATGAGTTAGACGTGACACGCTCTTGATGATGGCAAGCTGTGGGACAAAAACAAAAGTCAGATGTTTTTATACAGTCTGTAAATCAGACGGATGTCCAGGGCAAAAACAGAAAACATTCAGGAGCATCATCAGATCAACGATCTCACAATCGAATGCTCTACATGAGGAGATCCTTTACAAAGGTCCAAGAAGGTCCTCACAAACAGACAGACAGATGGATGGACAGATAGACTGTCTGTCTGTCTGTCTTCCTGCTCTTTTGTCTGTCTATCTGCCCGTCTTCCAACTCTTCTGTCTCTGTCTGTCTGTCTATCTGCCCGTCTTCCAGCCCCTCTGTCTCTGTCTGTCTATCTGCCCGTCTTCCAACTCTTCTGTCTCTGTCTGTCTGTCTATCGGCCCGTCTTCCAGCCCCTCTGTCTCTGTCTGTCTATCTGCCCGTCTTCCAACTCTTCTGTCTCTGTCTGTCTGTCTATCTGCCCGTCTTCCAACTCTTCTGTCTCTGTCTGTCTGTCTATCTGCCCGTCTTCCAACTCTTCTGTCTCTGTCTGTCTGTCTGTCTGTCTGTCTGCCCGTCTTTCAACTCTTCTGTCTCTGTCTGTCTGTCTGTCTGTCTATCTGCCCGTCTTCCAGCTCCTCTGTCTCTGTCTGTCTATCGGCCCGTCTTCCAACTCTTCTGTCTCTGTCTGTCTGTCTGTCTATCAGCCCGTCTTCCAGCCCCTCTGTCTCTGTCTGTCTATCTGCCCGTCTTCCAACTCTTCTGTCTCTGTCTGTCTGTCTATCTGCCCGTCTTCCAGCCCCTCTGTCTCTGTCTGTCTGTCTATCTGCCCGTCTTCCAACTCTTCTGTCTCTGTCTGTCTGTCTATCTGCCCGTCTTCCAACTCTTCTGTCTCTGTCTGTCTGTCTATCGGCCCGTCTTCCAGCTCCTCTGTCTCTGTCTGTCTATCTGCCCGTCTTCCAACTCTTCTGTCTCTGTCTGTCTGTCTGTCTATCTGCCCGTCTTCCAGCCCCTCTGTCTCTGTCTGTCTATCTTCCCGTCTTCCAACTCTTCTGTCTCTGTCTGTCTGTCTATCTGCCCGTCTTCCAACTCTTCTGTCTCTGTCTGTCTGTCTATCGGCCCGTCTTCCAGCCCCTCTGTCTCTGTCTGTCTATCTGCCCGTCTTCCAACTCTTCTGTCTCTGTCTGTCTGTCTATCTGCCCGTCTTCCAACTCTTCTGTCTCTGTCTGTCTGTCTGTCCGTCTTCCAACTCTTCTGTCTCTGTCTGTCTGTCTGTCTATCTGCCCGTCTTCCAGCTCTTCTGTATCTGTCTGTCTATCTGCCCGTCTTCCAGCTCCTCTGTCTCTGTCTGTCTATCTGCCCGTCTTCCATCTCTTCTGTCTCTGTCTGTCTGTCTATCTGCCCGTCTTCCAGCTCTTCTGTCTCTGTCTGTCTGTCTGTCTGTCTATCTGCCCGTCTTCCAGCTCCTCTGTCTCTGTCTGTCTATCTGCCCGTCTTCCAACTCTTCTGTCTCTGTCTGTCTGTCTATCTGCCCGTCTTCCAACTCTTCTGTCTCTGTCTGTCTGTCTATCGGCCCGTCTTCCAACTCTTCTGTCTCTGTCTGTCTGTCTGTCTGTCTATCTGCCCGTCTTCCAGCTCCTCTGTCTCTGTCTGTCTATCTGCCCGTCTTCCAACTCTTCTGTCTCTGTCTGTCTGTCTATCTGCCCGTCTTCCAACTCTTCTGTCTCTGTCTGTCTGTCTATCTGCCCGTCTTCCAACTCTTCTGTCTCTGTCTGTCTGTCTGTCTATCGGCCCGTCTTCCAGCCCCTCTGTCTCTGTCTGTCTATCTGCCCGTCTTCCAACTCTTCTGTCTCTGTCTGTCTGTCTATCTGCCCGTCTTCCAACTCTTCTGTCTCTGTCTGTCTGTCTGTCTATCTGCCCGTCTTCCAGCTCCTCTGTCTCTGTCTGTCTATCTGCCCGTCTTCCAACTCTTCTGTCTCTGTCTGTCTGTCTATCTGCCCGTCTTCCAACTCTTCTGTCTCTGTCTGTCTGTCTATCTGCCCGTCTTCCAACTCTTCTGTCTCTGTCTGTCTGTCTATCTGCCCGTCTTCCAACTCTTCTGTCTCTGTCTGTCTGTCTATCTGCCCGTCTTCCAACTCTTCTGTCTCTGTCTGTCTGTCTGTCTATCTGCCCGTCTTCCAGCTCCTCTGTCTCTGTCTGTCTATCGGCCCGTCTTCCAACTCTTCTGTCTCTGTCTGTCTGTCTATCTGCCCGTCTTCCAGCTCCTCTGTCTCTGTCTGTCTATCGGCCCGTCTTCCAACTCTTCTGTCTCTGTCTGTCTGTCTATCTGCCCGTCTTCCAGCTCTTCTGTCTCTGTCTGTCTATCTGCCCGTCTTCCAGCTCTTCTGTATCTGTCTGTCTATCTGCCCGTCTTCCAGCTCTTCTGTCTCTGTCTGTCTGTCTGTCTGTCTGTCTGTCTGTCTGTCTGTCTGTCTGTCCATCCTTCTGCAGAAAGAAGAGGGTGTTTATGCTTGTGTGTGTGTGTGTGTGTGTGTGTGTGAGTGTGTGTGTGTGTGTGTGTGTGTGTGTGTGTGTGTGTGTGTGTGTGTGTGGGTTTGTATTTCTGACCTCCTGGGGACCCGTTTCCTGACTTTTACTATCTTTCTGGGGTCCGAGGGTTCTTGTGGGGACCGAAGCCTGGTCCCCATGGGGGGGACTCCCCTTTTTAGGGTTAGGGGTTAGGTTTATAGGTATGGTGTGAATAGAGTTTTAGTTAGTCTTAGGGTTAGTTATAGATCAGTAATGGTTAAGGTTAGTAAAAGGGTTTGGGTTAGGTATAAATCTAGTTACTAAAATCAATGGAAGTCAATGGACGGTCCCCATAAGGATAGCAAAACACACTTGTGTGTGTGTGTGTGTGTGTGTGTGTGTGTGTGATCATACCTGATTACAGGCGTCTTTGCAGCGTGATAACTCAGCAGCATACTGGCAGCAGGATGGATCTATAAACAGACACAGTGTGTTATCAGTGGCAGGTTTATAACAGGTTGAAAACACACCTGTAACCTGTTTACCTTCCAAACTCTCACCAGGATTCTAAAACATCAGTCTCCAATTTAAACTATCAAATGTTCTTATTCAATGTTATGTTTGATGAAATCACTTGTCAGTGCAGTGACAACATGGAACTGACATGCTATTACATGTTACTGGGATTTACTCAGTTTGATTCACTTTTAATGGTCACTACATGAGAGGCGGGGTTACACCTGGACAGGTCAGATGGTCAAGTTCATCTCACGGCCAAACAAAGAACAGTTTAAACACACACTCACACCAAGAGCCAATTTAGAGTCACCACTTCACCTCCATGGATGTTTTTAGAGTAAAGGAGGAAACCAGAGTCTGCAAACTCCACGTAGAAAGGTCCTGTGTGTACATATGTACGTCTATCCATCCATATGTCCATCTGTCTGTCCGTCCAACTGTCTGTACATCTGTCTGTATGTTTGTCCATCCGTCAGTCTGTACATATGTATGTCTCTTCATTTGTCTGTTTGTACATACGTATGTCTGTATGTACCAGGTACTTCCTGTGATTTTGTTTTGTAGGATTAGGGTTTCCTGTTGTGTCCTTGTCTCCCTCTAGTTGGTCATGTGATGTAGTTTTTCCATGAGTGTGTTCACCTGTTCACCTGTTCACCTTGTCTTCCAGTCCTGTCTGTTTTCAGTCCTCAGTCTGTTTCCTTTATGGGTTTTTTTTTTTCTTGCACCTGTTTCATTCTCTTGCAGGTTCTCCCCTCTGAGCCTGAGTTTGTTCATTAGTTTATTGTTTCACTTTTCCCAAACAATTCAAATGTACCCACCACTGTTGTCCACCACCACTGACCCCCCACTAACACACACCAGTTCTGAAGATCAGTGAGGACGAGGTCTTTCAGCTCTTCAGGAGACAAAAACAAAGGAAGTCTCCAGGTCCAGGTGTGTCTCCTTCCCGTCTAAAGGTCTGTGCTGAACAGCTGGACTCTGTATTCACAAGAATCTTCCACACCTCACTGGAGCTTTGCAAAGTCCCATCCTGCCTCAAAACCTCCATCAGACGACACAACGGTCATCGTCCTCATCAGGGACAGAGACGAGTCTGCTTACAGCTGGTCTTCTGGTGCAGTCAGAACTATCTAGAGCTCAACACTCTAAAAACTGTATAAATAACACCTTGTCCCCATTATCATACACAACACAGCTGTAACTATGGTTGACAAGTTTCTGGGGACCAGCATCACCCAGAACCAAACAACTTATTTTATCATAAAAATAATAATATCTACCTGTTCTGTACCACCTGACTTTAAACCACCAATCAGACTTTCATGCTGCTAGTTGTCTCATGTGTGTTCTATGTGTTCTATGTCCAACACTGTCTATTTATCTTTATATGGCTGTCTACAAGTGGAAAGTAACCCAGAACCAAAGTCCTTGTATGTGTAACATAGTGGACCACATAAACCTGGTTCTGATTCTAACACCTTGTTCACACTGCTTGTGAAGTCCTGCGAAGCGCCACGAAGCGGAGTGTCAGCTGCTCGCCTGTTCACACCAGACACGTATTTCTGGTTGGTCCACAAGCCTTTCTGCTCGTGTTCATTCAGAGCTAAAGATATTTAAAGAGGCCATGTCACACAAATTTCATGACTTTGTGGTTATTTCTTAAGTACAGTGTCCATGCGCGTGTATCTGGTGCATCTGTTTACTTATAGTGTCACAGTGGATCTGCTCTACCAGTATAACTGGGTTTGTTTGACAGTTTTATTTTTCCTAATATATTGTAATTGTGTTATTACATCATTTTCGATAATCTGTTATTAATACCGAACACTGCTACCCATGTTTACAGTCCAAATGACCACCGACGGATAAATGCACACAACGCTTATATGCACAAGTTTGCCAGGCACCGAGGTCATGCATATAACCGTCGACCACTGTATTAATCTGTAATATGGAACATTTATCTAAAAAATGTTAGGAAACACTGATTAAAAGACCTTTCAATCTGTCTGCATGAAGATTCATCAGGCTTCGAGCTGTAACTCATTAATATTCATTATTTGAATTTGCTGGACTCTGATTGAGTAAGGTATACTGTTTCCTGCCCTGCTGCGCATGGCAACATCAGACCGAGTCTCTTCCTGTTTGCTACGTCTTATGCTAACAGCTTTTAGCTAGCAGCATGCTAGGTGTGGTTTCAACTGCAGGAGCTGATGAATACTAACGAACAAAGGAGTTGTGATGAAACAGATACAGGCCGTTAGAACTCGGGAGAACTCGGGTTTTATCACCACCTGCGTAGTTTGAGAGATAAAAACTGAAAGAGAAGTTGTTGACCTGTTTTCACCCACTATGAAGGTAAGAACACCTGTGGAGCTAAAATATTCAACACAAACCTCAGAAAAAAACAGTTTTTAATGGAAGAGACTCTTTAAAGTTATTTTTTCAATTTTCCTTTTTATGTGCTAACTGTCACTATTAAAATAAACATACCATTAAAATGATACTGTTCTGAGACTTTTCATTTCTTTGTCATCGGACAAACTTACAAAATCAGCGAGGGGTCAAATATTTTTTCCCCCACTGTATGTCTCCTACCATAAAGCTCATGTTGCTGCTCATCAGATGTTTTGCCTATATGAGTGAAGTCAGACATTTGGAGAGTAGTTTGTTCAACAGGAAACTTGGAAGGACTCAGCGGCCAACTTGGAGTCTAGGCTCTAGCTGCCGGGACCTGAACTGACTGACAGACTGTGTGCAGCAGGTTGGCAGCCTAAGAGGCACTGGCCTAATGAGAGACTTGGCTTCCAGCTGCTGCTGACAGGAAGAACTATGGCCAGGGTCAGATTGGCATATTCTTAGACTCTCAGGAGAAAATTGAGCTTTTAGACCATCAGCTGTTTTTAATGGCTAAGACAGTGAAAGTACACCCAAAAGAAGTTTCTGTAGAGTCAGTAACTGGTGGAGAATAAATTATAGTGTAAAAATCTGAGAATAGGATCCTGAACATGAATGAAAACTAGTGTGGAGTAATGTCTTTATTGTTCATGTCTGTCTAGTCAGAGCTGAAATGCTGCTGCTGGATACAAACAAGCTTCTTTTCCACTGCAATGACCCTGAAATCAGAATGAAAAAAGACAAACTACACATGCCTGGAGGACGTATGTCCCAAAAGTTGATCATAGTACAAGATGCAGGTCAGACAGACCCAGAAGAACCAGGTGACTCTGGCTCTGAGAGAAGACTTGCAGAAGTTACTTGGAATTCAGTTTAATCTAGATCTGCTTCTGGAACTTCTGGAGAGATTATCTTTTACAGTGGGACTGTTGAAGCACACGTATGATGGTGTCTTCCACTACAACCACACCACCATGAACAAACTGCAAAGACTTTTAAATATTTTAGGACATGCAGAGTGATCATAGGTGGGAGTTTTACAGACATTGATTTCATTATGGAATGGATTATTGCATCCGGTGACTCGTGGCTTTAACATGTAAACATTAAACACTTTCCATGAGCACTCAGCAACATGGCGGCTGCTTAAAGCATGTGATCTTCTTCATCCCTGATCCCACATCTCTGTTTTACTGGAGCTTGTTCTCCAGCTTCTTCTGATAAAGAAGGTTCTGTTTCTGTTCTGGTTCTGATCTGGATCCTGTTAATTTGGTTGTCCAAAGGAGGATGAAGAACATGATGGAAAACTCTCATCATCCTCTTCACAACAAAGTAACTCAACAACAGCCTTCAGTAAGATTCTTCAGATGCAACACAGAAAACTACGGGAGATCCTTCCTGTCTACAGCTAGAACCCTCTACGGGAGATCCTTGCTGTCCACAGCTAGAACCCTCTACAGGAGATCCTTCCTGTCCACAGCTAGAACCCTCTACAGCTAGAACCCTCTACAGGAGATCCTTCCTGTCTACACCTAGAACCCTCTACAGGAGATCCTTCCTGTCCACAGCTAGAACCTTCTACAGGAGATCCTTCCTGCCGACAGCTAGAACCCTCTACGGGAGATCCTTCCTGTCCACAGCTAGAACCTTCTACAGGAGATCCTTCCTGTCTACAGCTAGAACCCTCTACAGGAGATCCTTCCTGTTCACAGCTAGAACCCTCTACAGGAGATCCTTCCTGTTCACAGCTAGAACCCTCTACAGGAGATCCTTCCTGTCTACAGCTAGAACCCTCTACGGGAGATCCTTCCTGTCCACAGCTAGAACCCTCTACAGGAGATCCTTCCTGTCCACAGGTAGAACCCTCTACGGGAGATCCTTCCTGTCTACAGCTAGAACCCTCTACAGGAGATCCTTCCTGTCTACAGCTAGAACCCTCTACAGGAGATCCTTCCTGTCTACAGCTAGAATCCTCTACGGGAGATCCTTCCCGTCAACAGCTAGAACCCTCTACAGGAGATCCTTCCTGTCCACAGCTAGAACCTTCTACAGGAGATCCTTCCTGTCTACAGCTAGAACCCTCTACGGGAGATCCTTCCTGTCTACAGCTAGAACCCTCTACAGGAGATCCTTCCCATCCACAGCTAGAACCCTCTACGGGAGATCCTTCCCGTCCACAGCTAGAACCCTCTACGGGAGATCCTTCCTGTCCACAGCTAGAACCCTCTACAGGAGATCCTTCCCATCCACAGCTAGAACCCTCTACGGGAGATCCTTCCCGTCCACAGCTAGAACCCTCTACGGGAGATCCTTCCTGTCCACAGCTAGAACCTTCTACAGGAGCTCCTTCCTGTCCACAGCTAGAACCCTCTACGGGAGATCCTTCCTGTCTACAGCTAGAACCCTCTACAGGAGATCCTTCCCATCCACAGCTAGAACCCTCTACGGGAGATCCTTCCCGTCCACAGCTAGAACCCTCTACGGGAGATCCTTCCTGTCCACAGCTAGAACCTTCTACAGGAGATCCTTCCTGTCTACAGCTAGAACCCTCTACAGGAGATCCTTCCTGTTCACAGCTAGAACCCTCTACAGGAGATCCTTCCTGTTCACAGCTAGAACCCTCTACAGGAGATCCTTCCCGTCTACAGCTAGAACCCGCTACAGGAGATCCTTCCCGTCTACAGCTAGAACCCTCTACAGAAGATCCTTCCTGTTCACAGCTAGAACCCTCTACAGGAGATCCTTCCTGTCTACAGCTAGAACCCTCTACAGGAGATCCTTCCTGTCCACAGCTAGAACCTTCTACAGGAGATCCTTCCTGTCGACAGCTAGAACCCTCTACGGGAGATCCTTCCTGTCCACAGCTAGAACCCTCTACGGGAGATCCTTCCTGTCCACAGCTAGAACCATCTACAGGAGATCCTTCCTGTCTACAGCTAGAACCCTCTACGGGAGATCCTTCCTGTTCACAGCTAGAACCCTCTACAGGAGATCCTTCCCGTCTACAGCTAGAACCCTCTACAGGAGATCCTTCCTGTCTACAGCTAGAACCCTCTACAGGAGATCCTTCCTGTCCACAGCTAGAATCCTCTACGGGAGATCCTTCCTGTCCACAGCTAGAACCTTCTACAGGAGATCCTTCCTGTCCACAGCTAGAACCTTCTACAGGAGATCCTTCCTGTCTACAGCTAGAACCCTCTACGGGAGATCCTTCCTGTCTACAGCTAGAACCCTCTACAGGAGATCCTTCCCATCCACAGCTAGAACCCTCTACGGGAGATCCTTCCCATCCACAGCTAGAACCCTCTACGGGAGATCCTTCCTGTCCACAGCTAGAACCCTCTACAGGAGATCCTTCCTGTCTACAGCTAGAACCCTCTACGGGAGATCCTTCCTGTCTACAGCTAGAACCCTCTACAGGAGATCCTTCCCGTCTACAGCTAGAACCCTCTACGGGAGATCCTTCCTGTCCACAGCTAGAACCCTCTACGGGCGATCCTTCCTGTCCACAGCTAGAACCATCTACAGGCGATCCTTCCTGTCTACAGCTAGAACCCTCTCCGGGAGATCCTTCCTGTTCACAGCTAGAACCCTCTACAGGAGATCCTTCCTGTTCACAGCTAGAACCCTCTACAGGAGATCCTTCCTGTCTACAGCTAGAACCCTCTACAGGAGATCCTTCCCATCCACAGCTAGAACCCTCTACGGGAGATCCTTCCCATCCACAGCTAGAACCCTCTACGGGAGATCCTTCCTGTCCACAGCTAGAACCCTCTACAGGAGATCCTTCCTTTCTACAGCTAGAACCCTCTACAGGAGATCCTTCCTGTCTACAGCTAGAACCCTCTACAGGAGATCCTTCCTGTCTACAGCTAGAACCCTCTCCAGAAGATCCTTCCTGTCTACAGCTAGAACCCTCTACAGGAGATCCTTACTGTACACAGCTAGAACCCTCTACAGCTAGAACCCTCTACAGGAGATCCTTCCTGTCTACAGCTAGAACCCTCTACAGGAGATCCTTCCTGTCTACAGCTAGAACCCTCTACAGCTAGAACCCTCTACAGGAGATCCTTCCTGTCTACACCTAGAACCCTCTACAGGAGTTCCTTCCTGTCTACAGCTAGAACCCTCTCCAGGAGATCCTTCCTGTCTACAGCTAGAACCCTCTACGGGAGATCCTTGCTGTCCACAGCTAGAACCCTCTACAGGAGATCCTTCCTGTCCACAGCTAGAACCCTCTACAGCTAGAACCCTCTACAGGAGATCCTTCCTGTCTACAGCTAGAACCCTCTACAGGAGATCCTTCCTGTCTACAGCTAGAACCCTCTACAGGAGATCCTTCCCATCCACAGCTAGAACCCTCTACGGGAGATCCTTCCCGTCCACAGCTAGAACCCTCTACGGGAGATCCTTCCTGTCCACAGCTAGAACCCTCTACAGGAGATCCTTCCTGTCTACAGCTAGAACCCTCTACAGGAGATCCTTCCTGTCTACAGCTAGAACCCTCTACAGGAGATCCTTCCTGTCCACAGCTAGAATCCTCTACGGGAGATCCTTCCTGTCCACAGCTAGAACCTTCTACGGGAGATCCTTCCTGTCTACAGTTACATTTTGTTACATCTTTCATGATGATATCAGTCAGTGGGGACATGTGAAGTTATGGTATCATATGATATAGTAACATATCAGATGAATAATCTTGTTTAGACCATAGAACAGTGCTGGTACCTGCAGCTGATCTCCATCTACTTACTGCAGACACTGACTGGTTATTACTGAAAGCAACAAGGATGCATGTTATTATTGGTTGTTTATGAGTCTGTGTTTGTGAGTCTGTGTTTGTGAGTCTGTTTGTGAGTCTGTGTTTGTGAGTCTGTGTTTGTGAGTCAGTCTTTGTGAGTCTGTGTTTGTGAGTCTGTGTTTGTGAGTCTGTGTTTGTGAGTCTGTGTTTGTGAGTCTGTGTTTGTGAGTCAGTCTTTGTGAGTCTGTGTTTGTGAGTCAGTCTTTGTGTGTCTGTGTTTGTGTGTCTGTGTTTGTGTGTCAGTCTTTGTGAGTCTGTGTTTGTGAGTCAGTCTTTGTGAGTCTGTGTTTGTGAGTCTGTGTTTGTGAGTCTGTGTTTGTGACACCACGTGTCCTCTGGATCCGATTCCTACGGATATCCTGCTGAGCATTCTTCCTGCTGTCAAACCTGCAATAACCCACATTATAAACTCTTCCATGAAAACTGGCATCTTTCCTTCAGTTTTCAAGCAAGCCACTGTCACTCCGCTGCTGAAAAAACCGTCGCTCGACCCGGCCCAGGTAGGAAACTACCGGCCAGTCTCGCTCCTACCGTTCATGTCCAAGATCCTAGAGCGAGCCGTTTTCACTCAAGTCTCACAGTTCCTCCACGACAACGACCTACTTGATCCTTATCAATCAGGCTTTAAGCGAGGCCATTCCACTGAAACCGCTCTTCTCTCAGTTGCAGAGTCACTACGGGTTGCCAGATCGGCTGGTCTCTCCTCAGTACTCGTACTCCTTGACCTGTCTGCTGCTTTTGACACCGTCAACCACCTCATTCTCCTCTCGACGCTATCTAAGCTTGGCATCTCGGGACCGGTCCTCTCGTGGTTCACCTCGTACCTTGCGGAAAGATCTTTCAGAGTCTCGTGGCATGGACAGATGTCCAGTCTGCATGAGCTGGCGACGGGTGTCCCGCAGGGCTCGGTCCTTGGTCCTCTCCTCTTCTCTTTATACACCACCTCATTAGGCGAGATCATTCGCTCCCATGGCTTCTCATACCATTGCTACGCTGACGACACTCAGCTCCTCCTCTTGTTCCCTCCAGACGATACATCCGTCTCAGTGCGGATATCTGCTTGCCTCTCAGATATCTCGGCGTGGATGAGGGATCGCCACCTTCAGCTTAATCTGTCCAAAACTGACCTCATTGTCTGTCCTGCCAGTAACTCCATACCTCCTCAGATAAGCGTGTGCCTTGACTCCATCACGCTGTTCCCCAAAACCTCCGCCAGAAACCTTGGTGTCATACTGGACAACCAGCTGTCCTTCAAAGAGCAGGTTAACTCCGTAGCTCGCTCATGTCGATTCGCGCTTTACAACATCAGGAAAATCAGAGCCTTCCTCACAGACCACACCACACAGCTTCTGGTCCAGGCCCTGGTCTTGTCCCGGATCGACTACTGCAACTCTTTCCGGTCTTCCGGCGTCCTCGGTTAAACCTCTGCAGATGATTCAGAACGCAGCAGCACGTCTGGTCTTCAACCAGCCCAAGAGGGCTCATGTCACTCCGCTGCTCATTTCCCTGCACTGGCTTCCAGTTGCAGCACGCATCAAATACAAAGCTCTGCTTCTGGCTTACCAGACTCTAACACACACAGCTCCTACTTACCTTCACTCCTTCATCCAAACCTACATTCCCACGCGTCAGCTACGCTCAGCCGCTGAAAGACGCCTAGCGCTTCCACCACAACGTGGCATGAGATCATGTTCCAAACTCTTCTCCTCTGTTGTCCCCCGATGGTGGAATGACCTACCAAACTCGGTCCGATCCTCAGAGTCGGCAGCTACTTTTAAGAGCAGACTTAAGACTCACCTCTTTAAAGAACACTTTCAGTCTTAATGTAGGATTAATTTATGATTTATGATATCGATTTGAGAATTTATCTCTCACAAAAAAAAATTGATACACTTGATGTATCAGCGTCGGAATTAAACTGGACTCCAAACAGTCCGCCTCCTTATATTTTTTTCCTTCTCTTTGAATTCTTGCTTGTATGTTCTCTCAATGTAAGTCGCTTTGGATAAAAGCGTCTGCTAAATGACAGTAGTAGTAGTAGTAGTAGTAGTGAGTCTGTGTTTGTGAGTCAGTCTTTGTGAGTCTGTGTTTGTGAGTCAGTCTTTGTGAGTCTGTGTTTGTGTGTCTGTGTTTGTGAGTCTGTGTTTGTGAGTCTGTGTTTGTGAGTCAGTCTTTGTGAGTCTGTGTTTGTGAGTCAGTCTTTGTGTGTCTGTGTTTGTGAGTCTGTGTTTGTGAGTCTGTGTTTGTGAGTCTGTGTTTGTGAGTCTGTGTTTGTGAGTCAGTCTTTGTGTGTCTGTGTTTGTGTGTCAGTCTTTGTGAGTCTGTTTGTGAGTCTGTGTTTGTGAGTCAGTCTTTGTGAGTCTGTGTTTGTGAGTCTGTGTTTGTGAGTCAGTCGTTGTGAGTCTGTGTTTGTGAGTCAGTCTTTGGGAGTCTGTGTTTGTGTGTCTGTGTTTGTGAGTCTGTGTTTGTGAGTCAGTCTTTGTGAGTCTGTGTTTGTGAGTCAGTCTTTGTGAGTCTGTGTTTGTGTGTCTGTGTTTGTGTGTCTGTGTTTGTGAGTCTGTGTTTGTGAGTCTGTGTTTGTGAGTCTGTGTTTGTGAGTCAGTCTTTGTGTGTCTGTGTTTGTGTGTCAGTCTTTGTGTGTCAGTCTTTGTGAGTCTGTTTTGTGAGTCTGTGTTTGTGAGTCAGTCTTTGTGAGTCTGTGTTTGTGAGTCTGTGTTTGTGAGTCAGTCTTTGTGAGTCTGTGTTTGTGAGTCAGTCTTTGTGAGTCTGTGTTTGTGTGTCTGTGTTTGTGAGTCTGTGTTTGTGAGTCTGTGTTTGTGAGTCAGTCTTTGTGAGTCTGTGTTTGTGAGTCTGTGTTTGTGAGTCAGTCTTTGTGTGTCAGTCTTTGTGAGTCAGTCTTTGTGAGTCTGTGTTTGTGAGTCTGTGTTTGTGTGTCTGTGTTTGTGAGTCTGTGTTTGTGAGTCTGTGTTTGTGAGTCAGTCTTTGTGTGTCTGTGTTTGTGTGTCTGTGTTTGTGTGTCAGTCTTTGTGAGTCTGTGTTTGTGAGTCTGTGTTTGTGAGTCAGTCTTTGTGAGTCAGTCTTTGTGAGTCTGTGTTTGTGAGTCTGTGTTTGTGTGTCTGTGTTTGTGAGTCTGTGTTTGTGTGTCTGTGTTTGTGAGTCTGTTTGTGAGTCAGTCTTTGTGTGTCTGTGTTTGTGTGTCTGTGTTTGTGTGTCTGTTTGTGAGTCTGTGTGTGTCTTGTGCTGGTCAGAATAAAGCCCAGCTCTTTTGGTGTTTATCATATTGAGGCAACTGATTTCTGTAAATTATGTCTAAATGAGTCATTTGATGTTTTTCTGATTACACATTTAAACTGTGCAATCATTGTGGCCCATCCTCGTCACCCTTTACCCACCACATGCACACAGAGCTGTTGCAAACAATGACAGGTGACATAATGAGTTGAGGTGGGGGTGGGGTTGGGGGGATGTGGGGGTGGGAGGTTGGTTGCTAATGAGCATGGCCCCATTCTAACTGAGTGTACACTAACAGGAACAAGAGCTTCCTCTCAGCCAGATTGCTGCATTCAGACAGTGAAACCAGAAGCTCACATCCATACAGACCGAGCTGAGACCTGCACTTCATCAGGGCCTTCACAGAACAACCTCACACATAAATGAGAGTCTCAAGAAATAATTCAGAAGGTTTCTGGCAAGGCTGAACTCACTCATTAGGAACTGTGGACCTTCTGGCTATGAGGCGGCAGCCCTAACCACCACACCACAATGCAGAAAACATTTGTTATTTGCATCTGTGATATTATAAACAGTGCAGTGTACAAAGAGCAGAGAAAACAGAATGACAAAAAACAACAAACATAAATAACAATATAAGAAGAAGGTGGATAATATATAAACCCTTCAGGAGTCAAAGTCGGAGCATTGCAACAGCTGCGTCATCACTTGGGCAAACAACAAACAGGCCTTACACATATCATTATTATCGTTTCCATCCACCACCACTAGCTCTTCTATTTCTCTGACTCGAAACAAACATTTATGCACATTTTCACTGAAAATTGAATGTATTTTCATTGTCTGCACATTTGGGTTCTGCTTTGTCCAAAAGCATTACAACATTTAGTTTAAAAAATGTAATTGGCTCTCATGGAAATACATTTTACAATAATTAGATTTCAGATTCTAAACTGTTCATTTGTAGGTTTCAAGCTGTTCTCTGTATCTCCATGTAATTTCCCCCCATGGGACAATAAAGGCATATCAAATCATATTAAATCAAATCAAATCAAATCATATCATATCATATCAAATTAAAATTAAATTAAATTAAATTAAATTAAATTAAATTAAATTAAATTAAATTAAATTAAATTAAATTAAATTAAATCAGTCCAGCTGAAGATGACACATTGTTTGAATAAAAAAAGTTGTACTAAACAAAAATATCTAAATAAAATCACAATAAATAAAATAAAAGTAAGAAGCTGAACATTGTAGTGATTGCTGTCAGACATTTCTATGCATCCAGACAATGATTCTGACTGCTTTATTGTCAGATAGGACATGGATAAAAGAAAAGAAAATTACAAAAATAGTAACACATGGTGGCTGCTGTGTGATCCTCAGCATCAAATCCACTGTCTAACACTTCTAGAACATGTGGAGGAGTCAATCAACAGTACAGTCATGTGATTTACATCCATTGTTTGTTTAAGCCAGTAAAATCATTCATATAGATGTGAAACATGAGTTCACCTGTAACGTACCTGGACTGGAGTGTTCTAGACTCTCATGAACCCAAACACTGAGTTTCAGGTTTGAAACCTGTGCTGCAGAAAGTTCCAACTCAGTCAGTTTCAGTAAGTTTCTTCTTACACAAGAAAAAAAACTAAAACTAAAATCATATTTCTTTAAAGGACATCTGAAGCAGCGAAGGTCTTCTGATGTGTGTGTTGTTGTGTAAGACACTCGAGTGCCCGGCTCATCCAGATGTTGACCAGATGTAAAACAACTACTACACAAACAAACTCTAGATCTCCTTCAGTTAGTCTACAGCGAGGTTTCAGACTGGAACCAACAGAGGAGCTTCCATCACTCCTCCATCCTAACCTTCAGGGCTGTGAGGTCCACCTCCTCCTCGTGTGTTTGTACTGGAGCTCTCAGATCTTCACCTTCAGGGCTGTGAGGTCCACCTCCTCCTCGTGTGTTTCCACTGGAGCTCTCAGATCTTCACCTTCAGGGCTGTGAGGTCCACCTCCTCCTCGTGTGCTTCCACTGGAGCTCTCAGATCTTCACCTTCAGGGCTGTGAGGTCCACCTCCTCCTCGTGTGCTTCTACTGGAGCTCTCAGATCTTCACCTTCAGGGCTGTGAGGTCCACCTCCTCCTCGTGTGTTTCTACTGGAGCTCTCAGATCTTCACCTTCAGGGCTGTGAGGTCCACCTCCTCCTCGTGTGCTTCTACTGGAGCTCTCAGATCTTCACCTTCAGGGCTGTGAGGTCCACCTCCTCCTCGTGTGTTTGTACTGGAGCTCTCAGATCTTCACCTTCAGGGCTGTGAGGTCCACCTCCTCCTCGTGTGCTTCTACTGGAGCTCTCAGATCTTCAGACCTAACAGCAGATCTAAAACTGAAGGTGACTGACAGTCTGTCCACTGTAGCAACAGTTTCCAATTTCTAACTTGTTTTTATTGACATTTGTGTTTTAGTGATGCAGTGTGATGTTTATCTGAGAGAGGTTTTAAATAAAAGTTAATAAATAAAGTCTGACTTCCTGTTTGTCTGGGTTCCACCTGGGTGTGTTCATGATGCAGATGTTAAACACCTTGATGTGGTGAAGAAAACACGCCACTAAGAGAGATGTCGACCCCACACC
>SSNP01000224.1:0-12500 GCA_006937955.1 Pachypanchax playfairii | reverse complement strand
ACATGTTTTATGAATGAAAGTAAGAACGTCAACAAGTTTAATATAACAGCTAGTTCTAACAGAACCTTTTATTCTTAGTAGAACCCGGTTCTGCAGACGTTCTGCACCAAGAACTTTAGCTGTGTGCCACACTTTCATCTTATGTTTACTCCTATAATTAGGTTTGTGGGACAGAGAGCCATGTCTGCTCATGGTGGAGCTGCTGTTCCCTCCCCCCTCCTTCCCCCTCCCTCCCCCCTCTGCTTTGTAGAGTTAAATTGATTCCAGATGTATTCTCTCACAGCTAGTCTCCAAAACCTGATCACAACATGAAAGAAGTTCCACAAACCTCTGCAAGGGACAAAAACCGGTGGAAGTCCAAGCACATCCAACCGGTGGAGCTGGACAAGAAGACCACTGTCTCCTAAAGACATATGTCTTCTCAACTTTCCACACGGGGTTTATTTATCACACCTAGAGAACTCTGGGAGTTTCCTTTATTACTGTCAGAATCCTCTGAGAGACAATGTGCTGTCCACATGAGGATCTAAGAGTTCTGCTTCTTTCATGTTCCACAGATGTGTCGGGAAAAACTGGACTGAACACAGTGAAATCCACATCCTGCACCCATGTGACTTCAAATACCAGCATTCTACCAGCTGCCTGCAGATAAGACAGGCCCAAATCCAAGGACGTGGGGACAGCACGTCCTACTACAGGGATGAAAAACCAAACAATATGTCCAAAAAGCAGCTGTGTGTTGACTCAAGGACTGAACAAGTTGTTGTCCCGCCCCCCAGTTTGACTTTCAAAGCTAATGAATGTATTAATAGCATCAGAAGCTAATTCTTCATTCTGACCACACAAAGCCCCGATTCCAAACCCGTCCCCCCAGGACTCCAGTCCAAACCCGTCCCCCCAGGACTCCAGTCCAAACCCGTTCCCCCGGGACTCCAGTCCAAACCCGTCCCCCCGGGATTCCAGTCCAAACCCATCCCCCTAGGACTCCAGTCCAAACCCGTCCCCTCGGTACTCCAGTCCAAACCCGTCCCCCCGGGACTCCAGTCCAAACCCGTCCCCCCGGGACTCCAGTCCAAACCCGTCCCCCCAGACTCCAGTCCAAACCCATTCCCCTAGGAATCCAGTCCAAACCCGTTCCCCCGGGACTCCAGTCCAAACCCGTCCCCCCGGGACTCCAGTCCAAACCCGTCCCCCCGAGACTCCAGTCCAAACCCGTCCCCCCGGAACTCCAGTCCAACCCCGTCCCCCTAGGAATCCAGTCCAAACCCGTCCCCCCGGGACTCCAGTCCAAACCCGTCCCCCTAGGACTCCAGTCCAAACCTGTCCCCCTAGGACTCCAGTCCAAACCCATCCACCCGGGACTCCAGTCCAAACCCGTCCCCCCAGGACTCCAGTCCAAACCTGTCCCCCTAGGACTCCAGTCCAAACCTGTCCCCTCGGTACTCCAGTCCAAACCTGTCCCTTCAGGTTTCCATTCCAAGATACTGACTCCATGACTCCAAGTCAAACTTGCAGTCACGTTGACTTTAAAGGAGAAGAGTAAACAACAACAACCTCCTGATAAACTTCCGGCTGTGTGTCATTATTTGAGGTTGTTATGTTTCCCTGACACTAGGGGGCGGTAGCTACACTACAGCAAACCAACTTCTAAAAACTCTTTGATGTACTCAGATAAAAGTTTTCGAAGCCATTTTGTTGTCCGAATATTTGTTTTTAAAATTCTATATTCATAAAGAGTCTGGAAGTTGTTCAGATTCACCGGGAGGCAAAACGAACTCAAAGTTTAAGATTTTTTAATCAAGTTCGGTTCCTTTAACGCTAAACGTCATTTCTCTCAGAAAGAAGACAGTAATACCGAGCTGGAAATAACATGGATTTACAGATTCCGCGTCTTTCTCAAACATGTGAAGAATAGCGCAGAAACACAGAGACACATGAGACAGGAGGACATGGGGACACACTTACCCTGAGCTCGCAGCGGCTGGCTGTAAAAGTTTACTGCGAGGAGGAAACTGGTTATCTGGAAACACACACGCATCTTATTGAAATCCTAAATCGCATCGTGAACAAGAAGCGAAAGAAAAGTCTGGCGCAGAGACATGTCGCTCCCTGAATCCCGTTAACTCGAATTCCCAGTGCGTCCCGGTGTGCGCATGCGCAGAGTGGAGCGCCATCCCTATTCCACAGCAGATGTTCCAAAACATTTCGCTCAAAAACCCGCAGATGGTTCAGAGTTTGTTTATTTGTCTTTTTAGCTAATGAGCAGCAGTTCACCAGATTTCACCTCCATCCCAAAACAAGTAGACTGTCCTCAATCAAGTGTCCATAAGAGCTCAGACAGTAGCAACGTATTTATTCTTTGAGTTGTAGCTCACAGATTACTGTTTCAACAGTAACATTTATAATGTTTACATCAGAGTCACACACAGCCCTCAGAATGCTTCAGATGTTTCCTCATCCTCTTCCACTTACTCCACTTTAGCTGTCACTGTTCAACTTCCTCATGGATGAGGTCTCTAAGGACCAGATTAGACAGGATCACTATAAAGTCCCTCAGAAGCTGCAGTGACCAGATCTGACCATGATACAACACCTGAGAAACACTCTTCATCTGGTAGAATATGATGATCCACAGGTCATTGCAGCATCTGGCTCCACTAAAAAACCCTGGCTCAAAAGAACCCTTCAGAGCCTGAAAGACAGTCAGTCCATGTGGACTTTCTCAGTGAAAAACTTTCAACCCTGAGCAGTGAGTCAAGCAGGGAGCAGCCAGACAGTTTAGAACCTGCAGCCTGACAGCTTAGAACCGGCAGCCTGACAGTTTAGAACCTGAAGCCTGACAGTTTAGAACCTGCAGCCTGACAGCTTAGAACCTGAAGCCTGACAGTTTAGAACCTGCAGCCTGACAGTTTAGAACCTGCAGCCTGACAGCTTAGAACCTGCAGCCTGACAGTTTAGAACCTGCAGCCTGACAGCTTAGAACCTGCAGCCTGACAGTTTAGAACCTGAAGCCTGACAGTTTAGAACCTGCAGCCAGACAGTTAAGAACCCACAGGATGACAGTTAAGAACCCACAGCATGACAGTTTAGAACCTGCAGCCTGACAGTTTAGAACCTGCAGCCAGACAGTTTAAAACCTGCAGCCTGACAGTTTAGAACCTGCAGCCAGACAGTTAAGAACCCACAGCATGACAGTTTAGAACCTGCAGCATGACAGTTTAGAATCTGCATCCTGACAGTTTAGAACCTGCAGCCTGACAGTTTAGAACCTGCAGCCTGACAGTTTAGAACCTGCATCCTGACAGTTTAGAACTTGCATCCTGACAGTTTAGAACCTGCAGCCTGACAGTTTAGAACCTGCAGCCTGACAGTTTAGAACCTGCAGCCTGACAGTTTAGAACCTGCAGCCAGACAGTTTAAAACCTGCAGCCTGACAGTTTAGAACCTGCAGCCAGACAGTTAAGAACCCACAGCATGACAGTTTAGAACCTGCAGCCTGACAGTTTAGAGCCTGCAGCCTGACAGTTTAGAACCTGCAGCCTGACAGTTTAGAACCTGCAGCCAGACAGTTAAGAACCCACAGCATGACAGTTTAGAACCTGCAGCCTGACAGTTTAGAACTTGCATCCTGACAGTTAAGAACCCACAGCATGACAGTTTAGAACCTGCAGCCTGACAGTTTAGAACCTGCAGCCAGACAGTTTAGAACCTGCAGCCTGACAGTTTAGAACCTGCAACCTGACAGTTTAGAGCCTGCAGCCTGACAGTTTAGAACCTGCATCCTGACAGTTTAGAACTTGCATCCTGACAGTTTAGAACTTGCAGCCTGACAGTTTAAAACCTGGAGCCTGACAGTTTAGAACCTGCAGCCTGACAGTTTAGAACCTGCAGCCAGACAGTTTAGAACCTGCATCCTGACAGTTTAGAACCTGCATCCTGACAGTTTAGAACTTGCATCCTGACAGTTAAGAACCCACAGCATGACAGTTTAGAACCTGCAGCCTGACAGTTTAGAACCTGCAGCCAGACAGTTTAAAACCTGCAGCCTGACAGTTTAGAACCTGCAGCCAGACAGTTAAGAACCCACAGCATGACAGTTTAGAACCTGCAGCCTGACAGTTTAGAACCTGCATCCTGACAGTTTAGAACCTGCAGCCTGACAGTTTAGAACCTGCAGCCTGACAGTTTAGAACCTGCAGCATGACAGTTTAGAACCTGCAGCATGACAGTTTAGAACCTGCATCCTGACAGTTTAGAACTTGCATCCTGACAGTTAAGAACCCACAGCATGACAGTTTAGAACCTGCAGCCTGACAGTTTAGAACCTGCAGCCTGACAGTTTAGAACCTGCAGCCAGACAGTTTAGAACCTGCATCCTGACAGTTTAGAACCTGCAGCCTGACAGTTTAGAACCTGCAACCAGACAGTTTAGAACCTGCATCCTGACAGTTTAGAACCTGCAACCTGACAGTTTAGAACCTCCAGCCTGACAGTTTAGAACCTCCAGCCTGACAGTTTAGAACCTGCATCCTGACAGTTTAAAA
Organism: Pachypanchax playfairii; assembly: GCA_006937955.1. Lineage (NCBI taxonomy): Eukaryota > Metazoa > Chordata > Actinopteri > Cyprinodontiformes > Aplocheilidae > Pachypanchax > Pachypanchax playfairii. The sequence goes on along the minus strand of SSNP01000224.1, from coordinate 7,956 downwards.
CCTGCAGCCTGACAGTTTAGAACCTGCAGCCAGACAGTTAAGAACCCGCAGCCAGACAGTTTAGAACCTGCAACCTGACAGTTTAGAACCTGCAGCCTGACAGTTTAGAACCTGCAGCCAGACAGTTTAAAACCTGCAGCCTGACAGTTTAGAACCTGCAGTCAGACAGTTAAGAACCCACAGCATGACAGTTTAGAACCTGCAGCATGACAGTTTAGAACCTGCAGCATGACAGTTTAGAACCTGCATCCTGACAGTTTAGAACTTGCATCCTGACAGTTAAGAACCCACAGCATGACAGTTTAGGACCTGCAGCCTGACAGTTTAGAGCCTGCAGCCTGACAGTTTAGAACCTGCAGCAAGACAGTTAAGAACCCACAGCATGACAGTTTAGAACCTGCAACCTGACAGTTTAGAGCCTGCAGCCTGACAGTTTAGAACCTGCATCCTGACAGTTTAGAACTTGCATCCTGACAGTTTAGAACTTGCAGCCTGACAGTTAAGAACCCGCAGCATGACAGTTTAGAACCTGCAGCATGACAGTTTAGAACCTGCATCCTGACAGTTTAGAACCTGCAGCCTGACAGTTTAGAACCTGCATCCTGACAGTTTAGAACTTGCATCCTGACAGTTAAGAACCCACAGCATGACAGTTTAGAACCTGCAGCCTGACAGTTTAGAACCTGCAGCCAGACAGTTTAGAACCTGCAGCCTGACAGTTTAGAACCTGCATCCTGACAGTTTAGAACTTGCATCCTGACAGTTAAGAACCCACAGCATGACAGTTTAGAACCTGCAGCCTGACAGTTTAGAACCTGCAGCCAGACAGTTAAGAACCCACAGCATGACAGTTTAGAACCTGCAGCATGACAGTTTAGAACCTGCATCCTGACAGTTTAGAACCTGCAGCCTGACAGTTTAGAACCTGCATCCTGACAGTTTAGAACTTGCATCCTGACAGTTAAGAACCCACAGCATGACAGTTTAGAACCTGCAGCCTGACAGTTTAGAACCTGCAGCATGACAGTTTAGAACCTGCATCCTGACAGTTTAGAACCTGCAGCCTGACAGTTTAGAACCTGCATCCTGACAGTTTAGAACTTGCATCCTGACAGTTAAGAACCCACAGCATGACAGTTTAGAACCTGCAGCCTGACAGTTTAGAACCTGCAGCCAGACAGTTTAAAACCTGCAGCCTGACAGTTTAGAACCTGCAGTCAGACAGTCAAGAACCCACAGCATGACAGTTTAGAACCTGCAGCATGACAGTTTAGAACCTGCAGCATGACAGTTTAGAACCTGCATCCTGACAGTTTAGAACTTGCATCCTGACAGTTAAGAACCCACAGCATGACAGTTTAGGACCTGCAGCCTGACAGTTTAGAACCTGCAGCCTGACAGTTTAGAACCTGCAGCCAGACAGTTAAGAACCCGCAGCCTGACAGTTTAGAACCTGCAGCCTGACAGTTTAGAACCTGCAGCCTGACAGTTTAGAACCTGCAGCCTGACAGTTTAGGACCTGCAGCCTGACAGTTTAGAGCCTGCAGCCTGACAGTTTAGAACCTGCAGCAAGACAGTTAAGAACCCACAGCATGACAGTTTAGAACCTGCAGCCTGACAGTTTAGAACCTGCAGCCAGACAGTTAAGAACCCACAGCATGACAGTTTAGAACCTGCAGCATGACAGTTTAGAACCTGCATCCTGACAGTTTAGAACCTGCAGCCTGACAGTTTAGAACCTGCATCCTGACAGTTTAGAACCTGCAGCCAGACAGTTTAAAACCTGCAGCCTGACAGTTTAGAACCTGCAGCCAGACAGTTAAGAACCCACAGCATGACAGTTTAGAACCTGCAGCATGACAGTTTAGAACCTGCAGCATGACAGTTAAGAACCCACAGCATGACAGTTTAGAACCTGCAGCCTGACAGTTTAGAACCTGCAGCCTGACAGTTTAGAACCTGCATCCTGACAGTTTAGGACCTGCAGCCTGACAGTTTAGAGCCTGCAGCCTGACAGTTTAGAACCTGCAGCATGACAGCTTAGAACCTGCAGCCTGACAGTTTAGAACCTACAACCTGACAGTTTAGAACTTACAACCTGACAGTTTAGAACCTGCAGCCAGACAGTTAAGAAACCACAGAATGACAGTTTAGAACCTGCAACCTGACAGTTTAGAGCCTGCAGCCTGACAGTTTAGAACCTGCATCCTGACAGTTTAGAACCTGCATCCTGACAGTTTAGAACCTGCAGCCTGACAGTTTAGAACCTGCAGCCTGACAGTTTAGAACCTGCAACCTGACAGTTTAGAACCTGCAGCCTGACAGTTTAGAACCTGCAGCCAGACAGTTAAGAACCCACAGCATGACAGTTAAGAACCCGCAGCATGACAGTTTAGAACCTGCAGCCTGACAGTTTAGAACCTGCAGCCAGACAGTTTAAAACCTGCAGCCTGACAGTTTAGAACCTGCAGTCAGACAGTTAAGAACCCACAGCATGACAGTTTAGAACCTGCAGCCAGACAGTTAAGAACCCACAGAATGACAGTTTAGAACCTGCAACCTGACAGTTTAGAACCTGCAGCCTGACAGTTTAGAACCTGCATCCTGACAGTTTAGAACCCACAGCATGACAGTTAAGAACCCACAGCATGACAGTTTAGGACCTGCAGCCTGACAGTTTAGAGCCTGCAGCCTGACAGTTTAGAACCTGCAGCAAGACAGTTAAGAACCCACAGCATGACAGTTTAGAACCTGCAGCCTGACAGTTTAGAACCTGCAGCCTGACAGTTTAGAACCTGCAACCAGACAGTTTAGAACCTGCATCCTGACAGTTTAGAACCTGCAACCTGACAGTTTAGAACCTCCAGCCTGACAGTTTAGAACCTCCAGCCTGACAGTTTAGAACCTGCAGCCAGACAGTTAAGAACCCGCAGCCAGACAGTTTAGAACCTGCAGCCAGACAGTTAAGAACCCGCAGCCAGACAGTTTAGAACCTGCATCCTGACAGTTTAAAACCTGCAGCATGACAGTTTAGAACCTGCAGCATGACAGTTTAGAACCTGCATCCTGACAGTTTAGAACTTGCATCCTGACAGTTAAGAACCCACAGCATGACAGGTTAGAACCTGCAGCCTGACAGTTTAGAGCCTGCAGCCTGACAGTTTAGAACCTGCAGCCTGACAGTTTAGAACCTGCATCCTGACAGTTTAGAACCTGCAGCCTGACAGTTTAGAACCTGCAGCCTGACAGTTTAGAACCTGCATCCTGACAGTTTAGAACCTGCAACCTGACAGTTTAGAACCTCCAGCCTGACAGTTTAGAACCTCCAGCCTGACAGTTTAGAACCTGCATCCTGACAGTTTAAAACCTGCAGCCTGACAGTTTAGAACCTGCAGCCAGACAGTTAAGAACCCGCAGCCAGACAGTTTAGAACCTGCATCCTGACAGTTTAAAACCTGCAGCCTGACAGTTTAGAACCTGCAGCCTGACAGTTTAGAACCTGCAGCCTGACAGTTTAGAACCTGCATCCTGACAGTTTAGAACTTGCATCCTGACAGTTAAGAACCCACAGCATGACAGTTTAGGACCTGCAGCCTGACAGTTTAGAGCCTGCAGCCTGACAGTTTAGAACCTGCAGCCAGACAGTTAAGAACCTGCAGCCTGACAGTTTAGAACCTGCATCCTGACAGTTTAGAACCTGCAGCCTGACAGTTTAGAACCTGCAGCCTGACAGTTTAGAACCTGCAGCCTGACAGTTTAGAACCTGCAGCCAGACAGTTTAGAACCTGCAGCCTGACAGTTTAGAACCTGCAGCCAGACAGTTAAGAACCCACAGCATGACAGTTTAGAACCTGCAGCCTGACAGTTTAGAACCTGCAGCATGACAGTTTAGAACCTGCATCCTGACAGTTTAGAACTTGCATCCTGACAGTTAAGAACCCACAGCATGACAGTTTAGAACCTGCAGCCTGACAGTTTAGAACCTGCAGCCAGACAGTTTAAAACCTGCAGCCTGACAGTTTAGAACCTGCAGCCAGACAGTTAAGAACCCACAGCATGACAGTTTAGAACCTGCAGCATGACAGTTTAGAACCTGCATCCTGACAGTTTAGAACCTGCAGCCTGACAGTTTAGAACCTGCAGCCTGACAGTTTAGAACCTGCAGCCTGACAGTTTAGAACCTGCAGCCTGACAGTTTAGAACCTGCAGCCTGACAGTTTAGAACCTGCATCCTGACAGTTTAGAACTTGCATCCTGACAGTTAAGAACCCACAGCATGACAGTTTAGGACCTGCAGCCTGACAGTTTAGAGCCTGCAGCCTGACAGTTTAGAACCTGCAGCAAGACAGTTAAGAACCCACAGCATGACAGTTTAGAACCTGCAACCTGACAGTTTAGAGCCTGCAGCCTGACAGTTTAGAACCTGCATCCTGACAGTTTAGAACTTGCATCCTGACAGTTTAGAACTTGCAGCCTGACAGTTTAAAACCTGGAGCCTGACAGTTTAGAACCTGCAGCCTGACAGTTTAGAACCTGCAGCCAGACAGTTTAGAACCTGCATCCTGACAGTTTAGAACCTGCAGCCTGACAGTTTAGAACCTGCAACCTGACAGTTTAGAACCTGCAGCCTGACAGTTTAGAACCTGCAGCCTGACAGTTTAGAACCTGCAGCCAGACAGTTTAGAACCTGCATCCTGACAGATTAGAACCTGCAGCCAGACAGTTTAGCACCTGCATCCTGACAGTTTAGAACCTGCAACCTGACAGTTTAGAACCTCGAGCCTGACAGTTTAGACCCTGCAGCCTGACAGTTTAGAACCTGCAGCCAGACAGTTTAGAACCTGCATCCTGACAGATTAGAACCTGCAGCCAGACAGTTAAGAACCCACAGCATGACAGTTTAGAACCTGCAGCCTGACAGTTTAGAACCTGCAACCAGACAGTTTAGAACCTGCATCCTGACAGTTTAGAACCTGCAACCTGACAGTTTAGAACCTGCAGCCTGACAGTTTAGAACCTGCAGCCTGACAGTTTAGAACCTGCAGCCAGACAGTTTAGAACCTGCAGCCTGACAGTTTAGAACCTGCAGCATGACAGTTTAGAACCTGCATCCTGACAGTTTAGAACTTGCATCCTGACAGTTAAGAACCCACAGCATGACAGTTTAGGACCTGCAGCCTGACAGTTTAGAGCCTGCAGCCTGACAGTTTAGAACCTGCAGCCAGACAGTTAAGAACCCGCAGCCAGACAGTTTAGAACCTGCAACCTGACAGTTTAAAACCTGGAGCCAGACAGTTTAGAACCTGCATCCTGACAGTTTAGAACCTGCAGCCTGACAGTTTAGAACCTGCAACCAGACAGTTTAGAACCTGCATCCTGACAGTTTAGAACCTGCAACCTGACAGTTTAGAACCTCCAGCCTGACAGTTTAGAACCTCCAGCCTGACAGTTTAGAACCTGCAGCCAGACAGTTAAGAACCCGCAGCCAGACAGTTTAGAACCTGCAACCTGACAGTTTAAAACCTGCAGCCTGACAGTTTAGAACCCGCAGCCAGACAGTTAAGAACCCGCAGCCAGACAGTTTAGAACCTGCAACCTGACAGTTTAGAACCTGCAGCCTGACAGTTTAGAACCTGCAGCCAGACAGTTTAGAACCTGCAGCCTGACAGTTTAGAACCTGCAGCCAGACAGTTTAAAACCTGCAGCCTGACAGTTTAGAACCTGCAGTCAGACAGTTAAGAACCCACAGCATGACAGTTTAGAACCTGCAGCCTGACAGTTTAGAGCCTGCAGCCTGACAGTTTAGAACCTGCAGCAGACAGTTAAGAACCCACAGCATGACAGTTTAGAACCTGCAGCATGACAGTTTAGAACCTGCAGCATGACAGTTTAGAACCTGCATCCTGACAGTTTAGAACCCACAGCATGACAGTTTAGAACCTGCAGCCTGACAGTTTAGATCCTGCATCCTGACAGTTTAGAACCTGCAGCCTGACAGTTTAGAACCTGCAGCCTGACAGTTTAAAACCTGCAGCCTGACAGTTTAGAACCTGTAACCAGACAGTTTAGAACCTGCATCCTGACAGTTTAGAACCTGCAGCCTGACAGTTTAGAACCTGCAGCCAGACAGTTTAGAACCTGCAGCCTGACAGTTTAGAACCTGCAGCCAGACAGTTTAAAACCTGCAGCCTGACAGTTTAGAACCTGCAGTCAGACAGTTAAGAACCCACAGCATGACAGTTTAGAACCTGCAGCATGACAGTTTAGAACTTGCATCCTGACAGTTAAGAACCCACAGCATGACAGTTTAGGACCTGCAGCCTGACAGTTTAGAACCTGCAGTCAGACAGTCAAGAACCCACAGCATGACAGTTTAGAACCTGCATCCTGACAGTTTAAAACCTGCAGCCTGACAGTTTAGAACCTGCAGCCAGACAGTTAAGAACCCGCAGCCAGACAGTTTAGAACTTGCATCCTGACAGTTAAGAACCCACAGCATGACAGTTTAGAACCTGCAGCCTGACAGTTTAGAACCTGCAGCCAGACAGTTTAAAACCTGCAGCCTGACAGTTTAGAACCTGCAGCCAGACAGTCAAGAACCCACAGCATGACAGTTTAGAACCTGCAGCATGACAGTTTAGAACCTGCAGCATGACAGTTTAGAACCTGCATCCTGACAGTTTAGAACTTGCAACCTGACAGTTTAGAACCTCCAGCCTGACAGTTTAGAACCTCCAGCCTGACAGTTTAGAACCTGCATCCTGACAGTTTAAAACCTGCAGCCTGACAGTTTAGAACCTGCAGCCAGACAGTTAAGAACCCGCAGCCAGACAGTTTAGAACCTGCATCCTGACAGTTTAAAACCTGCAGCCTGACAGTTTAGAACCTGCAGCATGACAGTTTAGAACCTGCAGCCTGACAGTTTAGAACCTGCAGCCTGACAGTTTAGAACCTGCAGCCTGACAGTTTAGAACTTGCAGCCTGACAGTTAAGAACCCACAGCATGACAGTTTAGAACCTGCAGCCTGACAGTTTAGAACCTGCAGCCAGACAGTTTAAAACCTGCAGCCTGACAGTTTAGAACCTGCAGTCAGACAGTTAAGAACCCACAGCATGACAGTTTAGAACCTGCAGCCAGACAGTTAAGAACCCACAGAATGACAGTTTAGAACCTGCAACCTGACAGTTTAGAACCTGCAGCCTGACAGTTTAGAACCTGCATCCTGACAGTTTAGAACCCACAGCATGACAGTTAAGAACCCACAGCATGACAGTTTAGAACCTGCAGCATGACAGTTTAGAACCTGCAGCATGACAGTTTAGAACCTGCATCCTGACAGTTTAGAACTTGCATCCTGACAGTTTAGAACCTGCAACCAGACAGTTTAGAACCTGCATCCTGACAGTTTAGAACCTGCAACCTGACAGTTTAGAACCTCCAGCCTGACAGTTTAGAACCTCCAGCCTGACAGTTTAGAACCTGCAGCCAGACAGTTAAGAACCCGCAGCCAGACAGTTTAGAACCTGCAGCATGACAGTTTAGAACCTGCATCCTGACAGTTTAGAACTTGCATCCTGACAGTTAAGAACCCACAGCATGACAGTTTAGGACCTGCAGCCTGACAGTTTAGAGCCTGCAGCCTGACAGTTTAGAACCTGCAGCCTGACAGTTTAGAACCTGCATCCTGACAGTTTAGAACCTGCAGCCTGACAGTTTAGAACCTGCATCCTGACAGTTTAGAACCTGCAGCCAGACAGTTTAAAACCTGCAGCCTGACAGTTTAGAACCTGCAGCCAGACAGTTAAGAACCCACAGCATGACAGTTTAGAACCTGCAGCATGACAGTTTAGAACCTGCATCCTGACAGTTTAGAACCTGCAGCCTGACAGTTTAGAACCTGCATCCTGACAGTTTAGAACCTGCAGCCTGACAGCTAAGAACCCGCAGCCTGACAG
>SSNP01000223.1:669226-683406 GCA_006937955.1 Pachypanchax playfairii | reverse complement strand
CCAATCTCAGCTAGAACCCTCTACAGGAGATCCTTCTCATCTACAGCTAGAACCCTCTACAGGAGATCCTTCCCATCTACAGCTAGAACCCTCTACAGGAGATCCCTCCTGTCCACAGCTAGACCCCTCTACAGGAGATCCTTCCCGTCCACAGCTAGAACCCTCTACAGGAGATCCTTCCCGTCTACAGCTAGAACCCTCTACAGGAGATCCTTCCTGTCCACAGCTAGAACCCTCTACAGGAGATCCTTCCCGTCCACAGCTAGAACCCTCTACAGGAGATCCTTCCCGTCCACAGCTAGAACCCTCTGCAAGAGATCCTTCCCATCCACAGCTAGAACCCTCTACAGGAGATCCTTCCCGTCTACAGCTAGAACCCTCTACAGGAGATCCTTCCTGTCCACGGCTAGAACCCTCTACAGGAGATCCTTCCCGTCCACAGCTAGAACCCTCTACAGGAGATCCTTCCTATCCACGGCTAGAACCCTCTACAGGAGATCCTTCCTGTCCACGGCTAGAACCCTCTACAGGAGATCCTTCCCGTCCACAGCTAGAACCCTCTACAGGAGATCCTTCCCGTCTACAGCTAGAACCCTCTACAGGAGATCCTTCTCATCTACAGCTAGAACCCTCTACAGGAGATCCTTCCTATCCACAGCTAGAACCCCTACAGGAGATCCTTCCCGTCTACAGCTAGAACCCTCTACAGGAGATCCTTCCTGTCTACAGCTAGACCCCTCTACAGGAGATCCTTCCTATCCACAGCTAGAACCCTCTGCAGGAGATCCTGCCCATCTACAGCTAGAACCCTCTACAGGAGATCCTTCCCGTCTACAGCTAGAACCCTCTACAGGAGATCCTTCCTGTCTACAGCTAGAACCCTCTACAGGAGATCCTTCCTGTCCACGGCTAGAACCCTCTACAGGAGATCCTTCCCGTCCACAGCTAGAACCCTCTACAGGAGATCCTTCCCGTCTACAGCTAGAACCCTCTACAGGAGATCCTTCCTATCCACAGCTAGAACCCTCTACAGGAGATCCTTCCCGTCTACAGCTAGAACCCTCTACAGGAGATCCTTCCTGTCTACATCTAGAACCCTCTACAGGAGATCCTTCCCGTCTACAGCTAGAACCCTCTACAGGAGATCCTTCCAGTCTACAGCGAGAACCCTCTACAGGAGATCCTTCCTATCCACAGCTAGAACCCTCTACAGGAGATCCTTCCTGTCTACAGCTAGAACCCTCTACAGGAGATCCTTCCCGTCTACAGCTAGAACCCCTACAGGAGATCCTTCCTGTCCACGGCTAGAACCCTCTACAGGAGATCCTTCCCGTCTACAGCTAGAACCCTCTACAGGAGATCCTTCCCGTCTACAGCTAGAACCCTCTACAGGAGATCCTTCCCATCTACAGCTAGAACCCTCTACAGGAGATCCTTCCTATCCACAGCTAGAACCCTCTACAGGAGATCCTTCCTGTCTACAGCTAGAACCCTCTACAGGAGATCCTTCCCGTCCACAGCTAGAACCCTCTGCAAGAGATCCTTCCCATCCACAGCTAGAACCCTCTACAGGAGATCCTTCCCGTCTACAGCTAGAACCCTCTACAGGAGATCCTTCTCATCTACAGCTAGAACCCTCTACAGGAGATCCTTCCCATCTACAGCTAGAACCCTCTACAGGAGATCCTTCCCGTCTACAGCTAGAACCCTCTACAGGAGACCCTTCCCGTCTACAGCTAGCACCCTCTACAGGAGATCCTTCCTGTCTACAGCTAGAACCCTCTATGGGAGATCCTTCCCGTCCACAGCTAGATCCCTCTACGGGAGATCCTTCCCGTCTACAGCTAGAACCTTCTACAGGAGATCCTTCCCATCCACAGCTAGAACCCTCTACAGGAGATCCTTCCTGTCCACACCTAGAACCCTCTACAGGAGATCCTTCCTGTCCACACCTAGAACCCTCTACAGGAGATCCTTCCTGTCCACAGCTAGAACCCTCTACAGGAGATCCTTCCCGTCCACAGCTAGAACCCTCTACAGGAGATCCTTCCCGTCTACAGCTAGAACCCTCTACAGGAGATCCTTCCTGTCTACAGCTAGAACCCTCTACAGGAGATCCTTCCTGTCTACAGCTAGAACCCTCTACAGGAGATCCTTCCTGTCTACAGCTAGAACCCTCTGCAAGAGATCCTTCCCATCCACAGCTAGAACCCTCTACAGGAGATCCTTCCCGTCTACAGCTAGAACCCTCTACAGGAGATCCTTCTCATCTACAGCTAGAACCCTCTACGGGAGATCCTTCCCTTCTACAGCTAGAACCCTCTACGTCAGTCCTTCCTGTCTACAGCTAGAACCCTCTACAGGAGATCCTTCCCGTCCACAGCTAGAACCCTCTACAGGAGATCCTTCCCGTCTACAGCTAGAACCCTCTACAGGAGATCCTTCCCGTCTACAGCTAGCACCCTCTACAGGAGATCCTTCCTGTCTACAGCTAGAACCCTTTATGGGAGATCCTTCCCATCCACAGCTAGAACCCTCTACAGGAGATCCTTCCCGTCTACAGCTAGAACCCTCTACAGGAGATCCTTCCCGTCTACAGCTAGAACCCTCTACAGGAGATCCTTCCCGTCTACAGCTAGAACCCTCTACAGGAGATCCTTCCTATCCACAGCTAGAACCCTCTACAGGAGATCCTTCCTGTCCACGGCTAGAACCCTCTACAGGAGATCCTTCCTGTCCACAGCTAGAACCCTCTACAGGAGATCCTTCCCGTCTACAGCTAGAACCCTCTACAGGAGATCCTTCCCGTCTACAGCTAGAACCCTCTACAGGAGATCCTTCCCGTCCACATCTAGAACCCTCTACAGGAGATCCTTCCTGTCCACAACTAGCGCCCTCTACAGGAGACCCTTCCTGTCCACAACTAGACCCCTCTACAGGAGATCCTTCCTGTCCACAGCTAGAACCCTCTACAGGAGATCCTTCCCGTCTACAGCTAGAACCCTCTACAGGAGATCCTTCCTATCCACGGCTAGAACCCTCTACAGGAGATCCTTCCTGTCCACGGCTAGAACCCTCTACAGGAGATCCTTCCCGTCTACAGCTAGAACCCTCTACAGGAGATCCTTCCCGTCTACAGCTAGAACCCTCTACAGGAGATCCTTCCTATCCACAGCTAGAACCCTCTACAGGAGATCCTTCCCATCTACAGCTAGAACCCTCTACAGGAGATCCTTCCTATCCACAGCTAGAACCCTCTACAGGAGATCCTTCCTGTCCACAGCTAGAACCCTCTACAGGAGATCCTTCCCGTCCACAGCTAGAACCCTCTACAGGAGATCCTTCCCGTCTACAGCTAGCACCCTCTACAGGAGATCCTTCCCGTCTACAGCTAGCACCCTCTACAGGAGATCCTTCCCGTCCACACCTAGAACCCTCTACAGGAGATCCTTCCTGTCCACACCTAGAACCCTCTACAGGAGATCCTTCCCGTCTACAGCTAGCACCCTCTACAGGAGATCCTTCCCGTCTACAGCTAGCACCCTCTACAGGAGATCCTTCCCGTCTACAGCTAGAACCCTCTACAGGAGATCCTTCCCGTCTACAGCTAGAACCCTCTACAGGAGATCCTTCCTATCCACAGCTAGAACCCTCTACAGGAGATCCTTCCTGTCTACAGCTAGAACCCTCTACAGGAGATCCTTCCCGTCTACAGCTAGAACCCTCTACAGGAGATCCTTCCTGTCCACGGCTAGAACCCTCTACAGGAGATCCTTCCCGTCCACAGCTAGAACCCTCTACAGGAGATCCTTCCCGTCTACAGCTAGAACCCTCTACAGGAGATCCTTCCCGTCTACAGCTAGCACCCTCTACAGGAGATCCTTCCCGTCTACAGCTAGAACCCTCTACAGGAGATCCTTCCTGTCCACACCTAGAACCCTCTACAGGAGATCCTTCCTGTCCACAGCTAGAACCCTCTACAGGAGATCCTTCCCGTCCACATCTAGAACTCTCTACAGGAGATCCTTCCCGTCCACAGCTAGAACCCTCTGCAGGAGATCCTTCCCATCCACAGCTAGAACCCTCTACAGGAGATCCTTCCCGTCTACAGCTAGAACCCTCTACAGGAGATCCTTCCTGTCCACAGCTAGAACCCTCTACAGGAGATCCTTCCTGTCCACAGCTAGAACCCTCTACAGGAGATCCTTCCTGTCTACAGCTAGAACCCTCTACAGGAGATCCTTCCCGTCCACAGCTAGAACCCTCTACAGGAGATCCTTCTCATCTACAGCTAGAACCCTCTACAGGAGATCCTTCCCATCCACAGCTAGAACCCTCTACAGGAGATCCTTCCCGTCTACAGCTAGCACCCTCTACAGGAGATCCTTCCCGTCTACAGCTAGCACCCTCTACAGGAGATCCTTCCCGTCCACATCTAGAACCCTCTACAGGAGATCCTTCCCGTCCACAGCTAGAACCCTCTACAGGAGATCCTTCCCGTCTACAGCTAGAACCCTCTACAGGAGATCCTTCCTGTCTACAGCTAGCACCCTCTACAGGAGATCCTTCCTGTCCACAGCTAGAACCCTCTACAGGAGATCCTTCCCGTCCACATCTAGAACCCTCTACAGGAGATCCTTCCTGTCCACAGCTAGAACCCTCTACAGGAGATCCTTCCCGTCTACAGCTAGAACCCTCTACAGGAGATCCTTCCTGTCCACGGCTAGAACCCTCTACAGGAGATCCTTCCCGTCCACAGCTAGAACCCTCTACAGGAGATCCTTCCCGTCTACAGCTAGAACCCTCTACAGGAGATCCTTCCTATCCACAGCTAGAACCCTCTACAGGAGATCCTTCCTGTCCACACCTAGAACCCTCTACAGGAGATCCTTCCTGTCCACAGCTAGAACCCTCTACAGGAGATCCTTCCTGTCCACAGCTAGAACCCTCTACAGGAGATCCTTCCCGTCTACAGCTAGAACCCTCTACAGGAGATCCTTCCTGTCCACGGCTAGAACCCTCTACAGGAGATCCTTCCCGTCCACAGCTAGAACCCTCTGCAGGAGATCCTTCCCGTCCACAGCTAGAACCCTCTACAGGAGATCCTTCCCGTCTACAGCTAGAACCCTCTACAGGAGATCCTTCCCGTCTACAGCTATAACCCTCTACAGGAGATCCTTCCTGTCCACGGCTAGAACCCTCTACAGGAGATCCTTCCCGTCTACAGCTAGAACCCTCTACAGGAGATCCTTCCCATCCACAGCTAGAACCCTCTACAGGAGATCCTTCCCGTCCACAGCTAGAACCCTCTGCAAGAGATCCTTCCCATCCACAGCTAGAACCCTCTACAGGAGATCCTTCCCGTCTACAGCTAGAACCCTCTACAGGAGATCCTTCCTGTCCACAGCTAGAACCCTCTACAGGAGATCCTTCCGTCGACAGCTAGAACCCTCTACAGGAGATCCTTCCCGTCTACAGCTAGAACCCTCTACAGGAGAACCTTCCCGTCCACAGCTAGAACCCTCTACGGGAGATCCTTCCTGTCTACATCTAGAACCCTCTACAGGAGATCCTTCCCGTCTACAGCTAGAACCCTCTACAGGAGATCCTTCCCGTCCACAGCTAGAACCCTCTACAGGAGATCCTTCCTGTCCACACCTAGAACCCTCTACAGGAGATCCTTCCCGTCTACAGCTAGAACCCTCTACAGGAGATCCTTCCCGTCTACAGCTAGAACCCTCTACAGGAGATCCTTCCTGTCTACAGCTAGAACCCTCTACAGGAGATCCTTCCTGTCCACACCTAGAAACCTCTACAGGAGATCCTTCCTGTCCACAGCTAGAACCCTCTACAGGAGATCCTTCCTGTCTACAGCTAGAACCCTCTACAGGAGATCCTTCCTATCCACAGCTAGAACCCTCTACAGGAGATCCTTCCCGTCTACAGCTAGAACCCTCTACAGGAGATCCTTCCTGTCTACAGCTAGAACCCTTTATGGGAGATCCTTCCTATCCACAGCTAGAACATGCAGACCAGGATGCTGTGAGTCCAGGATGCAGGTTCCGGCTCTGGTGTGTGGTGTTTGTTGTTGTTCTCCTACTAACCTGTCATTCCAGGGTGTGGCAGCAGCTGGTGGCAACAGCTGATCAGGCGCAGGTGTGGCCCTTACTGGGCTGGGATAAAAGCGGAGGAGGAACAAGAGACAGGTGCCAGTTGGTTTCACGACTGGCCTTACATAGTTTTTAACCTTGTGATTGTTACATTTGTTAAGTTTTTTCTTATTCTATCAAAACCTTTCATTATTATAAATATAAGAAATACGATCACTCAAGAAGTTTGGTCCAAAACTCAGCCGAGGAGAGTACCAGCGCTTGCATCATGTCTGCGAGCCAACCCTGATAACTCTGCTGGTCCCTCTTCAGCTCAGTGTCTTTATTCACTTAGAAACAGCAATAACAGATAACATGAATCATCACTACAAATCAGTTGAGCCAGTCGTGGCTGGCGCCTCGTAGTTACCTTGGATTAAGAAAAACAAAGTGTTCTGAGGGAGAATGTGTAAGTCTGAGAACAGTAGCAGGTCAGATAACATGACCTGTGTGACTGCTGCACACAGGTCATGCAGGAGATTTCTTCAAAGCTGGTGCCAGGCATGAACGTGTATAATTCTATGTTTTCCATTCTCTATCAACATTGATACTTACCCCTTCGTTGACTTCCTTCGCCTCCAGTTCCTCTTCCTCCTGGGCCTCGCCTCCCTGCTCCTGAGTGCCTCTACCTCCCACGCTGGCCGTCTGCCGCGATGTCCAGCTCCAGGCTCAGCTCCAGTTCTCGACGTGTTCCATCACTCCGTTCCTGCCCTGGTTTTGGTCTGTCTCTCCTCCCCAGTCCTCTGCACACCTGCCCTGGTTGTGCCACCTAGGTCTGTCCATCCTGCACCACCAAACAAGAACCCATCATCACCTGGATTCTCAGCATCATCGTCAACCCCGGATACACCACCACCAGGCTGCCTCCTCAGTCCTCCCTCCACATCACGCCCATCACCCACACCCTTAAAGACTGTGTAAAGGGAATTCTGCTATTTTCTTCTAACCACATTATAAACATAATAAATGTTCTAAACATGTGAAAAACCTCCCAACAATTAAAAACTGAATTGTGGAGCTAGCCTTCAAATTGCGTTTCAAGAGTTTTCTGTTTCAGGATTTTATGGGCGGGTCTATCCCTTCAGGATAACCCCGCCCCCTGCTGCTCTCGTCATATAAAACCGTACAGTGCGGTAGCTGCAGTGGTTTTCCCGCTCCTTCATCCGAGGGATGACCGTCTGAAAAAGCTTTGGGTTGATTTTGTGCAGAGGAGCCACACAGTAGACAGTAACTAAACCAGCATGATAGGTAGGAGCTACTTCTGCCACCTGCTGCCTTCATATGCTAAACAAAGCTCAGAATGGCGTAGCAGCACATTCCGCTCCTTCACTGATCAACAAGTCTGAAGCATTGCGGTTGTGTGGAAATATTTCAACTCCTCAAAAAGCAGCGATGCGCAGTTTTACATGTGGGTAGAACCTCAAACTTAACGAACCAGCCGGAACTCAGAAACGGAGGAAATGCAGTGATGTGGGGAAGAGAAGGAGGTGCTGCTAGAGGATGAGACAGACAGGTTTCAGCACCTGCAGCGGACACGCCCCCAGCGTCTCAGAGCAGAGAAAACTGATCCTTTTTTCATTATTTTGTAACCAAATTTCATATGCTTCACAGTGTTTTTAATCATTCAAATTTGGCTGGATGACTAATAACTAATATTCCTGTGCAGTGACAAACTCAGAACACACATTTGTTGTTACTTTACACGGGCTTTAAGTCTGCGAGCACAATTCCCCCACACCGTAACTGCAACCTTCAACCTCCAGCACCACAATCCACTAACCTGTTCTCTCCTCCTCTGTCAGATCTCCTCCTGAGGTCCGCTGGTTCCAGTCCTCCAGTTCTCCTCCACATTTATAACCTTTGTCAGTTTACAACTTGTCTCCTGTGGAAAACAATAAATTATTGTTTTAACCTCTCAAACTTGTGTGGGTCTGAAGTCTGGGTAAACATTAGAGTTCGCTCCAACCTCGCAACATGACACACTCATCTTCTTGTGCATGAGCTGATAGACTCACACACAGGAAAGGGACATCTGGTCCACATGGACAGTTACTACACTTCACCTGCCCCTGCAAAG
The DNA here is from genome assembly GCA_006937955.1 of Pachypanchax playfairii. Taxonomy (NCBI): domain Eukaryota; kingdom Metazoa; phylum Chordata; class Actinopteri; order Cyprinodontiformes; family Aplocheilidae; genus Pachypanchax; species Pachypanchax playfairii. Next base: position 675,180 of record SSNP01000223.1, on the reverse strand, counting down.
GAGCTGCTGATATGGACTCTGGGTTCTGTGGGACTGTGAACCATCGAGGGACTCCAAGAGACCTGAGACCAGCTCATTTACCACTGAAGGAGAGAGACGACCCAGAGTTCATGAGGAACAACAAACTGTTAACATGAAGTGACTGTTCTCTGTTCAGAAAAGGATCAGAACCAAGCAGAACCTACTGGTTTCCATGAGATCCAGAAGCCTGAGTAGACATGTAGACCAGCTTCATGGGAGGAGAAGATACAGCAGACCAGAGGATGTTCCAGGAAGTGGAGCTGAGTATCAGACAGTGGTTCAGTCAGCTGTTTGGTCCATTAGCGGAACAAATCAGAGCCGGGCGGGGGGCGGAGCAAATGACCGGGCCCTAGGAGAGGAGTTTTACCCACGATGCACTTGGATGCAATATCGGTGATTAACTTGTAAATTTGTGCGTCATAAAGCTCAATGTAAGAGTGAAAATAAAGCCAAACATGCAGCACGTTTTATTAAATATTTTACACCTTCTACATCACTAAAGTCTTTCTTGTAAAGCTTTTAGCACCATGACTCAAACCTGACTGGGTAACAACATATAAACCCTGCAGGAATCGGCATTTCACGCGGTTCTTTAAAACAAACCCAGACTTGATATGTTCCTTTGGGTGTGAGTTTTAAAAGGGACTGTGTTCTTGCCCGTCTTCACCAGGTTTGCTCAGTTGTGGAAGAGACCCATCTCTCACATCATGCCTCTGATGTCCAGGCTGGGGGCGTACTGTCCTCCCAGCCCCTCCTGAAGCCCCGCCCCTTGTTTGGTCAGACAGTCAGTCCGTCTTGTTCTAGTTCTCTTTATGTTCTTTATTATGAGAACTTTATTGTTCTTGTGTGCGATGCATCATATCCTTGTGAACTAAATCATGACATCATACTGTAAGACCTGATGTGACCTTTGATTCCTGCTGCTATCTGTTCTGAACTGGTGGCTCACTTCATTCTATTTACAACAGCTCTGTTTGTTCAGTCTTTGTCTATTGTGAAGTTTAAAGAGGAAAACCTTGACATGAAGGGACTTTTAAAATGTTTCATTCCTTTTCATTCACCTTTATTTCACCTTGTCTTTTTCAATGATCTTTTATACTTCAACCAAGTGTAAAAACTTTTTATTAGAGAAACGTGTTCAGAGGGCTTTTAGTTTGAAAAGAACCACTTTCACAAACTCAAATGTCCAAAATAAACTTCCTTTGATTTGAATGTTTTTAAACCTATAATTAGCTTTTATAAAATATGAGTCCAGTCATAACTAAGTACTTTAAACATCCCAAATAAAAAAAAGTACACAAGCCAGAATTCTACATCAGGCCCAGAAACAGAAGGACACATAGAAATAACAGTTATTAAAGAGAAAGAAAACATTCACAAACATGATTATTTGGAAAACATGCAGCTAAAAATATGTTGCAACAAATATCCAGAACATTAAGTAATAGGCTGTGGATAATTTGTGCAGAATAGTTATGAGCAGAAGTCCAGTTTTTGTTTTAACATTATAAAATCCAGACGTCTCTTTATCAGCAGTACTTCAGTCTACATACGACCTGACCTGCAGTCTGCATGTTCCCTCACAACATACGACCTGACCTGCAGTCTGCATGTTCCCTCACAACATACGACCTGACCTGCAGTCTGCATGTTCCCTCACAACATACGACCTGACCTGCAGTCTGCATGTTCCCTCACAACATACGACCTGACCTGCAGTCTGCATGTTCCCTCACAACATACAACCTGACCTGCAGTCTGCATGTTCCCTCACAACATACGACCTGACCTGCAGTCTGCATGTTCCCTCACAACATCATTAACATGAGAAATTAACTTTATGTTTATGGGCTGAATTAACTGTCTGAAAAAAAGAGTGAAAATATGAAACCAATATTTGAAAAACACAATTATTTGCTTTAAAGCAACAGAAGACAAGAACAAGCACATGAGGGGAAAGACGGGTGTTAAAGCTCAGGAGGAGGGGCCACGAATTCCCCAAACTAATCTGAGTATAATCAGGGCGCTGCCCCAGTGTCCTAACCCCATCTCCACACACACACACACACACACACACACCATTGGGTGGGTGGTGGGGTTCCCATGACCCACTTAACACATCTGGGTCAGCTGTATTCAACCAGCACGTCACACCGCCAGGTGCGTTAAGACAAATGAACACACACATGCAGTCCAGTTTTTTAACACAACAATAGGAACTACAGACTGATCCGCTGCTCGTTACTGGGTAAAACATCAAACCTGTGACACGGAGCGGTGGAAATGTGATACACCACCAGCAGCGGTTTTCCCAGTATCTCCTTATCTGAGGGCCAAGTCTGAGAAGCAGCAGAGACCAAATCTACGGCCCCTGTTTATCGAATAAAAGAGTACTGTAAGACGAACACCTTGGAAAGCCAAAAGGTTGCTCACTAGTTGTAGAGCTGGATGTAAACCAGTAAGTTTTGTTGACGCGCTGGGGCCTTTTTGCAGAGGCAGGAAGCAGGAAAAGGGCACATAAAGAGAGTGGTTAGGCTCTTTAAACGCAGGGTCCTACTGGCTGTATTGCTTCCAAAAATAAAAAAAAGAACAATGAAAGAAAAAACTTTTGAAGTGTGCTTTTGTTTGAGGCGAGGGAGCAAAGGTGTGCTTTTGTGTTCGAGGCAAAAAGCAGGAGTATCTTTTAGGTGTGTGTGTGTGTGAGCGTGTGTGTGTGTGTGAGTGTGTGTGTGTGTGTGTGTGTGTGTGTGTGTGTGTGTGTGTGTTAGTGTGGGTGTGTGAGTGTGTGTGTGGGTGTGTGTGTGTGTGGGGTGTGTGTGTGTTAGTGTGGGTGTGTGTGCGTGTGTGTGTGTGTGGGGTGTGTGTGTGTGTGTGCGTGTGTGTGTGTGTGTTAGTGTGGGTGGGTGTGCGTGTGTGTGTGAGTGTGCGCGTGCGTTAAGTCCCTGTTGCCAGTTTTAAAAACCATGTGTAGCCCAGGTAAATGGCACGCCGTCCTCTGTGCATGCCCACTGGCTTTCTCTTTCTCTTCACAGGAAGGAGTTCAGAGGGCCAGTTAGCACCGTTCACAGCAGACCCCGAGGCTTCGCTCACACACACACACACACACACACTGTACATACTGCTGTAATTTCATGCAGCGGCAGCTGTTGTACAGAAACACACGCGTTGACACACACAGGCCTGTAGCTAAAGCATTCTAACAGGCGTGATGTTGAAATCCAGCAGCAGGGAGAACAGTGGATTTCACTGAGGTCTGTAGCAGGTTATTGATCAAGGTTAGCTTACTGTGAAAACTCTGCCTATAGCCAAAGGCCATTCTCACACACACGTGTGTGTGTTCCTGTTGTGCGTGTGTCAAGGAGGATCTTTGTGTGAAAATGTGTAAAGCAGTGAATATTCTTGCACTTACCTGTATAATAGTGAATGTCAGAACCAAGTGACGAGTTGTTCACATTTTTCACAGCTGGTGTTTTCTCAGTGTTTATAAACAGTATGTAAAAAAGTTGTAGTAAAACTGTAACGCCAAACTGGAAGCAGCTGAACCCAGATGCACCACAACAAGACTTATGACAAACAGTTCCAAATTTAATGAAAAAATGTGCTAGAGGCCAGGTGATCCTCCTGAACCTGTAATCTTGAAGTATGTATGGTAATGATAGAGGGAGGTTAGGGTAGAACTCAGACACCTTGGTTTGATTTTCTCTTTGCAGGCTGGTCCCAGGAGATAACCTTTTATTATACTTTAAATCAGTACAAATAACTTCCACAGTCGTGTCTCAGACAGCCATTGTTGGAACCGGTGTTCTGTAGAAATATGCTACCTGTTGAGATGTGCTACTGATTCCTTCTGCATGTGCCGTTCTACAGTCTTGACTTCAATAAACAGATTTATTGTTTATTTTTGTTTCTATATTTTTACATAAATACATTTTACCTATTAAATAAATTCTCCCAGGACAGAAACACTAAATATGATGGAATATTTTCATAAAAAGCAATATTTTTAACAAAATAATTCCTCCACGGGGTGTTTAGAGGGTTGTAGAATGAAAATACACTATTTACTTTAATAATTATATTTGAAGTAAAATATTATAAAATATTAATTCTGACGGGTATGACGTTGGCATCTTGTTTACATCTACCAGCCAATAGCTGGCAGAGCAGCGGGCACCATTTTGGGTTGTCTAATACCTTAAATAATCCAGCACAGTGAGGCTGGTACTGTGGAGTCTGCAGGTCAAGCAGCTGGAAGCACCGGGGACATGTGGTGATTATATACATTATTTACTTGCTATAGAGGGTTTCCCAACATGTGAGGAGAAGGTTCTGTGTGGAAACAATTTTATTAGCAGTTCCTGCTAACACGGAGCAGCAGGTCGCTGAAGTGAGGGGAACTCCGGGCTGCGGGTTCGGCTGGAGGACACACCACGGAGGATTTTGTTTGCTGTTTGTGTAAGTGGGGTGTGCAGGATGGTGTATGAGGAGGACGGAGGATCTTAAGAGGGACTGCAGGAAGTTTTGGAGCCACGGGGCAACTGTGAACTCTTTGCCACAGACTGAATCGATGACTGAGCTACAAACAGGTAGGAGCTGCTTTTATCAGGCGAGATCATTCGCTCCCATGGCTTCTCCTACCATTGCTACGCTGACGACACTCAGCTCCTCCTCTCGTTCCCTCCAGACGATACATCCGTCTCAGTGCGGATATCTGCTTGCCTCTCAGATATCTCGGCGTGGATGAGGGATCGCCACCTTCAGCTTAATCTGTCCAAAACTGACCTCATTGTCTGTCCTGCCAGTAACTCCTTACCTCCTCAGATAAGCGTGCAGCTTGACTCCATTACGCTGTTCCCCAAAACCTCCGCCAGAAACCTTGGTGTCATACTGGACAACCAGCTGTCCTTCAAAGAGCAGGTTAACTCCGTAGCTCGCTCATGTCGATTCGCGCTTTACAAGTGTTAGGTTTTTTCCTTATTCTATCAAAACCTTCCATTATTATAAATATAAGAAATACGATCACTCAAGAAGTTTGGTCCAAAACTCAGCCGAGGAGAGAATCAGCGCTTGCATCATGTCCGCAAGACAGCCCTGATAACTCCGCTGGTCCCTCTTCAGCTCAGTGTCTTTATTCACTTAGAAACAGCAATAACAGATAACATGAATCATCACTACAAATCAGTGGAGCCAGTAGTGGCTGGCGCCTCGCAGTTACCTTGGATTAAGAAAAACAAAGTGTTCTGAGGGAGAATGTGTAAGTCTGAGAACAGTAGCAGGTCAGATAACAGGACCTGTGTGACTGCTGCACACAGGTCATGCAGGAGATTTCTTCAAAGTTGGTGTCAGGCATGAACGTGTATAATTCTAAGTTTTCCATTCTCTATCAATTCCCCCCTGAATTATACATGTGAGTGCGGTGTAACACACAAGTGATATAAACAACAGTTCACAAAATATCTACGTGTTGTCCCTTGCTTTTACATGTTCGACACCAGTGTCAGTAAGTGCGAAAGATAAAAAATGACCATTCACACCGTGTTGTTACCATCTTCTTTAGTGTCATCATCCTGTAAAGAAAGCAGTTGATAAGATACCAGGGCACCTGTTTGTAGCTTTAATTATCATAGACTTAATTCATGGCCGAACACAACTGAAAAATATGCAGAAGAGCATTAGTATGACAATAAATGGCATAAAAAACGTCAACAACATGTGCCACCAAAGTCTAATTGTGAGCCAGGCCCACAGGTTCCAAGGTTTGGGATGTGAGTCTTGTAGAACCGCCTTCTGAAGGTTCCTGAGTGAATCCATGTTGTCTTGGATGCGGGTGACATTTTCTCCAGGAATGTAGGTGCAACAGGTTGTGCCTGTCATTACGCAAACGCCACCTCATTCAGCTGTGAGGGTGTCCAGCACAAACCGGTGTTGCAGAA
>SSNP01000223.1:644140-664776 GCA_006937955.1 Pachypanchax playfairii | reverse complement strand
CAGTTACCTTGGATTAAGAAAAACAAAGTGTTCTGAGGGAGAATGTGTAAGTCTGAGAACAGTAGCAGGTCAGATAACAGGACCTGTGTGACTGCTGCACACAGGTCATGCAGGAGATTTCTTCAAAGTTGGTGTCAGGCATGAACGTGTATAATTCTAAGTTTTCCATTCTCTATCAACAAGATCAGGAAAATCAGAGCCTTCCTCACAGACCACACCACACAGCTTCTGGTCCAGGCCCTGGTCTTGTACCGGATCGACTACTGCAACTCTTTGCTGGCCGGTCTTCCGGCGTCCTCGGTTAAACCTCTGCAGATGATTCAGAACGCAGCAGCACGTCTGGTCTTCAACCAGCCCAAAAGGGCTCATGTCACTCCGCTGCTCATTTCCCTGCACTGGCTTCCAGTTGCAGCACGCATCAAATACAAAGCTCTGCTTCTGGCTTACCAGACTCTAACACACACAGCTCCTACTTACCTTCACTCCTTCATCCAAACCTACATTCCCACGCGTCAGCTACGCTCAGCCGCTGAAAGACGCCTAGCGCTTCCACCACAACGTGGCATGAGATCATGTTCCAAACTCTTCTCCTCTGTTGTCCCCCGATGGTGGAATGACCTACCAAACTCGGTCCGATCCTCAGAGTCGGCAGCTACTTTTAAGAGCAGACTTAAGACTCACCTCTTTAAAGAACACTTTCAGTCTTAATGTGGGATTAATTTATGATTTATGATAGCGATTTGGGAGTTTATCTCTACAAAAAAAAAAAAATTGATACACTTGATGTATCAGCGTCGGAATTAAACTGGACTCCAAACAGTCCGCCTCCTTATATTGTTTCCTTCTCTTTGATTTCTTGCTTGTATGTTCTCTCAATGTAAGTCGCTTTGGATAAAAGCGTCTGCTAAATGACAGTAGTAGTAGCAGTAGTAGTAGTAGTAGTAGTAGTAGTAGTAGTAGTATCAGAGTCAGTGTGTGATCAGCTGGAGAACATGATTAGTGAACTGAACTCATGATATTTTATTGTCCTGCTCAGATCGAGGATCAGAGTGGGTTTGGTGGGGAATATTGGTCGACCTGAGCATCGGAGTGCGCACGGGGGGGTTAAGGAGCCTGACACCCAGATGGCTGAAGGCTTTATGATGTTGTTTTGGTGTTCATGTTCCATATTCCACCTTTAAGTGTAATATAGGGGGACCAGCGGGTCCACAGTGATGTCTAATATGAAGCTGAACATGTTTTTGGTGAGTATCCACTTAGACAAGTTTCAGAACAGTACCTTAAAGTTTTAAGTTATTTTGTACTGCTTTAACAAAAACAAATATATAGATAGATATAGATACTGTATATGTATAGATATATAGATATAGAGAGACACAGAGAGACAGAGAGAGAGACAGAATAGAATAGAATACAATTCTACTTTGTTGTCATTCCACAAAGCAACGAAATGCAGTTTGCATCCATCCAGAAGTGCTTCAGCAAGAATATAGATATATACAGAATAATATATAGTAGGTATGTTACAAGTGTACACGGTATGTAGGCATGATATAAATATACTATAGCTATAATATACAGGCTATGAACAGGTTTCTCATATTAGTATTAAGTGTTAATAGAATGTAGAACCATAAATACTATTTTGTATTGTTCTTTATGATGGTCCATGCAGTATTTATAGTAGCGCAGTTTTGATCAGTGAAATATATATATATGTATACATACATACATATATATCTTGTGTAGATGTGTATTATATAAAATAAAATTCCCCTCTCACCACTGGGTGGTGTTTTTCCCGTTCCAAGCTCGGGTCCTCTACCAGAGGTCTGGGAGCTTGAGGGTCCTGCACAGTATTTTAGTTGTTCCAAGTACTTTTCTGGACTGAGATGTCTGAGGTTCTTCCAGGGATCTGTTGGAGCCATTCCTCCAGTTTGGGGGTTACTGCCCCAAGTGCTCCGATTACCACGGGTACTATTGTCACCTTCATCTTCCAAGTCTTCTCTAGCTCCTCTCTGAGCCCTTGGTATTTCTCAAGTTTCTCATGTTCCTTCTTCCTGATGTTGCCATCACTTGGTATCACCACATCCACCACAACTGCTTTCCTCTGCTCTTTATCAACCACCACAATGTCCGGTTCGTTCACCATTACCATCCTGTCTGTCTGGATCTGGAAGTCCCACAGGATCTTTGCTCGGTCGTTCTCCACCACCTTTGGAGGTGTTTCCCACTTTGACCTTGGGGTTTCCAGCCCGTACTCCACACAGATGTTTCTGTATACTATACCAGCCACTTGGTTATAACGTTCCATGTATGCTTTCCCTGCCAGCATTTTACACCCTGCTGTTATGTGCTGGATTGTCTCAGATGACTCTTTGCACAGCCTACACCTTGGGTCTTGTCTGGTGTGGTAGATCTGGGCCTCTATCACTCTGGTGCTTAGAGCCTGCTATATATACAGTATTAAAACATATTTTTATGATCCTTCCCTGATATTTTCTATATAAAAGCCCTCTGGGTCCTTATCAGCCATTGTTGGGTCCTTCTCCTCTGGGTGTGTCCAAACATTTGCCTGTCGCTCTGACAATGTAAAGAAAGTAAAAATAACAACATATTTCGTGTTCCTGTCCTGGAAGAATTTATTTGATGCATTTATGGAAAAATATAGAAACAAAAATAAACAATAAATCTGTTTATTGAAGTCAAGACTGTAGAACGGTACATGTGTGTAGCACATCTCAACAGGTAGCAAATTTCAACAGATCACCGGCTCCAGCAACGGCGGTGGAAGTTATTTAGTACTGCTTTAATTTGCATTACTAATCCGGCAGATCATGGAGTACCACTGAACCCTGCAGGGGACATGGTGAGAAAATATTTTTTAAGGTGAAAAAAAAAAAAGTTTTTGTGTTATCTGGATAAAGTTTTAAAAAGTCTTTACTTCCTGTATTTACAGTGTTTCTGGTCTGCTGTGAAATTAGCTTCTGTAGCTGAGTGAAGCTGCTTCTCCACCAACAGAAAATTTCAATGTATTGAATCTAAGAGTGTTAGCGCTCCTTTATGTCGTTAAAACAGTCGTTTATGCAGTTTTAGTTTTGGAGGTAAGAGTTTAATTTACAATGATGTCACCAGGTCATCCAGAGGTCATCAGCCATGAGTGGTGAGTTATTTACAGGGGTGGAGCTAGGGGATGGCCAGGGGTGGCCGCGACCACCTCATGTTGAGTTCTGGCCACCCTAATGGCCACCCCAGACACATTTATATATTTTTGTATTTTTATGTAATTTTTAGTGCATCTTTGTCACTTTACCTGCACTAATAAGGAATTTTTTATTTTTTTTAATAATAATTTATCTTTTCCATCGCTAGCAATGTCAAAATGTTGTATTTGTATGGTTTAACGTGCTTTAAAAACTCAGCATTTTTTTGTGTGACATGTTTACCACCCCAAAATATTAACAGTTCCATCTGGTCCACCCCACTGAATATTTCCTGGTTATTTAGTGCCTCATTTGCTACGCTGCACATTATTTTTCTCTTGTTTGTGTATTTGACCAGCCACAAATAATATTATAAATAAAACCAACATTACTTTTTGTGCTAGTTACGATATAGATGTTACTGATCCTTCAGCCTAACAGTGGGTTTTAATGCAGTTTTTGAAAAACAGGTCAAAACGCCCTGCTTTCATGTTTTATTGATTGAATAAACATGTGACTTTTAACACCTGTTAATACCCTGCAGTGCAAACTGTAATGAACCACTAAATGGATAAATACTTATATATGAATGTTTAATAACATGTCCCTGTTTGGTTTGGTGGTCTCAGGTCTCAGGTTTGGCTGTTTGGTGGTGGTACGGCCGGTACCTGTTTGATGGAGGTCAGACGGTCCGGTGGCTGTTTGGTGGTGGTCGGAGGGTCCGGTGGCTGTTTGGTGGTGTTCGGAGGATCCAGTGGCTGTTTGGTGGTGGTCAGAGGGTCCGGTAGCTGTTTGGTGGTGGTCAGAGGGTCCGGTAGCTGTTTGGTGGTGGTCAGAGGGTCCAGTAGCTGTTTGGTGGTGGTCGGAGGGTCCGGTAGCTGTTTGGTGGTGGTCGGAGGGTCCGGTAGCTGTTTGGTGGTGGTCAGAGGGTCTAGTAGCTGTTTGGCGGTGGTCAGGGGGTCCGGTAGCTGTTTGGTGGTGGTCAGAGGGTCCAGTAGCTGTTTGGTGGTGGTCGGAGGGTCCGGTAGCTGTTTGGTGGTGGTCAGAGGGTCCGGTGGCGGTTTGGTGGTGGTCAGAGGGTCTAGTAGCTGTTTGGCGGTGGTCAGGGGGTCCGGTAGCTGTTTGGTGGTGGTCGGAGGGTCCGGTGGCTGTGTGGTGGGGGTCGGAGGGTCCGGTAGCTGTTTGGTGGTGGTCAGAGGGTCCAGTGGCTGTTTGGTGGTGGTCGGAGGGTCCGGTAGCTGTTTGGTGGTGGTCAGAGGGTCCGGTAGCTGTTTGGTGGTGGTCGGAGGGTCCGGTAGCTGTTTGGTGGTGGTCAGAGGGTCCGGTAGCTGTTTGGTGGTGGTCAGAGGGTCCGGTAGCTGTTTGGTGGTGGTCAGAGGGTCCGGTAGCTGTTTGGGGGTGGTCGGAGGGTCCGGTAGCTGTTTGGCGGTGGTCAGAGGGTCCGGTAGCTGTTTGGTGGTGGTCAGAGGGTCCAGTAGCTGTTTGGTGGTGGTCAGAGGGTCTAGTAGCTGTTTGGCGGTGGTCAGGGGGTCCGGTAGCTGTTTGGTGGTGGTCGGAGGGTCCGGTGGCTGTTTGGTGGTGGTCGGAGGATCCAGTGGCTGTTTGGTGGTGGTCAGAGGGTCCAGTAGCTGTTTGGTGGTGGTCAGAGGGTCCAGTAGCAGTTTGGTGGTGGTCGGAGGGTCCGGTAGCTGTTTGGTGGTGTTCAGAGGATCCGGTAGCTGTGTGGTCGGAGGGTCCGGTAGCTGTTTGGCGGTGGTCGGAGGGTCCGGTAGCTGTTTGGCGGTGGTCGGAGGGTCCGGTAGCTGTTTGGCGGTGGTCGGAGGGTCCGGTAGCTGTTTGGTGGTGGTCAGAGGGTCCAGTAGCTGTTTGGTGGTGGTCGGAGGGTCCAGTAGCTGTTTGGCAGTGGTCAGGGGGTCCGGTAGCTGTTTGGTGGTGGTCGGAGGGTCCGGTAGCTGTTTGGCGGTGGTCGGAGGGTCCGGTAGCTGTTTGGTGGTGGTCGGAGGATCCAGTGGCTGTTTGGTGGTGGTCAGGGGGACAGTGGCTGTTTGGTGGTGGTCAGAGGGTCCAGTAGCTGTTTGGTGGTGGTCAGAGGGTCCAGTAGCTGTTTGGTGGTGGTCGGAGGGTCCGGTAGCTGTTTGGTGGTGGTCGGAGGGTCCGGTAGCTGTTTGGCGGTGGTCGGAGGGTCCGGTAGCTGTTTGGTGGTGGTCGGAGGGTCCGGTAGCTGTTTGGTGGTGGTCGGAGGGTCCGGTAGCTGTTTGGTGGTGGTCAGAGGGTCCAGTAGCTGTTTGGTGGTGGTCAGAGGGTCTAGTAGCTGTTTGGCGGTGGTCAGGGGGTCCGGTAGCTGTTTGGTGGTGGTCAGAGGGTCCAGTAGCTGTTTGGTGGTGGTCGGAGGGTCCGGTAGCTGTTTGGTGGTGGTCAGAGGGTCCAGTAGCTGTTTGGTGGTGGTACGGCCGGTACCTGTTTGATGGAGGTCAGACGGTCCTGTGGCTGTTTGGTGGTGGTCGGAGGGTCCGGTGGCTGTTTGGTGGTGGTCAGAGGGTCCAGTAGCTGTTTGGTGGTGGTCAGAGGGTCCAGTAGCTGTTTGGTGGTGGTCAGAGGGTCCAGTAGCTGTTTGGTGGTGGTCGGAGGGTCCGGTAGCTGTTTGGTGGTGGTCAGAGGGTCCGGTAGCTGTTTGGTGGTGGTACGGCCGGTACCTGTTTGATGGAGGTCAGAGGGTCAGGTGGCTGTTTGGTGGTGGTCGGAGGGGCCGGTGCTGTTTGGCGGTGGTCGGAGGGTCCGGTGGCTGTTTGGCGGTGGTCGGAGGGTCCAGTAGCTGTTTGGTGGTGGTACGGCCGGTACCTGTTTGATGGAGGTCAGACGGTCCTGTGGCTGTTTGGTGGTGGTCGGAGGGTCCGGTGGCTGTTTGGTGGTGGTCAGAGGGTCCAGTAGCTGTTTGGTGGTGGTCAGAGGGTCCAGTGGCTGTTTGGTGGTGGTCGGAGGATCCAGTAGCTGTTTGGTGGTGGTCAGAGGGTCCAGTAGCTGTTTGGTGGTGGTCAGAGGGTCCAGTGGCTGTTTGGTGGTGGTCGGAGGGTCCAGTAGCTGTTTGGCAGTGGTCAGGGGGTCCGGTAGCGGTTTGGTGGTGGTCAGAGGGTCCAGTAGCTTTTGGTGGTGGTCAGAGGGTCCGGTAGCTGTTTGGTGGTGGTCGGAGGGTCCGGTAGCTGTTTGGTGGTGGTCAGAGGGTCCAGTAGCTGTTGGGTGGTGGTCGGAGGGTCCGGTAGCTGTTGGGTGGTGGTCAGAGGGTCCAGTAGCTTTTGGTGGTGGTCAGAGGGTCCGGTAGCTGTTTGGTGGGGGTCAGAGGGTCCGGTAGCTGTTTGGTGGTGGTCAGAGGGTCCGGTAGCTGTTTGGTGGTGGTCAGAGGGTCCAGTTGCTGTCTGGTGGTGGTCAGAGGGTCCGGTAGCTGTTTGGTGGTGGTCAGAGGGTCCGGTAGCTGTTTGGTGGTGGTCAGAGGGTCCGGTAGCTGTTTGGTGGTGGTCAGAGGGTCCAGTAGCTGTTTGGTGGTGGTCAGAGGGTCCGGTAGATGTTTGGTGGTGGTCAGAGGGTCCAGTAGCCGTTTGGTGGAGGTCGGAGGGTCCAGTAGCTGTTTGGTGGTGTTCAGAGGATCCGGTAGCTGTTTGGTGGTGGTCAGAGGGTCCAGTAGCTGTTTGGTGTTGGTCGGAGGGTCCGGTTGCTGTTTGGTGGTGGTCAGAGGGTCCAGTAGCTGTTTGGTGGTGGTCGGAGGGTCCGGTAGCTGTTTGGTGGTGTTCAGAGGATCCGGTAGCTGTTTGGTCGGAGGGTCCGGTAGCTGTTTGGCGGTGGACAGAGGGTCCGGTGGCTGTTTGTTTGTAATATTCTTTCTGTGCAGCCTGGTACAGAATGGCCTACTGTTTTAATATTTAGCCTGTTTCCCTGTGTGTTAGCATTTAGCATTAAGTACGTTTCAGTTTATTCAGTCCGTTTTCATTTGGTTTATTTTTTAGGTTGTCCTGTTCACACATCTGCCTTAGCTTGTTAATTAGTTCCTTTGCTCAGCTGTTTCTTGTCTCCTTGTCAGCCTCCCTCTGCATGTTCTTCCCTCAGTCTCAGAAGGTTGTCAGATCTCACTGTGTTCCTCAAGCGTAAACTGGATGTCTGTGAGCTGTTCTTTGCTGCCCCATCAGTTTCTAGTTTTTTTTTCATTATAAAAGTGTTTTCTTTAACTTACTAAGTTCCTACATTTTGATTCTCTCATCAAACACTCAATGACACCAAATGCCCTCAAATTAGAATTGAACAACATAAAACAAATTCTTAAAAAGAAAAATAGAATTAAACTTCTTTTTACAAAAATTAAAGGTGGAATATGGAACATGAACACCAAAACAACATCATAAAGCCATCTGGGCGCCAGGCTCCTTAAACCCCCCGCGCGCGCTGCGATGCTGAGGTCGACCAATATTCCTCACCAAACTCACTCTGATCCTCGATCCGAGCAGGACAATAAAATATCATGAGTTCAGTTCACTAATCATGTTCTCCAGCTGATCACACACTGACTCTGATAAAAGCAGCTCCTACCTGTTTGAAGCTCAGTCATTGATTCAGTCCGTGGCAAAGAGTTCATAGTTGTCCTGCAGCTCTTCTAGAGCAAACCAAAACTTCCTGCAGTCCCTCTTAAGATCTCCTGTCCTCCTCATACACCATCCTGCACGCCCCACTTACACAAACAGCAAACAAAATCCTCCGTGGTGTGTCCTCCAGCCGAACCCGCAGCCCGGAGTTCCAAGGCTGGATGCTTCAAAAGGAGGCATACAAATCTAATGAATGAATGAATAATAAGAGCCACTTTTACAAACCGTTTGGTTCTGAACCTGTCTGATGTAGCTCCAGAGTTAAAACGCCAACTAAAGAGGATGTAATGTATCAATAAAAACAGGAACCACAGTTTGTCATAGTTAATTCTTAAAGAGTTCCTTCCATTCCTTCTGAGGTTTCTGTTGAATATTTTAGCTCCACAGGTGTTCTTACCTTCATAGTGGGTGAAAACAGGTCAACAACTTCTCTTTCAGTTTTAATCTCTCAAACTACGCAGGTGGTGATAAAACCCGAGTTCTCCCGAGTTCTAACAACCTGTATCTGTTTCATCACAACTCCTTTGTTCGTTAGTATTCATCAGCTCCTGCAGTTGAAACTACACCTAGCATGCTGCTGGCTAAAAGCTGTTAGCATAAGATGTAACAAACAGGAAGAGACTACGTGTGCTGTTGCCACGCGCAGCGGGGCAGGAAACGGTATACCTTGCTCTTATAGGCTAGTCTGTTAGCCAATCAGAATCCAGCAAATTCGAATAATGAATATGATCGAGCTGCTGCCGAAGCCTGAAGGAAGGAGCCGCAACCAGCCGAATTTTAATGCAGACGGATTGAAAGATCTGTTAATCAGTTGCTACGTTTACATGGGCACATTTAATGGGAATAAACGCCCAATCAGAACAAAAATAGGTCATGTAAACAGGTCAATCAGAATGTTTTGATCCGATGCAGCCTGATCAGAATGAAATTTACTTCCGATCGAGAGGGGTGGTTTTGTCCGATCTTCATTCGGATAGACGTGCATGTACACACCCATTAGGAAAGAAAGGGTGAAAAGAGCCCTTTGCGCATGCGTACAACTTCAGCGTGACGTCTTTCTGCTTTCGCAGACCCAAGTAGAAAACATAGCGGGAAGTAAACAGAAGTGGTCTGCTGGTGCAGTCATCCTGTCATCCTGCTCTCCTCTCCTGTGGTGGAGGAGCAGTAGCAATATGTATTCAGCCTCTAGCTTGGTTAATGCGACCAGTAAAAACCCAAACATAAAGGTAATCACCTGCAGAAGGTCCATATTGGGGATAACGTGAGTCAGCTCGAGCACACGATGGGGCGGGAAAGACGTGCAGAAAGGACGGAGTTTGTTTACTTTTTTTTCTTCCCCCGGAAAGACAACTCGCTGTGCGCATGCTCAACTCATTTAACCTGATCGAGTGCTTGGTGCATGTGTACTCATGGCATGATCAGATCATTTCAGTTAGTGTCCATGTGAACAGGGATTTGGGAATTCAGATCAACCAAGATTTTAATCAGATTGGGGAAATTTGGCGCATGTAAACGTAGCTAATGTTTCCTGACGTTTTTTAGATATAAAATGTTTCATATTACTGGTTAATACTTAAGAAATAACCACAAAGTCATGAAATGTGTATGAAATGGCCTCTTTAACACAATATATTTTAAAGTACAGAAATGTTGACTCCTTTGAACAGAAAACAGAAGTAAGAGGGATGACGTGCACTACAGAAAAAGCCTGTTTGGAGCCACCAACAGGACGTCTGTGAGCAGACACAGTGTGTTCCTCTGAAGCTAAATACTAATGAGTAACAGCAAGTGCAGCCAATGTAGAGAAGAACAAAGTTAGTTATTTTATATACAAATGGTCCAAACATAACTGCAGCCTTGAGCCAGTAGAGGTGAGCACTGATGAGCACTGGAAATCACTTGTAAAAATCCCAGCGCAGCAGATAAATGTGTGATTGTTTGCTAACATGACATAGTTCCAAAACTAAAGCTGGCTCAAAACAACAGCCGTAGCGATGAGCCAATTTGTGTTAAAGAGACAGAATGGAACCTGGTGCTACGTCTCCAAATGGTTCACAGGTGGAAAGCTTTTAATAGAAGCTCACACAAGCAACCAGGCAGTGAAGATTCATTTCATACTGGACAACTGAACAGTATGAAAAATCACCACATAACAGACTTAGTGCTTATTCTTTAAAAACACAGTTACAGCTGAAAGCAGAGGTCAGCAGAGTTCTGACTCCAAAGACAATGTTCCGGAAAAAAGGGACATGTCTGAAAAGACAAATCCAGTTAAAGACTCAATCGAGTTCACAATTCCAGAACATCTGTCTAAAAACGGTTTAACGGTTTACTCACTCAAAGACCCTGAAACACCACAAACACACACACACACACACAAGTGTGTTTTGGTATCCTTATGGGGACCGTCCATTGACTTCCATTGATTTTAGTAACTAGATTTATACCTAACCCAAACCCTTTTACTAACCTTAACCATTACTGATCTATAACTAACCCTAAGACTAACTAAAACTCTATTCACACCATACCTATAAACCTAACCCCTAACCCTAAAAAGGGGAGTCCCCCCCATGGGGACCAGGCTTCGGTCCCCACAAGAACCCTCGGACCCCAGAAAGATAGTAAAAGTCAGGAAACGGGTCCCCAGGAGGTCAGAAATACAAACCCACACACACACACACACACACTCTCACACACACACACACACACTCTCACACACAGAGACACACTCCTCCTCCTCCCAGCTAGTGTCCAGTCAGAATCAGAGATGGTGTATTCTGGTGCGTTCTCATGCATACAGCTGATAAATCGTCTAACTGCGTCCCAGCGCCGTGTGGTTGGTGTGAGATGGAACATGACAGACTGAAGGGTTAGACTGAGGAGGAAGACACACCAGTCCAAAAAGGTCCATTTGGAGAAAATTATATGTCTGACAGCTTACAGGCAGCCAGTGAGGATGAGCTGCTTGTGCATGTGAGAGTGTTTGTACGTCTGAGATCAAAGGCATGAGGGACATTGTTTCTTTGTTTTTTGCAGTGACCTTGTTGTGTTTGTCCACCAGTCTGTGTGTAATGTGTTTAAAATGACACAAAAAGCATCACCAGTAAGAACAGAGTAAATCTTTGTGTAACAACATCAAAAGTGTGATTTCCTAACTGGATTTCTGAAACTGTATAATGTTCACCTGTCCCCATTTAAAGTATTTAATGTGACCCATATAGAACCCAGCTACCTCTGCTTCCACAGTTCTTACCTCCCTCTGGACCGATTAGTGTATCATAGCCCATATTCTCTGTAGCAGACTCCACTCATATCTCTGTTGCTGTGGGTTTAAACCCTCTGCTCCCACTCGTTCAGCTTTGGTAAATTTCTCTTCTCCACAAAACTCAAACGTCTTCAAAGAGTCTGTATAAAATGAAATCCAGTCCAGACATATTAACCCATATAATGCCATTTGTATCATATTAGCTACATGAGTTTCTGAGTCCTCTATCTCATCAACATGATCAATACTAGTCTTAAAACCTGTATATGATCTGATACATGTATTCTGCCCCATGGTGGAGTATCATGCTGCTACAGGAAGCTCAGATTTAGTTTGGATCATTTCTAACATTGTTGCTCACAGTAAATGATCCACTCGTGTTTTAAAGGAAAATTATTGCTAATGTTTAGAGAAGTTACAGTAAGAATAACGTCAAAAATCTAAGTCATTTTTAAAAATAATCTATTGAAATAATTCTTATTTATTAAGTAACTCTTTACAATTACACTGTAAAAATAACCAATGTATTAACTGCAATACAAAAGAGATATCATAAACACAGAGTTAAACAGCTGCCAGTCTACAAAGAGTCTGGCTGTTGAATCAGGACAGATTTTTATTTGATACCTTGTAACATATAAAACATATATACATACATATATACATATATTTACACTCTACAGTCCACCAGTATCTAATGATCCAGACTCTATAGTCCACATATAACTAAAGGTCCCTCTTTTGAGGACTTTCACTTTTTGGACAGAGAATATTGTTTGAAAATGGAGTGAAAAAAGAGACTGTCTTTAAACAGAGGAGGGGTCTCAGGTTTCAGCTGTGAAGAACCTACAGTCCAGCTCAGAATTTAATCCCTTGACAGTTTCATAAAAATTCACACCTTCAGGTATGTGACCAAAACATTTCAAAAGCAAACCAACTTAACAAATACCCTGATGACCCACAGGCTGAAGGAGAGGGGGGTGAGCTGTAAACCAGCTCACTTGAAACTCTGCACGTTTCAATTAGAACAGATGAAGCTCCTCAGATGAGGACAAATGTCTTAAAGAATCAGTAACAACATGTCTTTTTTCTTTTTAAACAACCACAAGTACTATGACCTGGATGACTGAGAACTGTCACCAGGATACTGTACCCATCTTCCAATCAGAAGGTTGGTGGATCGATTCCAGCTGCCACCTTCGCATGTTGAAGTGTCCTTGGGCAGTATGCTGAACCCCCTGTAGCCCCCTGATTTGCATATCAGGTTGTGTGAATGTAAAACTTAGTGTAAAAGCACTCTGAGTGGTCAGTAAGACTAGAAAACACTATACAGATACACCATTTTGTGAAAAAGAATAAATCTGTAAGGGAGCACTGTGTAAACAGAAAATCAAGTCCATGTGTTGATGTTGGCATTTATGGCTGACTGTGTTGTCTGTATACATTACTGTTTTGTTAAAACCACATGCCAGCAGTCGCCAGTTTCAGACACAATATGGAGTCCATTTGTCCATGATTGCATCCAGATGATTTGATCTGAGGGAACCACACAGCAGAAAGTCCAGTTGGGTCTATGTAAACTTGTAGGAACAACAGTAGGATTTCTGCATTCACTGAGCTGTTACTAAAGGTTATCAAAAAAATCCAACTTGGTCTAACAGTAGGTTTTTCCTTTTAATTGTAACAAGAGCAGTATTGTAGTTCCAACTCTGCAGCGAAGGCTTTGAAAATCCCTGTAACTAGGGTCAGTTACTTATTATTACCTCCACCATGGATCCATGAATTTTTGAAGGATTCTTTCTTATTTTGAAATAAGACCAATTTCAATGTTTTGCCTTTACCTTCACAGCTAATGCCTAGAAAATGTAGTAAAAACTGAACCCACTCCCACAACAGATTACAGAGGGGAATCCATCAACCTGTTCAAATGTCTGCTTCTGTTGTCCCAAAATCTGGATACACATCTGACACTGAAAACCAAGATAACGTTCATTTCTGCCTCCAGTCAGCTCCAGGTCCTGGATCATCAGAGGAGTCTTCTGGTGATGCTCATCCTGGACTCTGTGGGTTTAACAAGAAAAAGATCAATGATGACTTTTATTTAATCAACATAGCAGATCAGCAACAAGACCTTGTTTTATTTTCTGATAAACGCAAAACATGATGGATAAACTGAGTAAAAACTGTAGCTGTACAATTACCACAGTGATTTACACATATTGATAAGGTTCCAGTCTTTAGCCAGATGTTGTAAAATCTTACCATGGAACAGATACTGGAACTGCTCAGCAGGTCTCCCGCATTCATGTGGAAAACAAGACAATATTTCTATTATAGTTTTGATATAAAACTCTTGTCTGGTTTAGCACTCTGATAACAGCTGGAGATCTGGAACTCTGTTCAGATCATCCATGTTCTTGCAACATTTGGCAGGCTCAAACGTATTGTGAGGGTCTGTTGGGAATCTCTGGTTTAACCTTCTGTTTATGGGGTCTTCAGCTCCCACCACCAGGAGTGCTTCTTCCAGATTCCAAGGGAGGTTGGAGACATGGAGTCCGAGTGGACCATGTTCTTCTCTTCTATTGTCGATGCAGCCACTTGAAGCTGTGGTCGCAAGGTCTCTGGTGCCTGTCGCGGCAACAACCCCAGAGCCCAATGGTGGACACCGGAAGTAAGGGATGCTGTCAGGCTGAAGAAGGAGTTCTGTCAAGCCTTGCTGGCTTGTGGGACTCCTGAAGCAGCTGACAGGTACCAGCAGGCTAAACGTATCGCGGCTCGTGAGGTCATGGAGGAAAAAACTCGGGTCCGGGAGGAGTTTCGAGAGACCATGGAAGAGGATTCGGGGGTGGGGGGCTGCAGACTTCAACTGGGGTTATTGTTGCACAGTGGAAGGAATATTTTGAGGATCTCCTCAATCCTACCTTCACGAGAGACCGGGGACTGGGAAGAGAACTCACCCATGACTCAGGGTGAAATCACCTAGGTGGTTGCCAAGCTCCTTGGTGGCAGGGCTCAGGGGGTGGATGACATCCATCCTAAGTACCCCAGGTGTCTGGATGTTGTAGAACTGTTTTTGTTAACAAGCCTCTGCAACACTGCGTGGTAGTCAGGGACAGTGCCTCTCTATGGGCCGACTGGAGTGGTGGTCCCTCTATTTAGGAAGGGGGACCAGAGTTTGTGTTCCAACTACAGGGGGATCACACTCCTCAGCCTCTCCTATAAGGGCTATTGCAGTTTGGGAGTCACAGGATATCCTCTCTGTTGTTTGCGGATGATTTTATTCTGTTGGCTTCTTTGAATAAGGACCTCCAGCATGCATGGGGGCAGTTTGCAGCCGAGTCTGAGTCGACTGGAATGAAGAGCACCAGCTCCATGGTTCTTAACCGGAATAACGTGCCTTGCCCTCTCCTAGTTGGTCTTTGCCCCAAGTGGAGGAGTTCGAGTATCTTGGGGTCTTGTTCATGACTAAGAGACGGATGGAGCATGAAATCAACAGATGAGATCAGCAGATGTCTGCAGTGATGCAGTCATCTGCATCAGACTTTTCTGGTGGTGGTCGGAGGGTCCGGTGGCTGTTTGTTGGTGGTCGGAGGGTTCCGGTGGATGTTTGGTGGTCAGAGGGTCCGGTGCCTGTTTTGTGGTGGTCGGAGGGTCCGGTGGCTGTTTGGTGGTGGTCGGAGGGTCCGGTGGCTGTTTGGTGGTGGTCGGAGGGTCCGGTAAATGGTAAATGGTAAATGTCCTGTATTTGTATAGCGCTTTTCTAGTCATTCAGACTACTCAAAGCGCTTTCACACTACAAGGTTTTGCATTCACCCATTCACACAACCCGATATGTAAACCGGGGGAGAGGGTAGGGGCTAACACTCACACAACCCGATACGCAGATCGGGGGGCAACATGGGGTTCAGTGTCTTGCCCAAGGACACTTCGACATGTGGCGGTGGAAGCTGGGATCGATCCACCAACCTTCAAGGTGGAGGACAACCGCTCTAACCACTGAGCCACAGCCGCCCCGTCCGGTGCATGTTTGTTGGTGGTCGGAGGGTCCGGTGGCCGTTTGTTGGTGGTCGGAGGGTCCGGTGGCTGTTTGTTGGTGGTCGGAGGGTCCGGTGGCCGTTTGGTGGCGGTCGGAGGGTCCGGTTGCTATTTGGTGGCGGTCAGAGGGTCCGGTGGCTGTTTGTTGGTGGTCGGAGGGTCCGGTGGCTGTTTGTTGGTGGTCAGAGGGTCCAGTGGCTGTTTATTGGAGGTCAGGTGGCTGTTTGGTGGCGGTCGGAGGGTCCGGTTGCTATTTGGTGGTGGTCGGAGGGTCCGGTGGCTGTTTGGTGGTCAGAGGGTCCGGTGGCTGTTTGTTGGTGGTCAGAGGGTCCGGTGGCTGTTTGTTGGTGGTCAGAGGGTCCGGTGGCTGTTTGGTGGTGGTCGGAGGGTCCGGTGGCTGTTTGTTGGTGGTCAGAGGGTCCGGTGGCTGTTTAATGGTGGTCAGAGGGTCCGGTGGCTGTTTGGTGGTGGTCAGAGGGTCCGGTGGCTGTTTGGTGGTGGTCAGAGGGTCCGGTGGCTGTTTGTTGGTGGTCAGAGGGTTCCGGTGGATGTTTGGTGGTCAGAGGGTCCGGTGGCTGTTTGGTGGTCAGAGGGTCCGGTGGCTGTTTGTTGGTGGTAGGAGGGTTCCGGTGGATGTTTGTTGGTGGTCAGAGGGTCCGGTGGCTGTTTGTTGGTGGTAGGAGGGTTCCGGTGGATATTTGTTGGTGGTCAGAGGGTTTGGTGGCTGTTTGTTGGTGGTAGGAGGGTTCCGGTGGCTGTTTGTTGGTGGTCAGAGGGTCCAGTGGCTGTTTGTTGGTGGTAGGAGGGTTCCGGTGGATGTTTGTTGGTGGTCAGAGGGTCCGGTGGCTGTTTGTTGGTGGTCAGAGGGTCCGGCGGCTGTTTGTTGGTGGTCAGAGGGTCCGGTGGATGTTTGGTGGTCAGAGGGTCAGGTGGCTGTTTGGTGGCGGTCGGAGGGTCCGGTTGCTATTTGGTGGTGGTCGGAGGGTCCGGTGGCTGTTTGGTGGTCAGAGGGTCCGGTGGCTGTTTGTTGGTGGTCAGAGGGTCCGGTGGCTGTTTGGTGGTGGTCAGAGGGTCCGGTGGCTGTTTGTTGGTGGTCAGGGGGTCCGGTGGGTGTTTGGTGGTGGTCGGAGGGTCCGGTGGCTGTTTGTTGGTGGTCGGAGGGTTCCGGTGGATGTTTGGTGGTCAGAGGGTCCGGTGGCTGTTTGGTGGGGGTCAGAGGGTCCGGTGGCTGTTTGTTGGTGGTCGGAGGGTTCCGGTGGATGTTTGGTGGTCGGAGGGTCCGGTGGCCGTTTGTTGGTGGTCGGAGGGTCCGGTGGCTGTGTGGTGGTGGTCGGAGGGTCCGGTGGCCGTTTGGTGGCGGTCGGAGGGTCCGGTTGCTATTTGGTGGCGGTCGGAGGGTCCGGTGGCTGTTTGTTGGTGGTCGGAGGGTCCGGTGGCTGTTTGTTGGTGGTCAGAGGGTCCGGTGGCTGTTTGTTGGTGGTCAGAGGGTCCGGTGGCTGTTTGGTGGTGGTCGGAGGGTCCGGTGGCTGTTTGTTGGTGGTCAGAGGGTCCGGTGGCTGTTTAATGGTGGTCAGAGGGTCCGGTGGCTGTTTGGTGGTGGTCAGAGGGTCCGGTGGCTGTTTGTTGGTGGTCAGAGGGTCCGATGGCTGTTTAGTGGTGGTCGGAGGGTCCGGTGGCTGTTTGGTGGTGGTCGGAGGGTCCGGTGGCTGATTGGTGGTGGTCGGAGGGTCCGGTGTCGTCTGGCAGCCTCCCCTGTGTCAGTGTGTGTCCCAGGACAGCTGTGGCTACAACATGTGTGTAGTTTATCACCACCAAACGTGTGAGTGTGAATGACAAACTGTAGTGTGAAGAACTTTGTGTCCTTTGACTCAAATATTGATGTACAAGTACACATTTATCACTTTACCAATACGTTTTCTGCGTTTAATAGAGGGATTGTTTTTGGATGAGGTCATTGTCAACACCCCCTTCATGCTCAACACCGCCCCCCAGAGAAGGCAGTGCTCATCAGAACCATGGATCCACAGAGCTAGCCTGAAGCACCCCCCACCCCATACCTATAAATACTTCCAAACAATACATCACATAATAGGATTAATGTTACTAAATCCACCCACTTCCACCAACATGATGGTGAAAAATAATGTGGACAAAACCAGTAAGGTGGAGTTTGAAGTACAAGAAATAAATGTAAGACTATCCTGGACGGCAGAGCAGGTTTTAAATGTTAAAGAAAGTGGTAGTACTCTGATGGCTCAGACTGTCTCTGAGGGTGGATCTCCCCACTATACAACAGGAGGGGTAAATTAAGCTTCGGCTGTTGTAGATTAAATGTGTTCTGATATTAAAAAGGACCCAGATCCACAATTCTGTCTATCAAACACATCAGGACAGGCTGAAAAAAAATCTTGTCGTAACAAACAGATGCCATGTTTTATTATTCAGATCCATCTGACTCCTTAAATATTATTATTCTAAAAGCATGATTTTATCTTCAGAAACGAGGTCTGATAAATGGATGGTGCTATCAACACACACCTCTTAATCCAGTGTTCATTCTATGACACCGAAAAGTGAGCAGTTTGAGGTCACGAGTGCTCCAGCCACACACGCTCGACTTACCAGGACTAAACCACCTGCTCACAGAGAGTTATTCTCCAGGCTGGTTTAAACTGGCATGAAGAAGAATTTATCTCCTTGTTGAGCACAATGAGGAGCAATGTGCTTGTACTTGTGTCGGTAAGCAGAAGGTAGCGCTCCACACAACAGGAAAGGAGCCAGATTTAAGAGCATGGATGCTCAGTGTGTGCCAAGCATCTCTATAAATCCTAATACACACACACACACACACACACACACACACGCACGTACATGCATGCACACAGGAATGCTGAGAAAGGGAGGGGATGAATGTGTTTTCTTTTTATCTATCTGTCTTTTACTCTGTTTCCCTCCCCAGTGAGGGAGACAGAGGGGAATAAAGGCCCCCCTTCTTCCTCTCCTCTCGCCTCAGTGTGGGCTGACAGCGCAGCAGATGGTGGTTTAAGCAGTGAATTTATGAGCACCACAATCTTAATGTTGCAGAAAGAAAAGAAAAAGACTCTCATCAAACGCCACTGACAAATGCACTTGCTAATATTAATGCACTCCTCATTCATCCAATATGCTGCCTAATTGCTTTTCTGTACACAGTAATATGGCACCTGCTGCTCAAGTCCGGCGCTCCAGTCAGGAGAGGAGAGATCCAGGAGGAGGGAGGGGACAGATGGACGGACGGACAGATAGAAAAGAGACACCAGAAAGTGAGTGTCTCTCTCTGGCTCTCTCTCTTCCTCTAGCTCTCCCCCTTTTTGTCTAGTGATGGATGCAAGGCTGTGGATCATGCGCCAGACCTGTCAGTGTTCCTAATTAAAATTTTATACTTATAAGCTGAGGGAAATGAAAAAAAGGGTGGAAATCACTCAGTAAACAATCAGTTATAAGAGAAGAAGAAGGAGGCCATCGTATCACATCTGAGCAGTGCAGCACACGAAATCCCATTTTAAATACGACATCATACACTGAAAAATCCTTGGACTTTATTAGAGCTTAACAAGACCGCGTTGCCCACAGATCAAACCCGGATCCAGAAGCAGTGAGCCACCCACCTCTGCTGCAAAAAGAGAGAAAAAAAGCCACTGTTTCACTGGCTTTTGTCAAATGATCAAAGCTAATAAAGGCAGTTGGGCTGCATCACTGTCACCTTCAAAGTGTCAGCAACTAAATCTGTTTCACTAGAATCTCCGGGAGGCTTGAAATGGGTTTTACACTTCGGACTTCTGTGGACACTCATTATAAAAATTAGGCTGATTTTTTTTATGCTTATCAAGTTGTAAAAATCAAGTCTTTGTCATTTGAAGAAACTTCCTTATACAGTGGGGCAAAAAAGTATTTAGTCAGCCACCAATTGTGTAAGTTCTCCCACTTAAAAAGATCAGAGAGGCCTGTAATTTTCATCATAGGTATACCTCAACTATGAGAGACAAAATGAGGAAAAAAAATCCAGAAAATCACATTGTCTGATTTTTAAAGAATTTATTTGCAAATTATGGTGGAAAATAAGTATTTGGTCAATAACAAAAGTTAATCTCAATACTTTGTTATATAGCCTTTGTTGGCAATGACAGAGGTCAAACGTTTTCTGTAAGTCTTCACAAGGTTTTCACACACTGTTGCTGGTATTTTGGCCCATTCCTCCATGCAGATCTCCTCTAGAGCCGTGATGTTTTGGGGCTGACGCTGGGCAACACGGACTTTCAACTCCCTCCAGAGATTTTCTATGGGGTTGAGATCTGGAGACTGGCTAGGCCACTCCAGGACCTTGAAATGCTTCTTACGAAGCCACTCCTTCGTTGCCCGGGCGGTGTGTTTGGGATCATTGTCATGCTGAAAGACCCAGCCACGTCTCATTTTCAATGCCCTTGCTGATGGAAGGAGGTTTTCACTCAAAATCTTACGATACATGGCCCCATTCATTCTTTCCTTTACACGGATCAGTCGTCCTGGTCCCCTTGCAGAAAAACAGCCCCAAAGCATGATGTTTCCACCCCCATGCTTTACAGTAGGTATGGTGTTCTTTGGATCCAACTCAGCATTCTTTCCCCTCCAAACACGACAAGTTGAGTTTCTACCAAAAAGTTCTATTTTGGTTTCATCTGACCATATGATGTTCTCCCAATCCTCTTCTGGATCATCCAAATGCTCTCTAGCAAACCGCAGACGGGCCTGGACGTGTCCTGGCTTCAGCAGGGGGACACGTCTGGCACTGCAGGATTTGAGTCCCTGGCGGCGTAGTGTGTTACTGATGGTAGCCTTTGTTACTTTGGTCCCAGCTCTCTGCAGGTCATTCACTAGGTCCCTCCGTGTGGTTCTGGGATTTTTGCTCACCGTTCTTGTGATCATTTTGACCCCACGGGGTGAGATCTTGCGTGGAGCCCCAGATCGAGGGAGATTATCAGTGGTCTTGTATGTCTTCCATTTTCTAATAATTGCTCCCACAGTTGATTTCTTCACACCAAGCTGCTTACCTATTGCAGATTCAGTCTTCCCAGCCTGGTGAAGGTCTACAATTTTGTTTCTGGTGTCCTTTGACAGCTCTTTGGTCTTGGCCATAGTGGAGTTTGGAGCGTGACTGTTTGAGGTTGTGGACAGGTGTCTTTTATACTGATAACGAGTTCACACAGGTGCCATTAATACAGGTAACGAGTGGAGGACCGAGGAGCCTCTTAAAGAAGTTACAGGTCTGTGAAAGCCAGAAATCTTACTTGTTTGTAGGTGACCAAATACTTATTTTCCACCATAATTTGCAAATAAATTCTTTAAAAATCAGACAATGTGATTTTCTGGATTTTTTTTCCTCATTTTGTCTCTCATAGTTGAGGTATACCTATGATGAAAATTACAGGCCTCTCTGATCTTTTTAAGTGGGAGAACTTACACAATTGGTGGCTGACTAAATACTTTTTT